>VXBL01005558.1:414524-470759 GCA_013400195.1 Aramus guarauna
CCTTCCACCAGAGACAGATTTACCTGAATAAGTAACACTAATTTACCTCCCCTCATCCCATAGGCAGCTTCGTTTATGTTGATCAAACTTATGGCAACCTATATTTCCCTGTTCCTTTTACATCTTTGCTTAAATCATCTCAATGAGCTTTCTCTGAAGTCCTGCATAAAGTCCTGCTCAAAAAGGCATCTAGAAATAGCATTTTGGTTCAATGGCGGCAGAAGTTTACTAGACAGCAGTGAACAGCTACATGCTATTTTTGGCCAAATCCAACATTTTTCAGTTAGCACCTCTTGGGAGTCAGCACCAGAAATGCTCTTCTCCTGCTGTGTTTCTACTTCTCCTCCACCCCAGGTTTTGCCTCCAAGAAGCAAGACTAGACTCCAGCCACAGTGATCTCCTCTCAAGGCAACAGATTTATCCATTTTTCACCCAAAAGGGAGGTTATTATAATTTTAACACCATCTAAAAGGGTGTTAGACAAGACTTCGGCACACAGGGTTACTGTTTCCTGCAGTTTAAGAGAAAGAAAAGGAGAAATACAGTTGAAACAAAGCACTCATTCAATGGTGTACCTTTTGAATGCTTTAACAAGTTTTCTTTCTTTGTCTGCACTTTTTGTAACGCGGTTGTTGCCATGGGACCAAGTGCACAGCACTCCTGGTACTCCAACACTCAAACTTTATTGAACTGTTTACTGTTGCAAAGTGCAGGGGGGTCACGTGTACAGTCTTAACCTTCTGGAATTATTTACTCTATTAATATTAATAAAATAACTATTAAAGGAGGATGAAAACTCCTCCTCAGATAGTTTAACCCCTAAGGATGTGTACTGGGGAACTAAGTTTATTTTTTTTCCCCTCATTGTCTTAAAGCTAGAAAGAAAATTCCTGTTCTGTGACATTGCAATCTAGGAAAGACGCATGGCATTATTTGTTCATTATTCTGCAAGAGTGAATGCATGAAGATCACAGGATGTGAACAGGCAAGCTCTCCATGTGCAAATTGCATCTGTGTTTTGTGAACACTGGGAGAGAGAATATAAGGAGACAGCAATATAAAATGTCCTGGTAAACACATATTATCCCCTTGAGGTTTGACTTTCTTCAAAATAAAACACTCATGTTTGTCAAACACTTGACCTTCAGCTTAGTTATTCAAGAGGAGGTCATGCACCCATGGCTGATCACAAGCATTTTCTGGAATAAATCTGCTAAGTCACATGCTAAATTCCAAAAGCTGCGACATTACTAACCAACAGTCAATGTCGTATTAAAATTATAATTTCTTTAAAGCAGCCTTGGCTTCTCTTTTCTTTGCAGTTTTCAGCTGGCATTATTCACTGCTCTTCCTCCCAGACAATTTCTGAGGGAGCACCCGCATCTTGCTTATCTAGTTCCACTTCAAACAACGTAGGGAAAAGGGTTTAAACCCAATCCCCTATGAGATTTCCTCCTGACCTCCCATTACTTCTCTGTGGAGGTCTTACTTGTTAAAAACCATCTCCTTACTCAGTTAAAACACCTGATGTCCATACACACTGCCTAAAGATCTGTTTAACCCCTGGTGGTGTCTCCTGCGGTGGGAAGACGAGTGTCTGTACAGAGGGTTTACTACAGCCCTGATTGAGCACGGTGCAAAAGGACTCATCCGTTAGAGCACTGCGGTGAAAAATCGTAATGATACCAGCAACGCGGAGTGACTTCTCCAGCAAGCAATGGCTTGGCAGATCCTCATGCTCTTCTCTGAGATTGGACTCTACTTTTTTTCTTTCTTTTATTTCCCCCTGAAATCCAGAAAACCTTCCAGAGGATGCTAAGCGCTTCCGCAGATAGCCTGCAGAAACGCAACTGAACGCATCAGCCGAAGCCGTGGATCGCAACAAACATCATTCTCGTTGACGGGACCACTGCTCCTGGCTTTATGGCTGGCGTAAGACTCAGGGAATAAACGAGACCTTACACAAAGCCAACAGAAGTATTCTAATAAACATTAGCATGTTTGGATTAGCGTGTCAGAGCCCTGAAGGAGACCACAGCAGAATGGATGCTCAGCCCAGACAACCGCACACTCCATGCCTGCATATATGAATTATTAAACAAACTCCATCCCACAGGTCCCTCCAGTCAATCAATATGAACTGCATCGCTGAATGTGTAACTATGGGCATAAAAACTCACCGTAAACACGCAGCTGTCCTGTCCCCCCCTCCAGGATTTTTTTTTTTTCCATCTCTGAAACTTTAAAAAACTTGTGCTTATAAATCCAGAGGCAAGTCACTCCAATCAGGATCTCAAATAGTAAGATAAACTTCCTGCCTGTGGATATTTCAACCCAAATAAAAAATTATTTGCCCTCTGCAGGCTATGCTAACAAAATGTGAACTCGTCTTCCACTATCTCTACCTCTGTGGGAGGAAAGAGGCAAAATATTTGAAGCTGGTTTGTTTTTTGAGGTGAGGGAGGATAAATTTTGCTCTGTTGACTCAAAATGCTGATCTTTAACCTAGTCAAATACCACATTTCATTTCCAATACACGAGACTGGCAAAAGAAGCAAACCCCAAATTAAAAAACTAGTATTTTAGATAATAATAGAAGGGGAGATCTGCATATATTTCATTGATTAAGCCCAGAAAGGCTTCTGAAAAATTAGTAGAAGTATGTGTAATCATGGTGGTCCAAGAGCTGGAAAGGGAGGGAGCAGTTTATTCTATTTATTTATTCCTCCTGCTGTCACCCATAAAACAAAAAATAAAATAACATCACTATGAGTTCAGCACTTCCCAGATAAACATCTTAGAATAAATTCATGAAAAGACCAAGCATGACAGTATTTTTACACATGGAAATACCCAGGTACACTTCTGCTAGTGTAAAATTTTCTTGCCACCAACAGAGTGCTTGCTTGAGAATGCAGTTGGCTTCTAAAATGGGAACGTGCACTTTTCACCTGAGGTACCAGATAAAAAGGGGTGCAGGGGGTGGGGAGAAGGCTTAGTCTTACAATATATAGTCACTGGCAGAAGACAACAGTCATCTCTATTTACACAAATCTGTGCCCTGAATGGCATAAAGACCATGAGATGTTACTGCAGAACCTGTTCCTTGGAGTGGGCATGCAAGGATCTGTGCTCACACTGTGGTAACCAACCTCTCCTGTTCCTCAGCTCCACTGAAGGTGTTACAGACATGTTGTTTAACCAGTTGGAGCTAAATGGGCAAACCTGCCAAGTGGAGATGGGAACAAGGATATTTAGTGAGGCTGGGGCTCCCATGCAACCCAGTTGTCACCTGCAGAGACACCAGCAGTGGGTGGGCTCCTATGGTCTTGTTTTCTTGACTCACCACGACACCGGGAGAGATAAGAAATTGTGAGCTCAGACATGAAAGCATGGAAAAATGACGTTAGAAGCAGTAGAAGACCTTCAAGAGGAGATGGTTGGTTATCCCCCAGATGCCACCTTTCCTTGTCCCCATGCTTGCATCTCCTGAAGCATCCATCATGTGCCACAAATAACTAATCAGTGCTCCATCACTTCATGGCCTAAAACTCACTAGTTATTTCCAAAGGATGATGTCTCAACATGGGAAGACGCTATTGCTTTGGCCAAGGTTTCTGGCCGTCTCAGACCTCTGGCAAGGGCAATATGGGAGGAAAACACCGACAAGAAAAACTTCTCACATAGATTGATTTGCAGTGACCATTAGAAACTGTTCAGGCATGTGAAGGGATACTCCAAGGACCTCTCTAAGCAGGGAAGGTGGTCAGAAGCAGATTAATTTCTAATCATTGGAGAGTTCTGCAGTTCATCGCCAGTTTTTGTAATTTATCACAGAGACGTCATATATCTGGAGCTCTGGGATTCTTAAGGGTGAGATCTGTCACATAAATACAGTTATTAATGCGGCAAGTGTATTATACAGTTAAATGCAAATGTTGCAATCTGGCAACCCATTTTTACTGCCAAACCTAGAAGGTTTTTCATGTCAGAAATTGATGCCAGCAGCGATAAATGGAGGATAGATAAAGTTAATCCAACCGCTTTGAGTTGAACAGGGAAGGTATTACTTTGAAGGGTTTAACATATTAACGGAATCAAAATGACATTTCAAAATATTTATGGAAATCTTTTTTTTTTTTTAAAGCTTATACAAGCAGTATAACAAAACCATATAAAATATTATTAAATCCTACCCTTAATTAAACATGCTGACACTTAAAAGCTTCTGTCTGATTTACTTTAAAAAATCTTCTTTCAGCAAATTACGACTTTCAAATATCTTTCTGCTCTAAATGAATTTGCATTGCAGAGGAATTAAAAAGGTTTTAACAGAAGCTTTAAAAAAAAAAATAAAATTTAAGCTATACCTATGTTATCAAACATAAGGGTAAGATAGGAAAGGAAAAAGGAAACAATATGCATAAATGATAAAATGAACGGAGAAAAAAGCCTTTATTGTTTTATGTCAATTCCGAAAAGCTGAGGGGCATGGATTCATCCGCCTCCCCAGCAGGTTGTTGAGCCTCCTAGCCATGAGAAGAACCATTCAGCCTCCTTGGAGAGGAGGTCAGATACAGCAAACCATACTTGCAACTTGGATGACCACTCTTCTTTTCTTTAGGTCACAATAAGATTGGGTCAGGTTGTGAAAAAATGCAAGCCTTAATTTTTTTAGGAGAAAAAAAAAAAAAAAAAAAAAAAAAATAGCTTAATATTTTTTTTTTTTTAAATTTTTTTTTCATAAAAAAAAAAAAAAGCTAGCTTAATATTTTTTTCTTATTAAATCTTGTTCTCATAAGAAAAAAAAAAAATAATCTGGTGGTACACAGGGAAGTTCTGTCCTTACAGTAACATTAAAAGGGGGTGCCTCTGGGTTCAGCTGGACAAGAGCATCCTTCACCCCTGAATGTGTTGGGTCAGCAATGAAGAAAAGTGGGCAAAACTGACAGAGGGGACCATGTCGTGCTTCTCAGAGTGCATTGCCCAGTTTACAGGAATGCTTTCATCTCCAGCCTGGCTTTTGAGGGTGTTAGGAGACAAACCAGACGCACCCACTCACAAGAATAGAGCCTGGTTTTCACTGTCTCTTTGAGACAGTGATGTATCTGGGTATTTAAGTTTATTTGCCTAAATTAAAAGCTAGTTACCTTCAGTGTCTAATGTTGGAGAAAGCCCTCATCCCAAATCCTCCGGCTAAGGAAGCACATAAATTCCTTGAGAGCTTGGATTATTAAACCAAAGGCCAGGGGGCGGGGGGGGGATCAGTCATTTTTTCTTGTAACATATCAGTACTTAGCAAGCTGTTTGTAGCCAAGCATCACTGGAGAAAGCTGTCAGCATTCCTACTGGCCCTAGCTCCTCACCCCAGCTCCATTTTTTTTTCCCTTTTGCTCCCATTCCCTTCCCAATTAATCCAGGGTCAACTGCATTCAGCAGACACCATCTAGAGCTTCTTATGGGTATTTACATTTCACATCCTAGGACTTCCAGCTCCAAGCACATAGCACACAAGTATTTGTACTGGCTCTGGGAAGATCTTTGACCAAGATTTATTCACTGTTGGGTCTCATATATACTCTGCTCACACGTCAGCAGCCAAGTCTGTCTCGTTGACTAGAGCTGACACTCCATTTGGGATGAACTCTCCCAAATTCACTTGCCACAGATACAGCCCTTATGCTGAACGACTCAGCTATCAAAGGGAGAGAAACCATTGCAGAAAAGGGACTGGCCCAATTTGACAGTAAGAAGTCTGCCGTCGTCTGATGCCCTTATAAATCTGGTGCACAACAGGGAGAAAGTCTGCATGAGTTTGAAAAGGAGTGAGGTAACTTTGGGTGGTTTTTTTTTTCTGTTTTAGCAGGACCCTGCAGCTAGGTAAACAAGTATTTTGCAGTATACAGACTACGGTAGCTAAATGTCCTATGTGGCAGGACCACTATTCACCACGAACCCCAATTCTCAAACATTCTGCCTCCCCTCGCGTGCCTAACAGAGTGATAGTCATCTAGTTAGTGTGAAAGTAGAAAGTGTGGCAATTTTACTACTTAGATACCCACAAACACTATTGTTTTTCTAATAGACAAGACTATAAACCTACCAAATGTTCACTCATTTCTCCCCAGCCATCTTCCAAGTTAGAGGATGTTCAAGGAGAAACATGCATCAACCTTTGAAGGAAAGAGGCCAAGTGGCGAAGGAGGAAGATTAAGCCATGATTTGCAGCCGGGGAAGCAGAAAACACTGCCCTAAAGGTCTCACCTGAAGAGCTGACCCTCTACTTGTTTCTGATCATAGAGATATATGCAGTGCTGCCAGCTCTCGTGATTCATGGCATTCTGCTTTTTGCTGGTGCAGCTCTCACGAGAGGCAGGCAGAGATGCTGGTGGAGCATTCAAGGCTGCTTGCACACATCTGGCGATGAAACAGGGGCAAAGCGAAGGACACATCGGTGTTAGGACAGGACGAAAGAATGGAGGGATTGAGGGGAAGACAGCTGCTGGTCCTCCTCTGCTGGGAACCCTGCAACTGTTTGGTCCAGAGGTGCAACGAGCCAAATGGAAGAAATTAGGACAGATCCCCTGCTAGAGCACGGACAGAGGGGATGAACCAGGAGGGTGGAAGGAGACAGCTGGAGGAATTCTGGGGCTGAGGACAGGGGCAGGGAGGCATGGTTAAAATAAAAATAAGCTCCATTTAGTTATCTGGACAATTAATGATAATTCTGAGATCAAAAATAATTATTGCAATTAGTGCATTATGCATCTATTTATGTAACTGCTCAGGAAAGAAGAAAATTATCTAGCCATGTTTTTGAAGTTCTCTGAAGAGTCAAGGAATTGATTCTTAAATAAAAAAGAATAGTGTAGGAGTGCACGCACAATAGCTGCTCTGCATGATAGAAAGGCTTTCCTGGGTTAAGGATCTCCAGCAGTTACTGGGGTGGTTTATGCTACAAATAATTTTGTATATGTAAACATCTTTCCTGATTACATTGATCTCCACAGGCTGACTTTTTACTCTTACATCCTCTCCAATCTCCTAAATTTAGTTCCAAATCTTCTGCCTATTATTATTATTATTATTACTATTTTTAATCCTCAAGTTTGCAAAACAGAGTGTATGTGAATTAGAGCAGATCTGATGCACTGGTGAAAGCAATAGACTGGAGAGAGAAGGAGAGGGACTGCAAACCAGTCTGAGAGTTTATATTGCAGTGAGAAGGTCAGTCAAGTCCATCAGGCAAATTACAATCTATAAAGCCAATATAAAGAAACAGAAACCAAATTCTCCCCTTTGTTCACAGCAGAATCTCAGCAGGAACTGCAGTCATGTACATGAAATCAGAGCCACATCCTAAGTACTTGCTTTTTGCATGCAAGCTGCATTAAGGGAAGCAGCTTTAATAAATTGTGGAAAAGCCATTTTAATTCTCTAATTAGCATGCGTACAATGAAAACTAACAGCGTGTGTTTGTGTATATACATATCTAGAAGAGAGTTTAATGAACTGTATCTATTGCAAGTGGAACTGAAGTTTCATTTTCTCACTGTTGTGCTGTGTGATGCAGGTTTTGACACCACAACACACTTTTCCACCTGTAAAATATCTTTTTGCTCCTTTTTTTTTTTTTTCTTAGATTCATGGTCTTTGGCCAAGAGGAGACGGGAAGGGGGATGGGGAAGGAAAAGCTACATAAGCATCCTAGTCTGACTTCACATTAAAAATACATAAAAAAAAACCCCAAAAAAACAAAAAACAATGAACATAAAAAAATAACAACACATATACAACACAGAAAACCCTCTTTCACTGTGGGCCACCATTTTCTGTTATCTACCTACCATCCTCTGCCACCTGAAACCAACACAAGCAAAGCTTTATACGATCAATACACGTCCTACGATCATTAATCACCAAGAGAAAGGAACAAAATGAAGTAAGCCTGACAAAAAAAAAAAAGTGTCCAGCTATAAAAAAAGGACAGAAGAAAGGGTGAGGATAGATGAGGGAAAAAATGAAAAGGCTGGGACAAAGAGAGATCTGCAGCAATTCAAAACAAACTCACAGTCCATCCTGTAGCTCTTGAGTATCATTTGAGGTGCCCAGAGATCGAAGGCTTCTTTCCAGAGAGGTCACTGTCAACAGCAGAGAAAGAAAAGATAAAGAAGCAGTACACTTTTTCAGAGAAAAACCCAACCAAACACCTGGATTTTCATTCATTTGTCTTTTAATTTATTTGCTTTCAAAACAACACAATGAAGAAGTGTTTGGGCAGGTAACTCATGAGACAAAGGGGACAACATCTAGCAATGCTTGTTGCCCCAAAATGGATAAATTGGGTCCCTTGGATGCAGAAATATTGAATGCACTTATCATGTGTCATGGTATGACCAGGCATGACTGTAACAGCAAGAAACCCTCCATCCCATCGACCTTGTGCAGATCTCTGACTCTGCCAGCCCCAAAATTTCTAACTCTTCATATTTCAGCAACTGCATGAAATTCCCAGGGCTGGATTCTGATATCTCCTATCTCATTGTCCAAGACTTTAATACTCAAAATCTTTTCTATGTTTTGGCTCAGATAAAATGGGCTTCTTCACTGTGATCACCTCCTGTGTTTGAGCTAGAGAGCTTCTTGGGTGTTTCCATCAGGGGAGGAGAATACTCTATCCTAAGAGCAGCTGGAAGCAGGAAACATGGTTTTGCAATACTCAGTGACATCAGATTTAACAAATATATGTGTGTACGTGTACATGTGTATAAAAAAAGTGGCAGAAACCTAGGAGTACCGTTGCCTTTTTACATTCTTGAATGTTCACTGTCTCAAATTCCCTCTCATATTAACTGCAGGTCACTCTTTCTGGACTTAGCATATCAAGTATGCAAAGTACTTCAAGATCTTCCACAATGGAAGATGCCAAATAAATTACATTCTTAATATTTACATGTGGGATTTTCTCAGTACGCAGCCATTTGTAAAAACTCATAACTCATTATCAGTCACACTTCAATATTTAAGGAAGAAAAAAAAAACCCTATTAGAAACATGGCACAATTATTTCCATAAAAATTTAAGAAACCCTCTATTTTAACGACTCTGCAGACTTAGGCTTGGTCTGTAACTTTGAACAAGTCACTTTAATATTTTTTTCACTGACAGACAAAATTCCCTCTTCTCTTTTGGGCTTCTCTGGGTTGACACCAAAAGTCACCAAATAGCATAAAAAGTAACTAGTGTGCCTGGACAACACGACTATTCAAAACAATCTTGAATAGCACCACATATTTTCACCCCATTTACTAGATCTCAATAACAGATTTTAGTGCAGACTTTGGCTATAAAGCCTCAAGCAATTGTCTAACTGAGCTAATAGTTATTATCCTTTGCTGGTTGCACAATGTTTTAAAGAATAAATTGAGAGTTTTCACTAATAACTATTTGTTTCTCTAGGAGAACAGGATTGATCCTGCAGATATCTCACAGATATTATTCCCTCTCTTCCCCCTCCACAATCCTAACAAATCCATCTCCTATACAACCTACATACTGTCTGTTTCAAAGACAAAATTTTGCTTCATCTAAAAATATTTCTGGGCCCATCAACCCTTCAGAACAAAGCAGAGCGTGGTCCTTGGAGAACAGACAGCAAGTCAAGGTAGAGAAAGCACTTGTGTGGACATGGAATTTCTAAGAACGTGCTCTTGTCGTGTGTGCCTTTTCAGAAGGGAAAACAGCAGCTACAGCATCCAGGCACCTTTCTAACCTGAGCGGCAAAATCAGGACAATTCAAAGTGAAAGCTACTCACTCAACCAGCGTCTTCCTACAAATGAAGACGAGGTTGATGGAAGACAGATCTGATACACGGGCAGTTCTCTGCAGAAGCAGAACAGACCTTTGCTACTGCCTGCTTTGGAGAAGATCAGAGTAGGGAGCGGTTAACTGTTCAAAACTTCACACACACAGCATTTCATACCGAGGCAAATCCAAGAGCTTTCACATTTGTTAAATATTTTGGAAAACACACATACAGGCAAAAGAATCTCAGACAGGAATGCAAGAGAAGAGGAAAGCGCTTGTCAGTCAAGTGAGAAAATGACTCAGGTTTAAGTCCCGATCCTAAAATTTTATCTAATATTCTAATTCGAGCGTAATATTTACATGCTTACATAAAGGTCAGTTATCCCAAAAGGACAAGATGTGCACTCTGGAACAGCCAAAGGTTGGCATTTGATATGGCTTTTACCTGGAAAATAGCAGAACCGAGAATCCAGCTTGAGTCTCTGGGATCTCGGGGAGACTGAGCTATTTTGGAGTAAGTCTAACTTGCTTTGACCAAGATTCACTCTATCAAAATCTGTGTAGTTCCTCTGCTGGATGTGGAAAATCCCTCTCAATTTACCAGTTCTGACCACGCGAGCAGGAACTCTACCAAAGGAGCAACACGTCAAGCTGTGCTGGAGAGATGCTGTGAAGCCAGTGTTAAAACAGACATCTGACTTTAAAAGTCTTGTACGCTTAATTTTTAAAAGGCATACGCTAGTCCTCCAGGATGAGGCACGTTCAGAAGAGATCGCTGCTGTTGCAGCTGCATCGATTTACATAAACCGAGAGTTTGGCACCAGTTGTCTACGCCGTTGCAATCCTTAAAATCAATGGGGGATAAGAAACCATCCTGCGGTGGCAATGGAGACTTTTATCGCACCTGGGGGATGCTGAAAAATCCTTTGCTCAGCCTCTCAGATCAAGGTAATGGGACTGCGCATGATACCAACCTGTCGCAGGGAGTCATTAATGAGCAAGTAACAGGAATTAGGGAGGGAAGAGACCCGTTAGAGCACTCAGGTTCTCCATCTGGCCAGAACAGGTCTGATTCCTCCAGTATATTCTCCACTGATCAGCCCTCTAGACACCATGCACCAAACCAACCCCTTTTACGAGCGTTATTTATTTTACTTATTTATACGGCATTTACTGAGAGGCAGCTAAAAGCTGTACACTGAAAGAAATGCAAAACCCTCATAAAAATAAGCAGGAAAAAAAAGCCATCAATAAGACAAATTCAGCCAGTACTTGAGCTTCTTTTTGTGGTTTGCTTTTTTTTTTTTTTTTGTCCCCCAAAAATAAAAATCAACTAAACAAAAAAAACCCCATAAACATAAAACTTGCATAAATCAAATCACTATCAGACAAACTTCACTATGCTCAACAGGGACAGCCCCCAAAGAATTAGAGAGAAAAAAAGCAGATGCAAAGAATAGGAAAAAGCTCCTTCTACCCCTTGAAACTTTGGTAAGAGATCGGATTAAAAAAAAAAAAGTCTCTAAGCTCACAACCTGGCAGGAAAGTGATCCAACAGCACATAAAAAAAAACCAAAAAACAAACAACAATTGCCCTGACTAAGATTTTTCCTCAACACATGAGTAAGATCTCCATTTTCATAGCAGGAGGAGGGAACAGGAGACATTTATATGTGAGATCATCCAAGATCACCTGAGAGCTGCAAAGATCCCCCTTACTCAGGGGGCAAATCCTGAACTGCCTAAGAAGAATTTAAATCACCTCAAAGGCTCAGTTTTCTGCAAAAAGAGTGAAGAAAGAGAAGAGGGACAAAGTATGGAACTTCTATTACTTTTGTAGTGTTACTCAATAAAAATCAATAATGCTTTAAAATCCCAGTACAAAGTTGACTTCTTGTTTCATTAAAAATTAGTCATTCTCCAAAGACAGGAAAAAAAATATATATATATAGGCGAGACTGCCCACAACCTGACATTTTGGGCATTCATGCAACAGAGGCATAGTACGGAGAGTTCACATTCAGATTCAGAGTATCTTTAGCATCCCAAAGGGGAGAAGAACATTTCAAGTGCATGGTTTGGTCTCCAAAAACAATGGGGAACCTCAAAAGCCCCAAAGAGGCTGGGGTAAGGCAGGAAAAGAAGGAAAATGGGAGCTGTGACTGGATTTTTGCAACCCTGAAGGACGTTCGACGCACCATGCCCAGCGCAACAGGAGTACAAACCATCATCTGGTGAGCATCTGCAATGCAGCCACTCATTCCTTGCTTAGCTGCTTGCGTGGTGGTACGCAAACAACAGCATCGACTTTTGCTACATGCTCTGAGATGGAGCTTGCTGGGTATCCTGAAGAGACCATATGGTACGGCTATACAGGGCAGAAGGGATCACGGGCATCCTTTCACTTTTTATAACCCTGCAAAGTTCTTTACCTAATATGGATTAGCTCTGCAAAACCTTAGCACTAAACTCAGCATCCCTCACCCGAAAAGCTGTGCCCGCTTTTGGGGAAGAGGCTATGAAGAAGTCACACACAAACTGAATGAAACTGATTTTAGCAGATAAAAAATAATACGGGTGGTGAACAGGGCAACAACAGTAGAGTATCTTATGGGCATTTCTTCAACCTAAAAGCACTTTAAAAAGCATTATAAATTCATAGATTCATAGATTTTAAAGGCCAGAGAGAGCAATTCTGATTATCCAATCTGATTTCCTACCATAAAACTTTGTCCCATCACTCCTACATCAAGACTGTAGACTGTAGCTGGACTAAAGTACATCTTATAAAAAGGCATTTGAATCTTGATTTAAAGGTTCGAAGCAATGCCAAATCCATCACGTCCCCTCAATAAGCAGTTCTAATGGCTAGTTATCCTCATACAGAAAGAACGAATTTGTCTAGCTTTGACTCCTATCTCCTGATCTCGTTATGTGTGAGAATGTTAGATTAATGAGCCCTATGCTATCTATTTGATGTCTTTCTTCCCAGAGAGGTACTTACACACCATGATCAAGTCCTCTTAGATGTCTCAAACAGAAGATGGGATGGCATGCATTTTAAAGCCTGATTTCCCGGCTTCAAACAGTTGTCATAGCTCTTCTCTGTACCCTCTCCAATTTTTGCAAAATAGTTTTAAGTACAGGCCCTGTCATTACCTGCTTCACAGAGCACTCAATGCAGGCAACTCTTAAAGCACATCATCACGCTGCTCTATACCATCTCGAGAGGAGAAACCAAGACCACCACAAATAGCTCAAAACCTAATTGAATGAATTAATGCAATTCCAAAGAATAAAAATAGAAATTGGATTGTGGCATTTCAAAAAAGATGCACCGCTTATCTTAAGTTTTTCTCAGTATAAACTCCGTTACAGCAGGAGTTGTGATTACAGACACATATCAAGTCAGCCCTAACCTGGCTAGTTTGTACATTAATAGCACGCAGAGACTCACAAGCAGGTTGCAAAACTTGACACTGAGCCCTTGGTTTGGCAGCAGAAGTGCTACTACCATTCATCACTATTATTGTCAAAGTAAAACTATTAGTGCTGGAGCAACCAAGATTGATGCTAATACAAGTATTTCTGTGTGTTATAATACAGTTATACACCCATCTGTAAGCCAGGGACCAGTGATCACAGTTGGGAAGTTCAAGCTGCCACAGTGGCCACAAGCCCAGGTCACAGCATTGGAGTTTTCTGAAGGAAAAGCTCAGGAAAAAGGCCCTGGGGGTGCTGGTGGACACCAAGTTGAACGTAAGCCAGTAATGTGCCCTTGCCGCAAAGAAGGCAAATGGAATCCTGGGCTGCACTGAGCAAAGCATTGCCAGCAGGTCAAGGGAGGTAATCCTTCTCTACTCAGCACTGGGGGAGGTCACATCTGAAGTACTGTATCCAGTTATGGGCTCCTCAGTACAAGAGAGACATGGACATACTGGAGAGAGTCAAGTGAAGGGCCACAAAGATGATGAAGGGGCTGGAGCATCTCTGCAATGAGGAAAGCCTGAGACACCTGGGAATCCTCAGCTTGGAGAAGAAAAGGCTGAGGGAGGATCTTATTCATGTTTATAAATATCTGAAAGGAAGGGGAATAGACGACAGAGCCAGGCTCTTTTCAGTGGTGCTTGGTGCCAGGTCAAGAGACAAGGGGCACAAACTGACACACGGGAGGTTCCCTCTGAACATCAGGAAACACTTTTTTTTTACTGTGAGGGTGACTGAGGACTGGCACAGGTTGTCCAGAGAGGTTGTGGAGTCTTCATCCTTGGAGATACTTAAAAGCCCTGGACATAGTCCTGGGCAACCAGCTTTAAGTGGCCCTGCAAGAGCAAGGGGGTTGGAGCAGATAACCTCCAGAGGTCCTTCCCAACCTCAACCATTCTATGATTCTATGAATTTCCCCACCTTCTGCACCACATGGTTGTACTTCATTCCAAGCACCATCAATCTCACCACTTGTCTCCAGTATCGCAGTGGACAAATACCATTGGCAACCCAAAGGTGACTTTCAGGCGTTGGATTTCTCAGATTCTGCTCTGTGAAGAAAGCTGTTGAACTTGCGGTATCCAAGCAGTTTGCCAAAAAACTATGAATAACACGTGTCTCAAACTATTGTTTGTATAATGCATCTACTACTTACTCAGCTGAAAAATAATGAAAAATAAACAAATATGACATGTCGATTTCCCATTTTGCTTTTGACCCATTCAGAATCATCTTGCATGTGCAGGAACTGAGATTTTGACAAACTACTGGAGAATCATGGACTGATGCAGGTTGTAGGGGGATCCCTGGAGGTCTCTAGTCCAACCTTCTGCTGAGAGAAGGTCCACTAAAGAGCAAGCTGTTCAAGGTCTTGTCCAGCTCTGAGTATCCTGAGGGATGGAGATCTCATAGCTTCTCCGTGCTTCTGTTGCACTGGTTGACCACCCTGACTGTCAGAACTTTTTTTTTCATATTGAGTTGGAACGTCCTATATTTCAGATGCCCTTTGTGTTTCATTCTTCTACCGTGCACATCTGAGAGGTTAAGGCTCCACCTACTCTACAGTCTCCCATTAGGTAATTTCAGACAAGAATATGATTTCTGTTAATTCATGTTCGACTTCTGGTTGACCAGTACCCCCAGGTCTTTTCTTTAAAATAGCTTTATAGACAGCATGTTGCATAGAGTCATTCCATCCCAAGGCACAAAGGAAAATGTGAATAATTATTTTCCTTCTGGAAAGGGCAAGTTGGGCACTCAAATAACTTGATGGTGCCTACCCAGACCCTACACTGGATTCGTGCCTTCACCTTCTGGGAGAGTGAAGAGCAGCAATGAGGCTCACAGTGCATGTTGATACATCCATGTTGGAGGAGGTCCTCAACTCAAGGTGATGATTGTTGAAAGTAAACTCAAACCTACCAATCCCTTGTAGACATAGAAAAGTCGGTGCTTGAATTTTCTTGGCAGATGGAGCATACGCAATTCCTCAAAAGAACAGATGACTATGTTTTAGAAGTTTTATTTCCCATCCTTCTAGCAAGGATTCTTCGCTATAAGGACTGGAGTCTTACCCCTGGGACATGTTGGGGAGAAATTACGGAAATAAGGAGGCGCTAAGATCCTTACTAAGGGATAATGGGTTTAAGCTAAAGGAGGGTAGATTTAGATTAGATGCTAGGAAGAAATTCTTCCCTGTGAGGCTGGTGAGACAGTGGAACAGGTTGCCCCGAGAAGCTGTGGAAGCCCCATCCCTGGAAGTGTTCCAGGCCAGGGTGGATGGGGCTTTGGGCAACCTGGTCTGGAGAAGGGTGTCCCTGCCCATGGCAGGGGGGGTGGAACTAGGTGATCTTTGAAGTCCCTTCTAACCGAAACCATTTTGTGATTCTGGGATCCTTTCTTTACGCCATGCTCAGTCCTCTCTGTCAGCCGATCCCCATAGACACAGAACAGACCAGAGACAGAAGCTGGCCAGGTGATTCAGAAGCAATTTCAAGACCCACTGCAATATCAGCACCTGATAATTTTAGATCCTTGTCTGGTGCGAGTGTTTTTTAGAACTGGGATACCATGACATTAACGACCATTCAGCAATGGTAGTTTATATCTATCTGTAAAATACATCCCTCCATCCCAACCCAACAAAACTGATGAGCCAGAGCATGTCTCCAAAGGAGGGAAGCACTCTGCATCTCCAGGGTCCGGGGAGACACGAGCAGGAATAGCATCCCCGCTCAGTCTACAGAGTGACGAATAATAGACGACTTTTGGTGTTGGTGTTTTTATAAGGGAGATAGATGTTTTGCAAGCTCATGTGACAAGCTCTGAATGCAGCAGTGCTGCAACACATTAGAAAATGAGTCTGGCTTGTTCCACCTTTCTGCGCTCTAACTCCCTATTGTAACAGATGACACAATTAAAAATAGAAAAGGATGTAGTCTCAGCAAGGATCGGAATATATCTGTGCCTGTTTAATGGAACATATGGTGGAATATTTTTACATCTTATAAAAAACTGTGTATTGGACATGTGCTGGTGCTCGTGAGATGCAGCAGCAGAAAAACTGCATTAATATTTGCTCCCTGATAACAGGACCTGCCATACACCATGTACACGCACACGAGTCATCAGCAGGACAGCACACAATTGACTAGGAAACTTTTCATTATACGCACCATTGGAGTTAATTCGGAAGACATTGGCTGAAGTCTCCTGAAAAAGTTCCTGTAGTTCGCTGGGATCAATCTGGGTGGCTGTGTAGACAAAAAGAGAGAAGATATATTAATACTGGAGAACACTGATCACTTTGAAAGGGGCTCACCTCCCAGCTGATCCTCTGAAGGGGGATGTAGGTTCCTCCTTAATGTGGAAATTTAGCCCAAGTAGGCGGTCCAGCATCATCAGGGCAGTAAAAATGCTGCTGCAACACGGCAGATACAGGCCACGTGGATCGAGACAGCATTTGTAGGAATTATTAGCAATTGGAATATAAATTATTTCTGATCATTTATCAGGTCAGAATATCAGAGCCACAAATGAATGAGAAACCACAAGCACAACAGCATGGTTAAGCATCACTTTCCAGAGCGGGAGGTTACACGAGCAGGTTCTGCTTTCAGCAAAAGGGGAAGAAGCAGTGAGCAGAGCACAACTGCTCCACGGGCTCAAAGCTTTTGGGGCAGAAGGGACATGGGAGTCCAGATAGGTCCTCTGCACATTCATCTTCCAGCCCCCAAGAGAGGCTCCCCGTCTTCCTATTTCTTCCCAATACCCCAACTGCAAGGGTCAACGAGTCAGTGCCAGAAATTGCTATTGCTGCTGCCCAGATGACTTCTCTCAGCTTCATTCCCAAGGTCCCACTTTGGCCAAGGTACCCAAATCCAAGGTACCACCAAACCCAAGGTACACCCTACGAGGAGAAAATTGAAGTGAGGATTTGACTGCTTGGGTTTTGTTTTGTTTTGTTGTTATTGTTACCTTCACTTCCCAACATTAAATGACCTGAAACTACCCTGAGCTCCTCCACAGTTTCATCATCCCCAGAGAAGGAGAGATGTGAGATTGGACTGAGCTATATTACAGAGAAAGGATATATCCCTTAAATAAACTTTATCAGATGTTGAGGTTTTGATTGGTAATACTCAAAGAAACACTCATTTATATCTATGTCTTTGGTACCAGCCTTCTCGTAGCAGCTTTACAGCAGATTTTCCCATGGTTTAGCCCTATTCTGCCACCCACCTGGGTCAGCTTTTGCAAGTTCCCCAGAAATTGTTCTACCTGAAACCTTGGCCAAGTCCAAAAGCACCACAGGGCTTGTCCACCCGACACACTACAGTGCTTTCAAACAGCCACTGCTATCAGCAAACTGCTCCTCTGAGCCGAAGCATTACAGAAACTCAAGCAGGAGCTATGATTCACACTTTCAAGTCAGCAGACTGTAGCTACGACATACTCTGCATCCCCTAACCAGATTTCCCTAAGCTATTAAAATATCACGCACCTAACTTGCATTTGGAAGAGCAGAGGTCATCGACGGAGCAAGGCGAAAACCATGAATATTGAACAAAACAAGAAGCCCACTTGATGCACTGCTCAGGTTGGTCCTGAGGATGTATCCCCCGGTGCTGGAGGACAAGTTCCACATCCAAACAGCACAACCAGGGGATTTTCCACTGCTTCTCACCCACCTTACCCGCAAGCAGCACTCGCGTGAGACGATTCAGCCCTGTACCAGCCGTAAATAAAGTCCTCGATCAGTCTGTCAGGTTGACACAAATCCAAGGCATTAAATGGTGTTTAATCCAAATGCACAGGGGCTCATTGCTAGAGATTTTCCCAATCTTCCTGCAGTTCCTCCTAAATCAGCTGTCCCAGACACTCCTTTCTTTTGCTTTATATATGAGGCTATATAACACAAGAAATTAGCTTAGGCTTACCCGTCCCCCAGGAATTTCACTTGTTACTAACAAGATCCAGCTTTCATTAAATCACTGACAAAAGAGCAGCATGGGATAGGATCTTTTTGGTCTTCACAGACTACACTGACCCCAGTTTCTTGGATTTTCTGTGTGCCGACATGCTCTGGGTTAATAACACAGGAGGATGGGTAGCCAGGACACGGCTTCGGCTTGGATAAACTTCTAATTGCATATGCTGAGAGGAGTGGTCCAAACCTTTTGTGAAAAAATGAATTTGCCTCAATAGATTTTTATCTTGGGCCAGTGATGCTGAGTCCATACGCACTTATGTACTTTACTGACCGAAGCCTGAGATGAACCATGATGCAATCAAACCAGGGTTGGAAATTCCAAGTCCTCAATTATAAGCAGCCTGAAAGGACCAGTATTGCATTAAACCCTCCAAATAACATAGACTGAAAACTTCAGTGTGTTCCCAACATGGGGACACTCCTGTAGCTTCACAGCATCCAGCAGGTACCTCTGGGGAGACATTTAAAATGCCAAAACCACCCCAAAAAACAAAGGTGAAATATCCCAAATGTTGCAAAAGGCAGGAGAAGCAGCAATTTCATTGCATGGACTGTGCCTGCCTGTATTTTGGAGTCCCTGCAACACCATGGGAAAGAAACACCAAACAACATTGCGTGCCCAGAGTTGGTCCATAAAGTTAAAAACTACCCAGAAATTCAGGTGCTAATTTGGGATAGTCGGATGTATCTAACCTCCCCTGGGTGGCCACGGGGAGACCATTCTGCTCACTGCATTTCCCTAATGGAAAAGGGGCAAAACACAACAGGACAACGTGTGAGGATCATACTCTAAAGACATGGAAACAGTTAACTTTTTAACGCTCAGTATATTTATTTTAGCCAAATGCAAGAGGACTGTGAGATGAACTCCCCCTCAAAGCCCCCCAAAGGCTTGAAAACTCAATCCACAAGTACCTAACAGAGAGCAACATGACAACCCCACACCTCAAATAAATGCAAATTAAATGAAAAAAAGAAAAAAAAGGCAGATGCAGACTTCGGCCAGAATTTCCAAACAATTACTTTGTAAATGCAATGCTCGGAGAATGGCTTATCTGAGAAAACTGCATTGAATCTGGCTTGCAATTTCCTGCCCCTGGACTTTTATTTCATATTACAGCACGCTGCCAGTTCTGTTTTTATTTTGTTTTTGTTTTAGAAAAGAAAAGAAAATAGTAATAAGGAGGTTGTTTTAACTGCTCCAATTTCAAGCTTCCACACATCAAGCAGAGATGTTGTAACTATTCATGGAGGATTCAGCAGTTCAAGCAGACAAGCAAAACAATTTAAAAACAGCAGCAGAAAGCAAAGCAAAAATGCATCTGTACTGCCAAGCTAAGCGAAGACATACCAAGACTGCAAAAGAAAGTGAAGTACATTTGTGTCTAATAAAAAATTAAACGTCTTTGACTACATAAAGCGAGTGCTAAAATATTACAATTCCCAGAGAAGGAGTATGAGGTTGCTGACATGCGGTAAATACTTTGCATGCCCCAATGCTAATAGAGTTCAGGGCCACAACTGGGGAAAGGTGACTTTTATTCACACTGCGGGTCCTAAAATCTGTGAAGAGTTTGTGGCAGACACGTTACAGAATCCTACGTGCAAATCACTTCTCTGCTTCCTTAGCTGGCTATTTCCAAAACCAGTTTTACAGTTTCCAGCTATTTCCCTCTACTTGCTTTCTAGCAGCATCCCCTTGGCACGAGACAGGCCAACCCAACCGACCTTCTCCCCACCAAATACTGATGACCTGTTATATTCATCTCAACTGCTAAAGCAGCAGCAATCAACACTGGCATTTCTGATATTTTCATAATGTTTCTTAATTTTGCTGGGTTTTGCCTGAAAAGCTACAGGTGGGTGCAGCAAATGGGAAGGGCAAGCTTTTAAGCACATGCTCTACCAAAGCGAAGAGTGTTTTTACGCGCTCCGGCCAACTGCAATGGGAGAGCTCAGCTGCGAATGTGATCCTAAGGAAACGTGCAGCTTGAGATAGAGCCACTGCCTCGTAATCCACCTTGCTGCACTCCCGGAAACGCGTGTATTTGCTTTTCTTGTTGTTCATGTACTTATTTCATTCATTGCACCAAAAATTCCTTTCCTTCACAAGAAAAATAGTTGCATCCCATCATGCGATGACTGCACGTGCGCAGCACGAGATATTCCTCGTCCGATGATGCTGACGGGGCACTGAGGAGCAGGAGGGGAAGTTGTCGCAGCTGAACAGTCCCTTTTCACTGGACTTTGCTGCCTTCTCCCTGCTGTTAACCCTTCCCATCTTGTCATCACAGCAAAACTGCCTCAAAATAAACCTTGAAGGGAGTAAGTCCACTGGTAAATAAAAGAGAGTGAGGGAACAAACCATGTTTTATTGTTAGCTGGCTGCCCAGCTCTGTATTGCCAAGACAAACTCAGGAACTGTTCCAGGGGTAGTTTATTCCAGAAACTGCTTCCTCCAGGAAAAAAAATCAGTGAGACTGCACCAGATTTAAATCCAGACATGCAACACCATCTCACATCTATCTGCTATGCAGAGGTGGCATCCTGATCTCTGTTCTACCCTTAGAACTTTGGGCCAACATCAACAAAAGAAAGAAAAAAAAAAAAAGGAGGAAACTAAATCATAGAATCATTTGGGTTGGAAAAGACCCTTAAGATCATTGGTCCAACTGTAAACCTAACAATGCAGAGTCCACCACTAAACCACGTCCCTTAGCACCACATCTACGCGTCTTTTAAGTATCTCCAGGGATGGTGACCCAACCACTTCCCTGGGCAGCCTGTTCCAACGATTGACAACCCTTTCAGTGAAGAAGTTTTTCCTCATATCCAATCTAAACCTCCCCTGGTGTAACTTGAGGCCACTTCCTCTCATCCTATCTCTTGTTACTTGGGAGAAGAGACCCACACTCACACAGCTACAACCTCCTTTCAGGTAGTTGTAGAGAGTGGTTGAGAACCTCAAAAATCTACACAAGCCTTACACATGATTTTTGCAACCATTATTCCAGTGGAGACTCCGAGTGCATTTCATTCCACGTAATCCATCACTTCTCAGTCTACGGGAGACAATCAGGATGAGGACCCGCCCAGGTAGACAACTGCTGTGTCAAGTGCTTGGAGTAAAATATAACCTGGGAGCTCATGTTCTGCTTCCCCCCATCCTGCTCAGAAGGAGAAAAATGCTGCTGATGCACGTGGGCAACCCTGGGACAATCAGTCATCAGCTCCAACCACCACCGACAGCAGTTGTGGCAGGGGAACGAAGCAGAAAAGTCTTTCGGTTCCTGTTCAAGACAAGCCAATTGCAAAGCCTGAGCAGGCTTACAGGGTCTTGTCTCTAGTGATCTGGATATAATTAATGTCCAAAGGGAATAGCTAGAGGTCCAGGACAACACACGTGGTAAAGGTATCTACAGGAACATCCTTTCGCTTAATATTAATGAAAACTGCTCGTGTTCCCCACGTTAATCTTCCTTGCCTATTAATTATTTCACACTCATTTGAAGCTCTTAATGGCTTTTCTGCAGCCAGGTGAAGTCAATTGCCTCCCTGAACTCAATTTTGTAGCAAACCCAAAATAACTCTAAAGTTGCAGAAAAGAAGAGGCAATAATTAGAGTAACTCCAATAAAAAGGGAAAAGAGGAAAAACAGGAGAAGCATTCAATCTTTCTACTTACAATACTTCACGTGGCTGTAGTAAAGCAGCTCAGCACCTCAGAGCTGTAATGCATTTATCCCCAATCAACCACCAAGAGCTACATCTGTGCTCTGTTAACAGGCAGGCAGAGATTTCTTGCATCTTTCTCACTGGAAAGTTTTAAATGAAGTGATAAAATCATCCTTTGCTGAAACAAAACTTCCAGCAAAAAGTTATTTGGTGTCCAAACTCCTCTTTTGTACCTTGGAACTCCTGAAAAGAGTAAATTGGAGGTAGGGACCAACCTGTTCACTATGATTTCAAATTATCCACCCTAAATCCTCAGTTTACCAAAAAGGATTAAGCACAATGAGCATCACCTGTATTCAGGCTTTGTGGCTTAACCCCTTCCCAACCCAGCTAAATGGACACGTCTCACCCACCAAGCACCTTACTCCTTCACCAGGAGCAGGGGACCTACTGCAAAGCTTTATTTCCCCCCTTGAAGACTTTTCAAAGTGTTAACCCCAGTTATCCAAGAGTGTAACTCTTTACTGAAGACTATGATCCACAATGAGAGCCATGTGCTTCTGAAACTGGGAAATGGAACTCGAGGGAGAGAAAGAGATTGATTTCTGGCTGCTGGCTCAAGAGTAAGAGATTTGCTCTGGAGGAAAATGCTAAATTTGTGTCTTTGTTTTAGCTTCTCCACAACAATTGATGTAAAAATGAAGAGGTGGAAGAAGATGAAGGAGGTAAAGGGGGGAAAAGAAAGAGTAAAGAGAAAGCAGCAGCTTGTCATGGGAAAAAGAAAATGCTACAGAAAAAAGACAAGCAAGAACTGGTGGATGCACAGCCACCTACACCCACCCCAGACAAGTCCTCTAGCCACCAGTACTCAACAGCTTCTGAGGGTGCTCATCCCTGTGGACTCTCTGGAGTCTGATCCCATGCTTCATACCAGCCCTCGGTCTCTTCCATGGTGAGAACACTGTTTTGGTCTTCAGCTGCCTTTCCATTACATATAAAACACAGGAACCTTATTTACCCTCATGACCTCTGCCCTTCTGTTGAAACTGGTCAAAAAAGATTCAGCAAATACCAGCAGAGAAAGTAGTGGCCAAGAGCGTGTTCGGACAAGGCTCCTTTCCTCAAGGAAAAGAGTTTAAAATAGAAAGGGAAATGGAAGAGAACGAAAGAAGCAGCATCGTGTCTAATGTTGCAAAGTTGCTCCTGGCATGCAAGCTCAGGAGGTTTTTATTCCCTCCTGTTGAAGTGTGAGTGAAATAAGTGATAAAGGGAAATGTAAGCAAAAATCACACTCATCAGGCAACATGCTTTTCATCAGCATTGGAAAACGTGATGCTGTTTCACATGGCAATGCTCTGAAGCTCTTTGCTATGGATTTGTGCAGTGACTTGCAAAAGACCTGGGTCTCCTCGGCATGGCCACAGCACAAAGAGGGGGCACTGAGGGGATTACATGTTTAACTAATGGGATGAAGCTGGCGTTGGCATCAGTCCTCTTCCACCCCCATTCTCACACAGTGGGGTCAGTGTAGTCAAGCTGGTGGACTTGGCAGTGCGAGGTTAGAGGTTGGACTTGATGATCTTAAAGGTCTTTTCCAAACAAAATGATTCTATGATTCTAAGAGCTCAATTACCCATGGACTCACTTGGGGTCTCTGTTTGCATTAAGACTCATAAACTCCCATTAACTTTTTTTGAAATGGGTTGGCCAAATTCTCCTGAACATACAAAACAAAATTTTCCTAGTTTTAGAAATGAAGTTTTACCTGAAAGCATCTCAGCTGGAAGAACTCATTTTGTCCCAGCCATCTAAGAGGGAGATGTGTTTAGTACCTGCCTCCTCCTCCTCTCCCCAAGGAAAAACTGAGAAGCCAGGAGGTCTCTCATCTCACAGCCTTGGGGTGAGAGACCTACTCCCACCTCACGCCCCCACCAGTTACACTAGCAGAAAAAAATATAGAGCGAATGAGAGAAAAAACCACATTTACTTCAACTGAACAGGGTGATTTTTTTTTCTTTTTTTTTTTTTTTCTTTGAGACCTACCATAACTCTAGCAAGTTGATCAAAGGAGACAGAGTGCACAAGACCAAGGAGGTAAAGCGAGCAGGAAGAATAATTTCAGGCTGGTAAGAATCCCACCTAGGCATGCATTTTTTTCTTGTGCTCTCTGAAGTAGAGTTTCAATACATTAACCTTTGTAAAGCTTCTGAGATTTTTGCTTTAGTTAACATGTCCCCAGAGAAGTAACTGCCATGCACAGTGTCTCCAGCACAAGTGTTCCTGGTAGAGCTAGTAAGTTTTAAGTGGAGCTCAGCATGTCTCTTTCTTGGAAGCTCCTAGGAAAAAAAAATAATAAAGCTATATAGCTACATATCCTTGAAAGAAAAAATAAATAGAGAGTCCATGCCAAGGAAAGGCTAAAGAAGCCAAGGACAGAGGCTATTCAAACAAAAGGTTCCCACATAGGTGAGGTCTAGGGCAGTGCGACCAAAACTTTGCAGCTTGGCAAGTGTCTGTGCCTTGGTGGCATAGGAGGCATCGCAAGGGACAGCCCAGGCACGGTGAAGTGTCCCTTACAGAAATCAAGAGAAGGTAAAGGAGGAGCATTAACTTGAAGTGAAAGTCAACCTTAGAATTTAAAGAAGACAGAGAATTAAGACACTGTCTTCTCCATGACCTAGCTGAGGAAAGGGGCTACACACAATCTGTCCACTCCTGTTTTAAATCAGCCAATACAGAAGTTTCTTCCTAAGCCACTTGGATGGAGTACTATACCCTGGGGTGCTTTGCATTTTCCCGTCCTCCTTGTCCCTACCATGATGGAAACCACCCTCTGCAACTCCAAACAGAACACCAAATTAGCCAGCAAAATGCAAATCTGCGTACCCCCAAGAAGTGGTTCACAGAGAAAAGGAAACATTAGTTATCTTTTTACAGTGTAATCAAGATTCAATCAGATCTGCTTTGCGTTATTTCTAGTTAAGAGGTTTTTATTCTCTTTTGTTTCCTTCTTTAGCATATATGATAATAAGCAACTGCTGAAGAAGAAAGCAGTGAGACACTCAGTGCACAGCTAGTGCTGGTATCTTCTCAGCCCTGCAGCTCACCTATCGCGCCCAGGAGAGCAGACCGCACCAGTGTATCAGCTCACATATAGGTAGTCTGGCCAAGGAGATTCACAGCCATGCCAACAACGCATTGTTCAGTTTTGCCAAACCACTTTGGATCCATGTCCCAGAGGGTACATCTCCACTAATCTCATAGCAGTAGGAAACCAAACAGCCCCTCAGACCCACCTACACAGTGTTAAGGCAAGCAAGAGAGATATCCAAGAAGTCCACCATGAGAAGAAGTTGTCTCTAGAGCCAGCCCTGAGACACACGCATTCATTCTGTCCCCCCAGGCACAAGCTCTTGGCCAAGTGGAGAGCCATCCTCCTTGGTGAGCACCATGTCATTCCATGCAGCCAGATGTGAGCAGAAGCAGCCCTGCCCAAATCTGGTCCAGCTATGAAGGTCTGCTTTGTGAATGAACAGCAAAGCTATGACCAAAAGCCTGGAGAGACTTCACGCACAATCTTGACAAGGAGCAAAGACATCCCAGACAGCATGAGAAACAGCATTAGAGAAAGTTGGTGGCACAAAGTGTCACCCAGAAGATGGGATACACCACACAGTAAAACAAAAAGGGTGATACGAAGCAGAGATGTTGGCTAGAGGCTACTGGGGGGTGGGGGGGTAGGGTGGTGAATACCCAACAAAACTCAGCAAAAAAATTCTAATGAATCAACAAGCTTTATTACATTATTATCCTAACAGTTTATTTTAATTTATTATTAACAGGGTCTCTGCTTTTGCAAGGACACTGGAAAAATGTCAGATCTATTCCAGGATCACGTTACAGTTTGTGGTTTTCAGTTTTTTTCTTCTTAAGCTTGTTAAAGATGCTAGAAAGCGAAGGGTGGCTTGCAGTACAAAACCTGATATTCTCTACATCTGCATTAAACCATGTTTCTGCTTGAAAAATCTGTTCTCATCTTATACTCCTTTTTAGGCAACAGTGAAAAAAAAAATTAAAACAACCCACCAAACAACCCCACCCCCCACTGCCTTCTAATTTCTACAAGAAAAACAGCAGCTCTTGTTGATTTAGTAGAAGGAAATGTCAAAGACTCACAAGACTGTTACTAGAATAAAAAGCCCATCACTTCATGGTGGTGAATATAGAATCATAGAATCACAGAATCACAGAATCACAGAATGGTTTGGGTAGGAAGGGACCTTAAAGCCCATCTAGTTCCAACCCACTGCCATGGGCAGGGACACCTTCCACTAGACCAGGTTGCCCAGAGCCGCCTTGAACAATTCAGGGAACCAGGGGCAGCCACAGTTTCTCTTGGCAACCTGTGCCACTTTCCAAGGAAGTGATTGGTGACAGCCAGCATGGCTTCACTAGGGGCAAATCGTGCCTAACAAATTTGGTGGCCTTCTATGATGGGGTTACAGCATTGATGGATAAGGGAAGTGAACTGATGTCATCTACCTGGACTTGTGCAAAGTATTTGACACTGTTCCACATGACATCCTGGTCTCTAAATTGTAGAGGCATGGATTCGATGGATGGACCACTCAGTGGATAAAGAATTGGCTGGATGGTCACACTCAAAGAGTTGTGGTCAACGGCTCAATGTCCAAGTGGAGATCAGTGATGAGTGGTGTTCCTCAGGCGTCGGTACTGGGACCGGCACTGTTTAACATCTTTGTCGGCGACATGGACAGTGGGATCGAGTGCACCCTCAGCAAGTTTGCAGACGACACCAAGCTGTGTGGTGTGGTCAACACGCTGGAGGGAAGGGATGCCATCCAGAGGGACCTTGACAGGCTTGAAAGGTGGGCCTGTGTGAACTGCATAAAGTTCAACAAGGCCCAGTGCAAGGTCCTGCACGTGGGTCAGGGCAATCCAAAGCACAACTACAGGCTGGGTGGAGAATGGATTGAGAGCTGCCCTGAGGAGAAGGACTTGGTAGTGTTCGTGGATGAAAGGCTCAACACCAGCTGTCAGTGTGCGCTTGCAGCCCAGAAAGCCAACCGTGTCCTGGGCTGCATCAAAAGCAGCGTGACCAGCAGGTCGAGGGAGGTGATTCTGCCCCTCTACTCCACTCTCATGAGACCTCCCCTGCAGTACTGCGTCCAGCTCTGGGGTCCCCAGTGCAAGACCCGGAGCTGTTGGAACGAGTCCACAGGAGGCCACGAAGTTGATCAGAAGGCTGGAGCACCTCTCCTATGGAGACAGGCTGTGAAAGTTGGGCTTGCTCAGCCAGGAGAAGAGAAGGCTCCAGGAAGACCTTGTAGCAGCCTTCCAGTACCTGAAGGGGCCTCCAAGAAAGCTGGAGAGGGACTAAACATGATGGCTAAGAGTGATTGGAAGGTCATGCGACCTTGGCAGCCCCTGGGAAATGAGTTAGTGGGATTCTGAGTCTTGTTTCACCTGCTCAAATCTCTGTAAAAAGAATAAAGTAATTCAGAGAACAATGGAGACTCTCACCACGGATATCCCTGTCTGCAGAGGTGATCTTGTCAAGACAGGAGAATTAGGGAGAATGTTGATTTTTCATGATGGTTAACTGAAAAGTAGACTTAAAATTTTAAGTAACATTTTATGAAGAATAAGTGCAGACTGGAACTGTGCAATGGATTAAGAAGCTGCTAATTCTGGCAGAATGTGAAATTCTTGCTTTGGTTGGACAGTTTTACAATTAAGAGTTTCTCTCTATTTTTAAGCAAAGGGGAAGTAAACTTTAAAAGGTTTTGCATAATTCTGATATATTACCAAGACATAGTTAAGGAGCTTTTAAATAAAACAAAGCAGTTTGATTTTTTTTTTTTTTTTTTTCCCTGGTAGTGGATTAGGAGAGAGTTAAAAAGACAATTCATTTTTGATTGAAATAAATCAATGTACTGGAAAATACCAATTCATTTGCAAAATTTCCCTATCAAATCCCATTGCTTCCTGCTTTCCAAATGGAAAATCTAATCATGTTTCCTTCTCCATGCTCCAAAGCAGGAGCACAAGCAAGCAATAACGTCGTGCCTGCCTGTATTTTTAAAAGTATACCCAAGTCATTAAAAAAAAAAAAAAAGGCAATTTAAGATGTTTGACAGTTTTGTTTTGTTTGGGGTTTTTTAATGATGATGCGGTATTAGTATATAAATAAAAACTGAGTGAAAGCGGGGTTTTGTTTGCACTGCTATATTCCCAGGACAGTTTGCAGTGCTCTGCTAATGCAAACATGGACACCAGCACCAACGGTATGTGAAAATGCAAAGGAATCGACTGAAAAGCTACGTGGAAAGGATTAATCTTACACTCACTGCCCGAGTTCTTGGAAATATAACGTAAAAACAGCCAACAAAGAAGATGAAAAATCAAAATATTTTTCAAATGTCGTTATTTAAAGATTTATTGGTGATATAAATTACAGAATACTGGTTTTATTTTTACACTAGCTCTTAATCAGTCTCTTCTGATCTTATTAATGCACTCAGTACTAATTGCCTTAGACAATATCTTTTAAAATATCTAGGCTATTAATGACAAAATGGGGATTTTTTTTTTTTTTTCTTTCCGATTAAGTCCACGTGATGCAAGGAAGTGCTATCAGAAAAATCAGCTATATATATGACAGACAGAAACCTTTACAAGCATTACCTTAGCACGGCTTTCCATTTGAAAACATCCAGGTAAATGGGTATGTTTTTCACTCCTTGTACATTATGGATTCTATAAACAAAATCCTGCAATGTAAACTCAATTACCAAAAAGACCCCCAAAACGTATTGGACAAAATGCTACTAATAAAAATGAATAAGATGTGCGATCCCAGCAGATAATATGTATAATTCATGAGATTTTCCTTACTACCACCGTACCGGAGGGGTTCCAGGGTTGGGATGAGTCGCTAATCTAATAGTAATGATGACAGAGACGAGACACGGTGGCTCAGTAACGGTGACACTCAGAGATGAACAGTGGGGTGGGAGAAGGGAGTGATCTCCTCGCTGCTCTGCCCACTGGCACCCAATGAAGACAATCAGTCTCCTCCCAGCCCCCGTGGCATTTGCAAGTTCATACAGAAGAAGGGTTGTAGGAGGACGTGCATGAGAGGTCTGTAGGAAAAGAAGATGTGATTTTGGATGCCCAAGCTTGCTTCAGAGTCAACCACGCTTGTTCCAGCACAAGGTTGAAGAAGCTCTAGTGTAGAAAATGCCTTTTTTCCCATTTCCTTCCTCTTCATCACTTCCTTTGTGGGTCAGGACTAAAATTTCAGACCATCTCAAGGATATAGAAGACAAATTGCATCTGCATTAAGTAATACACCATTCTTGGAGAGCACTTGCAGCATCATTGAGATCTGCGTGAAGAGTTTTTACAAACCAGAAGCCCCAGAGAGATGAAGTAAGATCTGTGATGGCAAGATAGCAGAAATTACAAAAACAGAGACAAATTGGATGCAATGGGGAAACAGCAACCAACAAATGCGACAGCTGGCATCTATCTGCAGGAAAAAAAAAGAGTGTTTTAGGGATGGATGGTAATGCAAGTGCTGGAGCAGATTTCCAAGTTCAGACCAAAAGTACCAACCGATGCACCCTCCTCGTCTGGAGAGCTTCAATTCTCCAGCAGAAAAGGTGCAAATTAACTTGTTAGATGTCCAAAAGAGACATGAAAAAGTGCAATACAACCTTTGCCATTAATTGGTAGTCTTGATCTATACCTAAACAAGAAAAATATACTGATAATTTATGCATGACAATTTACGTACCTTCCCAACATTTACTGAATGGAGGAAGGAAAATTACTTTGATCTGCCTAAAATTAGCCATAATAGAAACTGTCTGGTCCAAGGAACTAGCTCTTTTGGAGGAAATTGGTAGATTTTAACGGTAGATTTTAAAGGTTGGATTTGATGATCTTAAAGGTCTTTTCCAACCAAAACAATTCTATGATTCTACGATTTATATTAGATATAAAGAAGAAATTTTTTATGATGAGGGTAGTGAGGCACTGGAACAGGTTGCCCAGAGAAGTTGTGGATGCCCCATCCCTGGAAGTGTTCAAGGCCACGTTGGATGGGGCTTTGGGCAACCTGGTCTAGTGGAGGGTGTCCCTGCCCATGGCAGGGAGTTGGAACTAGGTGATCTTTGAGGTCCCTTCAAACCCAAACCATTCTATGATTCTACGATAAATGGTAAACCCCAAATAGGGTTTTATACTCTATACGTACAAAACCCAATATGCCATTCAGGGAGGAAGATGAAATACCATCTGCCATAATTTCTGGAAGTCTCCTGGGTTTGCTTCTGTGGGACATTTTATGCAGATCTGGTCCTCCACAGCTTATGGGATCTGCAAGTTGTCAGCAGAGCTTGGAGCAATGGCCGTAAAACGTCCTGTTTCTTGTTACCCAGCTACTGCTGTAGTTATTCCCTAGAAAGGAAAGAGTAGTACAAAAGGCACAGGCTCAGCTGTCTCTCCCTGGGACTCAGACGGACCAGGTTTTGAGCTCTCTGACCCTGAGCAAGTTACTGGCAAGCCCTCATATTGTTCATCACTAATGACATGGTCAATATGGAAAAACATTACAGAATTAGTCTTTTATTTTTCATACAGAGACACATACACTCAGCAACAGTCCTTCCTCATCTACTGAGACAGAAGGAGAGGGGAACATCATCTTGCTGCTATTTCTTTATTAAGAAAAAAAAAAATACTTTGCTGTTTCAAATACAATTTCAGGCATAATTTCATGGACTTGTTAATATACAAGGCAACTTCTAACCCATGCAGAACTACACAGCCCATGACAGTGCTAAAAAATAAAATAAAAATAAAAGAGCAGTTCATTAGAAGTTTATGTAAAGCTACAGAAGAAATGTAGTTACTCCACGTGTAATGTGATTTGGACAATGAACTTTATACCCATGCTTGCACACATACTGAAAAAAAAAAAAGGGACAGCATGGGTGTTAAAGTTTTGTAGAGAGTATTGTGTCGCCTTTGTACAAGGAAGAATATCGCTTCCATATGGGTATTACAGCAGAATGTGAAATGCAATGGGGCTCAGCCTAACATACAGGACTGATCCATCCTCAGGCCTATCTGTGCATTTGTTTGCAAGACAAAACCTGGCCTTTTGCTGTTTAATTCAGCAGAACTTCGCTCTGTGTCTCGTTCTCAGCATGACTCATTAAATATCTGCAGACCAGATTTTGCTCTTCTTAATCGAAAAGACTGTATTATGTTCTTGAACACAGACTCTCTCCCTTTCTTCCAAAAGAAAACTGAGACATGGGTTGAAGTTTTTGCCCAAATAAATAAATAAATAAAATCCATGGCGCTGTGGTACTGATGATTATGAGAAAGTGGAAGTGACAGGAAACTGATGAAGAAAAGGCTGAATTAAATTTTTTAGACAACTGGTTTCTTAGCTAAAGCATTCTGGTTTAGGTCAACAGATACAAATGCCAAACTCAGTAAGACGGTTTCAACTGAAAGGTTTTTTTCTTCCTCCCTTTACCCCAGTTGAAGCAGCCCATCACAAGCTTTCAGAGGGAAATGTTTTGACATTTTGAACCAAAATACCGTGTATTCTCAAAAACTGCCCACATTTAAATCCCCAAAAGAACAAGAAAATTAGAAAAAAAGGTTTTTTTACTGAAATATTTCAGTCAGTGCAACTCTTCTTTCTTTTTTTTTTTCCATTTTCAGGTAAATTCTATGCATATTTGTCATCCATAGGGAGGGAAAATTTAAAAAAGTAAATAAAAATAAATTATTTACATTGCCCACTCAGTACCAATACCACTGCTCATGCAGAGAGAAATGCACATAGAAGACATAGAGAAGTGGTGAAAAACGAAATACATCTGCAAGATTTCGGCTCCAATGGCAAAACTCCTGGAGGTGTCCAACCTCCACAGGAGCTAACCATTTAGTCCCTTTGGAAAATCTCAAGGAATCCCAAAGCAGACATTCATTTTAGGGCTGTAGCAGTCATTGTGTTAGTAAACCTGAAGAAATACCACTTTGAACTCTTCCATGTCCCTCTTTCTCTTGTAGCCTCCTTCAAACATCCTCTTTCCATGTCATGTTGCTGCAGCTGAGGTCAAAGAAACCCTTCCCCACACACACTCCCTATCAAACGATATAAAAGAGTTAACACCCCAATCTTCTGCACACATAGAACTGTTGCCAGTATTAATGAGAAAACTGAACACGTTAGTAGAGTGATGCCAGCAATGGCTCTCTGGATTTTCATCAACGTCAGGACTGCAATAATAAAATATAATGTTCTCACAGAAGAAACTACTGCCACATCCCTGCTCCCCCATGTTCCCTCGTGCTGATGTTGCATCAACCAGCTTTGAATGGTTGGGCACAAGCATGTAGAGCCTCTGTCTAGCGTGGCTGGGGCAGGGGGTTGGTCCATCTACACAGCCACTTGATGAGGACCAATCTTGGGTGCCTGGGGCTGCTGGACTGCCTATTTCCTTCCTTTTATCTCCTTTTGCCTTCTCCTCCTTTCCTTCACACCCTTGGCCTATCACTGAATGCTTTTTCCACCCACCACTCGTAAAGTCAGCAGCAGCCACCGCCTTGCAGATCTCACGAAGCAGCCTGGGGAGGCTGAGATGTGCCACATCCCTCCTTGGGTAAAATATCTTCCTCGCTGCTCCTTGGGAAGAGTAGGTTGAAACTGAAGGGCCCCCAAAATGCCTTCCATCTCTGTTGCCAGGATGGTGCATCCCTGGCACCCACGTTGAGCTGCAGCAAGCTTCAGCCCATCCTTCCCCATGCCATCTGGACATGGTCTTGAGCAACCTGGCCCTACTTGGGCAGGGATGTTGGACTAGATGACGTCCAGAGGTCCCCTCTCCCTCAACCCCCTCTGTTGCTCCTCAATAAGCCATTCATCTTCTTCCTTGAAAGAAACAGTGATGAAGACCCAAGGCTCAGGAGTGGTATAGTCTTATTTCATAATCATATCCTGATTCCCTTCCTCCCACCCCACTGCACTGTGCAGAGGGGACAGGTACTTTGCAGCAGAAACTCTGCAGGAGTTGGGCCATGTTGCTGCTCAGATGGATAAAATGGTGCTGCTCAGGGACAACCAGCAATCCTTAAGTAGTGAAAAGTTGTCTCCTACAGACTTTTCATCTTGCAGCTCTGATATGTTACCTTTGCATCAGCCCCACTGTGTGATCACAAGAGACATCATGTAGACTAGGTGGGGCACGTGTATCCACTGGGAATGGAGATGCTTTGCAGAACAACTTCTCCACTGCTGGTCAGCATTGGATGAATGAAGTCCAGGAGAGCATGGAGGAGACCGCACTGAGCACGCAAAAGTCACTGTAGTGGTTTTTCCCTGAAAACAGAAAGTATCTCCTGTTGGATACAAAGAAAAGAAGTCTTGAAGGTCTTGAAAGCTTGTCAAGAAGGCAGAGATCAGCCCCTAAGCACCCATTCCATTCCAATGAGTTCACGGTCTGGTTAGAAAGTTCATCATCTGACAGCTTGCCCCAAAACAGGTGGAAATCGGAGTTCGGCAGTATCACTCACTTGTACTCCTATCCCACGCCCTGCACTATGCTAATTCCACACTTGAGATGGTTTAACATCCCCCAGACATCTGAGGAGGAGGTCAATCAGCACTTCTCTTCTAGTTCATTGTAACGAGCAGCCCAAGCAGTTAACATCAGTTAGTTTAAGTGAATTGATTTTATCTGAAATTCCTGCTGCCGCCTTCATGCGTGCACACACATCATTGCAGCTTCTATAATTAGAGCACACCAAGAGAGAGCAATTTGTAAGGAGAATGACATCTCTAAACCGCATCTTTCTCAGAAAGGTGTTGCGTGCATGTCTGGGGGGAAATACTTGCATATGCAGGAGGAAAGCCGCTGTAATCATGCTACTAGGCATTAACTAGAAACCTAATTGGTTTTGTCTTACAGTCTCAAGTGGTAAAAAGAGAAGAAAAAAACAGATATGCACACACAGGTGTAAACATGCGCATACCCCTCGGCCACCTGTGCTTAATCAAAGACAAGATACATATAAAATAACCAAGATACCAGCCAAAATGCTAAGCCATGGATCTGTTTGCAGTGCAAAGGCATGAGACCTATGGGAACAAGCTTGGGGCAAATTTATGTAGGTTGAGATTTGCTAACATCGTAGCACGTAGTTGTCTGGTTCCATGCTGGTATTGATGTTGCTCCAGAGCAAGGGCTACCAAAAAGGTCTACCAAATCCCAAAGCTCTTCTGTTCCCAAACATTTAAATGAAGCAAGATATGCTTGATGAGGACTTGCATCCACCAAAATGCTCCAAGCCACAGCCAACCCAAGGCTGCTTGATTGCTGGGTTAGGTGCAGCTAAAACACGCATGCATGACCTTGACCGGGATCTCACTTATGTCATGAGGGCTTCTTTTGTGTTCCCTTTCCTCCTCGCAGACCCATGCCAGGCACCCACAGCAATACGAAGCAGAACCACTCTGGTTTCTGGGCCACCACACATTGAGTTTGGAGTTATTTCTGCAAGCAGATGAAGCGCAGGCTGGGGGCCATGCTCTGAGCAAGCTGTAGGCAAGAGCAGGCTGATGGTCCCAGTTCTATCCCCAGTCCTGGTCCTGACCCTGCACGGGCAACCTGCAACATCTGAATCTCTCTCCCTGCTCCATTGAGTCCTGCCTCCTATTTCTTTGGAGGTTGGAGGGGGGAAATCCCTCTGATCCTACCTGAAAGAGCTATGTGGGGGTAACAGCTTTGGGTCCTAGTCTCACTGGCTGAAATACAGGATGGAGTACCTTCCAGCCATCCTGCAGATAAATCCTGATGATCTCCTCATGCAAGGAGCTGAATATACATCAAATACTACTGCAGTAAGTTCTTAGCGTACAGGTGATCCAAAAAGACTGACAAAATAATCTCATGATCCCTTCTAGCTTTAAAATCCATGATTGCGAGAGCTGAAAGACATGCCAGAAAAAAATATAATGCTTCTTACTGTTAATGCCAAGACTAGACATATTTTCACCCAAGATCCTGGCTAAATAACAAAATTTCAAAACTTCCAGTAAACTTTTGCGCCTATAAACTGGCTGAGTAGGTGGAAAACAACACTTTAAAAAGGAGCATCTTCTAGCAGGAATGCATCATTAAAAGCATGGTCTGTCTAAGCGAGCTGGGATTATGTCTGGGGACTTTTGTGCCACTGTCTTAAAACATATTAAAAAAATAAAAAATAAAAAAATAAAGCTTCACAGACAAGGAAAGTTAAAATTCTTGTGCCTCCATTAAAAAGTTGGAGGCTTACACTGCTCAAATGGTTTTCAGTTTGTTTTAAAAACAAAGTATATTCATGCACTGGCATCCGAAAACCCTGCCCTCGTACACTTTTTAAGCTCGCTGATTCAACCAGAGGTCTATTACAGTCACTCTGTCCTCACACAGGAATCGGCTGCCTAATGCTCAGTCTCAACGGCTATGAACAAGATTCATCCGACTGCTACAGGGTAGTATTTTGCACACAGGGCAGTATAAAGCACGGCTATTTAGTGTTGCACTACAAGCCACGACATAAGGAAAGGCAAAATCCTATTCTGTTTTGAATGCTGAGCTCCTGTCATGCCGTTATTAATAATACTTCGCACAGCAATGATGAAATTCTCCCAAATTTTTGTGTACACCCCCACTACGCAGCGATGTGAGGAATCACCAGAATTTCCTCTTCCCGCGGGAAAGAGGTTCATAGACCCAGTGTATACCAGCAGCTCATAACATTATGCTAGCAGGGGACGAGATTACCCTGGTTCTCTTCAAATCAAGCCCTTGGGACATGGCATCTGTATTGGAGATGCTCCAGAAGACCCCAAGGGATGCTCCGGTGCTGGCACTCGACTACCACAGCATTGATTTCTACAGCTACGACAAAACTCTTTTCTTTCTTGAACTGATGCTAAAGCCTAGGATGTGGACAGGGGTGGTGGGGTGCGGAGAGCAGTCTATTTCTGAAACAGCCAGCACCTTTATTCTAAACTGTGAAAAACTCAAACAGTAGTTACAGCAAAAATCACCCGCAGTCGAGATGATTATATGCTGGTGAGGCACAGCCTGGAAAACAGCTTATTAAAAAAAAGCTATACCAAGGAAGAAATATGTTTGCTGCATGCATGAATGAGCCACAGTCCTTGGGTGCATTTTGGTATTGCTAGGAAACAACTCCTGGCAGCTGGTGAGCTTCAGACAAAGGACGAGATAGAAGAGCTCTCTAACTTCTGATTGGCATCTGAACCTAGCCACATCAAGGTTGGACAACTTAATGTACAGCCATGTGGTACAGCCCAGGCTCCAGCACACAAACAGGTTTTTTTTTCTCATCTTTTTAGAGAAAACCCATAAGGATCCCAAAAAAAGCCCGCAAAGATCTCGTGTCCATTTCTTAGCTATCATCTGATTGCACCTCTTCGTCACCCATTTCATGGAGGGCAATTTTCTTGAAGAAACCAGCCCACCTCGGACAGGGGACAGAAGACACAGCTGAACTGTGGAGAGCAGCACCACACACATGCAAGGCAAATCTCCCTGACTCGGGATTTCCACACCACGGAGGTGGGTCTGGAAGTCCACCAAGCGAACGTGACTTCAGCTTGGTATGGGCAGCCTTCCCCCTGCTGCTGGGGTTCAAGAGCTGCCCCCATCCCTCCACCCAGCCAGAGCAGGCAGTGCTGCACTGAGCAGCATTCAATTAGGAAAGCAGCCTGCAAGCCGAAAGAGAGCTGAAACACAGAGGGAGGAAGAAGCCAGCTCAAATAAATGGATAATTGCCATTTAATTCCCATGTATTAGATTTGGCAATACTTGCATTACGGTTAAGTCAATAAAGCAACTTTGACTTGAGCTTGATTTGAAGACGGGACAGACCGATCAATCTGTCTGAGATGCAGGCTGCCAGCCCTGCCAGGGAGACCTCAGGGTGGGGGCAGAAGAAAGGCCACTGCCTGTCTGCCACGTGTTGAGGGAAACAGTCCTTTATGTGCCAAAATGAGTATTAAGTACAGATCCCATTCATGCTTTTCCTAGATTAGGCAGCCTCGTTCATGGTCAAAGGAAGCCTCTTATTGCTCAAAGACAGCTCAATTATGCTCTACAGCAACAACCGGACACCTTGCTGGAAAGATGATGCTGTGCCAAGCACGTCTGCCCATCATGTCCACATGAACACAACTTAGGAGGCAAGCCCATGTAGGAGATTCGCTGTCAGGCAGTCAGCTCAAGAGAGTGAGCTAATTAAAGCTGCAGCTGAGAGATGAAAACTTTGCTGTGACAACTGTCTCACAGCTTGTCACCGACCATCGGCAGGAGGAGTCGCACTGGAAAGGACGCCCATGCTACCTGCCACCGACAGCGGGCAACGGCAAAGGGCAGTGAAGGAACAACCACTGCAGATAGTTGAGTATAAATCAATACTAACAAACATATTTCCTGGCACCCGACATCAATAGATATAAAATAATTCATCTGGTTTACAGGTGCATCTCCCCTTCCTTGAGATATGTGAAGCCCTTGCTTTTTTGGGCAAGCTACAGTCTCCTTTGGGATGGACAAATTCTCCCTCTACCGCAACACAGAGCAGCCCATAAGAGTAGGTGGAAACCAGGTGGAACCACAGGAGTTTGAGTCCAGCAGAATACATACCAAGACAGCAATGCAACCAAAACAGAAATGTGCATTATTTTGTATTACACTGCATTGGATATAACAGAACTATACGTTATATATGCATTGCTCTAGTGACTTGCAAGACATCTGCCCTATCCAATAGCTGCAAGAAACTATGAAGAGGAGAACAGAAAGCTGTGACAAATTGTTTTCAGTAAGAATACAACCCGGCATTATACAGTCTCTCAGGCTCTATATTCTGATAAACCTGGAAGTGCCTGGAGATATTGCCAGTAGTTTCAGCAGATTTAACGTACATTGGGAACAGGCTCCTGCACTCAACAGCAGGATGTATCATAACAGTATTTGCCCAAATAGACCAAAACTTCGCCACTATGAAGTAAGGACCGGCTCATCCCCCACTATTTAAAAAAAACCCAAAACCAACACAAGATCCCCCAAAAAACAATCTAACACTTTATTTTATGAATTTCAAAGCAGCACATTAGAGAAAATATCTGAATTCCTGTGTTCATTTGTTACTGTTAGAATATTAGTGATAATTCTTCATCTTACAGTAGTTATGTGCATGCCATGTGGCTAGGTATACACCCAGATAACCGTAAAACATGCTTTATAGCATATTACTTTTTCATTGCAAATATTTTCCTGAGATGTCGTAGAATGAGAGCACATTAAAAGCACCTGCTATTAAATCTTTGCTAAAACCTCCAAATTTCTTATGAAAATCCAAAGTGCGCTGTTAATGAAATTGTTGAGTTTTTAATGTACGTGTCATTTTGATGAATGTAGAACATAATTTCCATAATGTCTTACATGTTTCACGTGCTTCTGGGTATTATACCATCTTCTTGATAACCCAGGAAAACAGATTATTAGCACAAGTAGGAAAGAAAACAAAATCATGGAGACATGTATGGTTACACAGAATTCGTTTCAAGGTAAGAATCACTGTACAAAACTTCCCAAGTGCTTGCTCAGTTCTCTAACCACTAGATTAATACTTTCCAATCCTTGCAATAATTTAATTAAAGTGATCAGCAGATGAGAAGTAATACTGCACCACTGAATCTAATTAAACTTCAAGTTTATCCTCGAGAAATCAAGAAAAATATATATTTCTTCAAGAAAAGACATTTATTTTATTCTGACAGAGGGAAGGATAAAAGAAAAAAACCAATCAGTTTTGTTGATAACATCTCTCTCTCCTCTCTCTCCCCCCACCTTTCAAATGACAATGCTTGCCTGGCTAAATAATAAAATAAAAAGCATTCTGCAAAGCTAATCTTCCTGTTCTGAGCTGTCTAAGCCATTTTGTCCCTTCCCACCCATGCCATTGTATAGCAAAACAATAGTGTCTTTGTAAAAATGACAGCAAAAACCAAATGGAGGGGAGGTCTCTACTGTGTTGGAACCTGTCAAGAAGAGAAATAAAAATGTAGACCTTCTTACCTCTATTTGGTAATCGTACATCTTACAAAAGGTTCCCCCTCCATCCTCGTCCCATGCAAGTATTAACTGTCTAAGCTTGATCGGAGCTTTGTGCAAAATTAAAGTAGGGATGGTGAGAGGGAAGGTAAACTACCCTAAGCTGACAGCAACAAAATGACCTACGGAGACTATTCCCACTTTCTGCTGCCCAAATCTCTGCTGCCAAAACCAATACCATGGCCTAAATCTAGGTGTTGTCCAGCACCTCCTCACTACGGAGGCATGCACGCACGCGTGGTAACAAGTTGTGCTTGGAGAAGAGACCGTCATCTCTCCACTTGGTTTTCTTGAAAAATCATGCTAACTAGTTTTATTCCCGTCAGCACAACACTGAACATTGTTAACCAGTGCAAAAATGCAGAGTACTAAACATTTAACTAAATACGTATGATTTGTGAAGAAGGCTTGCTCAATTAACATTTTACTGCAGTGACCTCCAGGGCACGCTGTCTTGATAATTAAGTATTTGCTCTCCAACCCCTTATTAGAACAGGCTGGTTTTACTCTGCCTTTTCTCATGGTCAAAGAGCAAGAGAATGCGCAGAAAAAGAGAAAGAGGTGCACAAACAGCTTCATTTGGCTGACTTGGACCATCTCAAGCAGCACCTTTTCCTCCTGATGCTAAGTCCCCTTGAAGAGAGTGCTGTGCTCAAGCTACTGCATCAAGTGGGCATGGGTTGTGCGTCCACACCAGTAAAGCTCTCAACACAACTGGTTGCCTCTGAAGATGGGTGGCCAGGAACTGACTCAATGGGTCTACAAAATAAGAACAGGTGCATTGGGGAAGATCAAAGGTCTACAGCACTGGTGAACAACAGATGCCCAGAAAGCCTAAGAAGGTAGAAAGCACACATGCTACTTACTGCACAAGCACCTTCCCAGCTACTGACCATTTGCATCTTGGGGACTTCTTGAGCAAAAAGTGCTTTTGTGTCTTACTCCACCATGACTTGTTTACTCTCCCCTCAAAGCCAGATGCACTTTCAGTAACTGTAAAAAACTATAAGGGGTTCAGTGACATAATTAGAGCTGATTGAGGCTCCCCTTCTTCAGTTTGTTCTGGACATGACTCCTGCCACCTTCACATGATGTGTGGAGACCAAACACAGTTCTTCACAGTCAGAAAATGGGCTTAATACCAGAATAAGCTGAAGTTGCTACCCAAAAAGTGTGCAGAAAACCACTTTGTTAGTGAAATATCATTGCCACAAACCCTGTAGCCCTAAATCTTTCTTAGCAACGCTTCAGGGAAGAAAAAATGGAATGAAGGAAAGAATGAAAGAAAAAAAGTTTTCAACATGAAAGGCTCTTTGTAGATTTTGAGAGATTTCTACTACTTCTACCATACTGCTCTTACTTTGCCCATACTTTTCAGGTGAGCCATACAATCACCTGAAGGAAGATGATTCAACATCTTTGTGAGCCAACAGGTCAACAGTGCAAATCCCAACTGAGCAACCTACTCAATGAATCATAAAATGGAAAGAGACTCTCCAGGTCAGCTAGCCCCTTCCCAAAGAGAGTGGCAGCACAGAAATGCTCCTCCACATACCTACTCTTATAGTCTACTCTCATCTCAATGCTATTCAAGCAGCAAAGCTTGTTCTTCCTTTCTTAAAAGACTATTACAGTGTAACACATCCCAGAGGTGATTTATTATCACTGCAGAATGGTGAATGACACTGATATCTCCATAGAAGTCTAAGTTTGCTTGAGGGCCTTTCTTATTAATTGAACTTAACATTTTTATTTTGCTGCTACCCCCCAAACAACCCACAGATTGTGCCTCACACGCTTACAAGCTACTGCTTGCAGGTCTGCCATGGTCCTCTTGGTAGTTCAGATGCACCCTCTCTAAAAGATTTCACAGGCATGTTTTTCTTTCCCAGTCAAGATGTGAAAACAGACATCTCCTTATCTACAAACCGGTAAATCCCCTTCTGGATGACTTACAAAGAAAGAAGGAAAATATATTAGTCTATAGACCTATAAGCCAAAACCTCCTATATTTTATTCTTGTCTGATAGTATCTCAGGAAAATTGATTCACTTCTCTGTGAGTTGGTTACTGCATCCATAAAACAGTAATGATAAATACTGGACTATTGCTCTGGGGTGGCATGAAGGTTAAATTCATTAAAGCTTGTACAGTGGCTGAGATATTTGGATGAAAGGCACTAACGATGGGAAAATTATTATTATTTATTCTCATGGGGGCAGACCACAGCTTCATTAGCTTTGCTTGAAGACATATGTTGTACAGTAAGAGTAGGCAAAGCTAACTCCTGCAATGCCCAGATCCCATCCGTGCTCAGCAGAGAGTCTGAAACACTGAAATAGAAACCAGGCAGAAAATACATGCTGCCCTCAGTTAGGATCAGCCCGTTGTCCCTGCAGAAGAAGCACGGTCTAATGCAGAATGGCAAGATTACATTTGATCTACAGATGCATTTCAGCTCTTTAGGGAGAGGTATGCAAGAGACATAACCATGTAGAAAGTTCAAGCTGTCGTCATGCTATTGAAGAGAAAGTACAAAGCATGAAAGAGTGGAGACTGCTCTACTATCACCAACAGGCACAGCTGGGCACTCCCACACCAGTTCCTGCTCAGTCCTGATTTATTGAGTGGCTTTGGGAAACTTGCCTTCATACTCATTTTCAGTCTGCTTTTGTTCCATGGACATGAGAACATCCCCCATGGAGTGAAAGACAGAGCAGATAAAAAAATGGCAACAGAAATGTAATTCTTAGCCTGGTCACCATTCGCCAGCAAAACATCTCTCCACAGGACACACAGACAGCTTTTTGTACCTTCTGCCAAGATCCCACATGAATGATGTTTAAAAGGGCAGGCTCACAGAGTAGTTGAGGTTAGAAGGAACTTCTGGCAGTCATCTGGTCCAACCCCCCCAGCTCAAGCAGGGACACCTCCAGCAGGTTGCCCGGGATGATGTTCAGACAGCTTTTGATTAACTTCAAGGGTGTAAACTCCACAACCTCTTTGAACAACCTGTGGCAATGCTCAGTCTTTTGCGTAACAAAAAACCTTCCAGACTAGACGGACTCTTGGCCTCATGCAAGATGGTTTGTTCTTCCTTCCCCATGCTGTGTTTCCACCTCCGCCTGCTACATGAACCCACTGGGTAGCCCATCTTCATGTCTTCTCCTGCATGGAGGGGTGGAGCGTACTCTGCCTTGGGCAAAAACATCAACCTGCAAAGCAGGACTCTGAACTCCACTACTATCTATTTATTAAAACCAACACATGAAAATGAGACACAGCAAATGAGATCTTTGAGGAAGGCTGAGCCCACTCAGGTCTCCCATAAGAACGTAACTTCCAGATTCAATGAACCGAAGCTACTTTTCATTATGACATAGCAAAGGATAAACACCATTGCATTAGTCAGCTCCTGGCAGTTAGCTTTTGAAGGACATTGAGTAGGTGGCAGAGAAAACCTGAAAGTAAAGGGAAAATAAGACTGTGCAGCACGGCATTATTTAGAGCTGGTCTTCTGGCATGCAGCGCCATTCCTGCTGTTGTCAGGAGGCCTCTTCCTGATAAATTATATCATCGCGCCACACTGTCACTCCTCAGGCTCACCAAATGCCGACCAGCAATGCCCATCTTTACTTTTCTCTCTTAAACATCTCCCAGATGTTTATCTGTATTTTATTAAGACATAAAACTGGATTATCAATGCATCTGTTTGCAGAGGTAAATACGGGATGTGTCCCCTTCTCTACTAAAAGGGACAGCAGAGCTTTGCAGTAGCTGACACTCTTGAATTTTTTCAGGGGATTGATGTCTTTATTTCAACAGGGCAGAATTGAGCATCCATCACACCATGCAGTTTGTTAGAAGTGCTGAAAAAGAAACCAGAGCACGGTTTCCTGGTAGGACAACCCAGCCCTGTGGAAATGAGCCTGATTCTGATCCACTCAGACTGTGGCTGGTAAATTGTTACTGCTATTCCCAGGTAGGCAGCAATCTTCCCAGTTGGGATCCTGCAGTGCCGAAGAAAGACTGCTCCTGCTCGAGATGAATAACTAGCAGGGTAAAGGAGACAAAAGCAGAGCTTCAGGAGTGCAAATCCCCTCCCACACTTGCGATAATTTTATGTCCATTTGTTCATACACTAGAGCACACACCTCTCCAGTACCATCTCTGCCTGGTAGCCATCTCCCAGTGGGGCTTGCAGCTTGATGGGGGAAAACCAATGAGTGAATCATGACTGATGCATTTGTTGTCGGTATCCACTCCAGTACCTTTACGGACTGTGCTTAATGCAACGGAAAGTGCTGTGGAACGTTAAATTTCCATCTCGAGGATGGACAGCCCGTTTGAGTTGGAAGGGACCTTAATGCTTGCTGAGAGGGATGTGCTGGAGCCAGCTCATCCCTGCTGAATTCCTCAGATACACACGGGCTATATTCTTCCTAACTAGGACCCTCAGAGAGGCCGGCATCTGACATGTGAAGGTGAGCTTTGCTGCTAATATGCTGGATTCAAAGAAGAAATATTGAAATCGATACTTCAATCCTTAAATATCCGAAAAAAATACACAAGTTGAAGATTTGACTGCCACAAGAGAAGCAACCCAATAATATAAAGGAAAGGTTTGGTTTTCTCTATCAATATGAAAGCATTTAAAATCTATTACTTAAATGCTTACAATCACTGAGGCAGACAGTATCAACGCTTCAGTTTTATCAGTGTGTGTGTAGCCATAAACCCCACCCAAGGACGAAAAAGTTCAGCACATTGGCTCTACACTTTGACCAACAGCCTAACCAGTAGTAATAGCTTTCAGTCTTCCATGTCTCTCTTTGAGGCACACTTCTCTCCAAGAAACCACACTTTCAACACTTATTTCATTATTGACTATTTTACCAAAGAGAAACACCTAATGGAGTTTTATCTATTTAGAAGGAAAGCCTTCTGGTTGGCCTTTAGCAGCCGTAAGCCCCATTTAAACTGCACAGCAAATGAAAAGGCTTCACCTTCGACTTCCAGTCTGTGCTACCACCACCCAGGGGAAGCGAGTGCAGCCCGTCTGCATCGGATCCTGTCCAAAGCTTTCCAAGAAATTCATAGAATCACAGAATGGTTTGAGTTGGAAGGGACCTTAAAGCCCCCTAGTTCTCCCCCCCCCCTGCCATGGGCAGGGACACCCTCCGCTAGACCAGGTTGCCCAAAGCCCCATCCAACCTGGCCTGGAACACTTCCAGGGACCCATGGGCATCCACAACCTCTCTGGGCAACGTGTTCCAGTGCCTCACCACCCCCACAGGGGAGAATTTCTTCCTAATATCTAATCTAAATCTCCCCTCCTTCAGCTTCAGGCCATTGCCCCTCGTCCTGTCTCTCCATGCCCTTGTAAACAGTCCCTCTCCAGATTTCCTGTAGGCCCCTTCAGGTACTGGAAGGTGCTATAAGGTCTCCCAGGAGCCTTCTCTTCTCCAGGCTGAACAAACCCAACTCTCTCAGCCTGTCCTCATAGCAGAGGTGCTCCAGCCCTCTGATCATCTCTGTGGCCTCCCCTGGACTCGCACCAACAGGTCGCTCTCTTTCTTGTCCTGGGGACCCCAGAGCTGGACGCAGCACTGCAGGGGGGTCTCACCAGAGCAGAGCAGAGGGGCAGAATCCCCTCCCTTGACCTTCTGGTCACTCTGCTTTGGCTGCAGCCCAGGATACGGTTGGCTTTCTGGGCTGGCACTTAAAAGAAGATATCTTTCCACAAACAAAAAAGAACGCAGGATGAGCAAGCACCGCAGACAGCCAGCATGGCTACCAGATAGTGCAATACTTTGCAACAGTAATTGCAGGAATGATGAGAAAAAGGAGGAGGAAGTTCTCATCTTACAACATCTGGGTCAGAAAATCAAAATTGATTTGCCAACCTCACTGTCCAGTATACTTCAGAATTGTGAGGAAGGCAATAAATATCCCTAATTTACTGAGGGAACTACATCATAGAGAATTAAAGGCTCTCACTCACACACACTAGAGCAAACAGTGGCAGGACATACACTGCTTTACTTCAGCAAGTGCTTGCCCCACCAGTGTCATCTCCTGGGCAGATGGTGGTGCAAGTCACTGCCCAAAATATTCATTAAAACTCTCTTTCCTTGGTGCTTTAAGCTAACACTCAGGTGCAAGCCACATGCCATAGTGCTCACTTGGGAGAGAACAACCTTCAGAGCTGAGCTGGACACCTGCAGCCAACCACGTATAAAACCATGGTAAAATATCTCAAGGGCCAACCTGAGCCCAAAATGATGTGTGCGAAGTCATGCAATTAAATATGGACTGTGGCAGCAACGAGCACACCAAGTTTCCAAGCTCCTGCAAGGGTTTGCTGGTTTGTCCAAAATGCACTTCAAGACTATGAAAGCGCTCACCATGAATTCTCGAACTGCCAGCACAAAAGCAAATTTGCAAGTCTCCATAACTGCAGAGGTAGAGAAGTTTGACACACCCAAGTCCCTGAATTTGGCTTGAAAGATCTGAATGTATGAACCAGGTTCTCAGCTACCATAAAAACTGGCTTGACAGGACAAGGAGTGAAAGAGGGCTGAGGCAAGCAGATATAAATGTTTTAGGGTTTCTTTTGTGCTTTCCTGATTGAACTCATGTGATTACCCATGAATTAACTATTTATCTACAACATGGGTATAAATACATACGTTAATAATTTTTTACAGGATTTCACATCACTTCAGAGTTGGAAAAAGATCTTTTTGATGAGTTTTACTATTACTTAAGACATGAAAAAATTGTCTTTTCTTTTTTTTCCTTTTTTTTTTTTTTTTCCTTTTCCACTGTAGAGTTCTTCCATTGCTTTTATCTCTATGAAGCTGCTTGTACAAATAGGCTGACTTCCGTGATGCTGGTCATAAGCACAGGCTGGGAGAATGACTCAGCCTGTGGGCCAGCCAAATGATCAGTCAGAAGTCCTGCCAGGGTCTGCAGGACTAGAAACAAAAGCTTTAATACAGTGTTTCAGGTAATTGCACCCTAAGTAGATTCACAAAAACCCCAGAAAACGTATGACAAACAAAGAAAAAAAAAAGTATATGCATATTTTATAATTATATACACACAGAAATGCTCTGTAATGTCAGTTTTGGGAGCTGCTTCTCAACATCTTACATCTACTGCAGGAGATAACCAAAGGCAGCTGCATGTTCATGACTAAAGAACTACAAGGCAAGGGAGAATAGCTAACATCATACATATACACACAGACACCTAACACCACAGATGATCCATAGCAGTTCCGAGTGACAATCACGTTGACGCTTGCACCATGTAATGGCTCTTGGCACCTTCTCCCACCTTTGAGATCAGACCTGCACAAGGCACCTGCTCTGCTGGGAATGCTTCTGCTAGTGAAAGCAAGGCTGAGGTGCATTATGCTTCTTCAGATAACTTATTTTCTCATAAATAGGTTAAACTATCCCCGATTCATGCAACTGAAGTTCCAACTCAAATACATTCAGAAGTCCAGGAACACAAATTCATTCCTATTAAACAACCTTAAACAACTCACCACAAATTTCACTGTTCTGTCAAAGAACCTGGTATTTTAACTAGAAAGAGACAAACTAGAAGAGAGTGTTGATCCTTTATATTACAACATTTTCAGAAGTTGCTACAATGATGACTACCAATGATCTGAGAAAAAGAAACTAGAGCTCCTCAGCTCCCCAAAATAAATCTGTGCCTTGAGAGGGGCAGCAATGGTACAATGTCTTAATATAAAATACATCTCTTCCCTTACCAGTACTGACTATAGATATCTCTTCAGAGGTTTGGCTGGACTAAGATATCTATCCAGAGTTGGTCTCAGTATCTTCAATACCATGCAGAGAACATCATTGCATCCTGAAGAGCTTTGTACCCACTTTTGTCTCATATCAGGACATATTCAAAATTCCCCTGTTAATGATGTTGCAACTATTCCTTGTATTTAGCCCCCATCAAGATATCACTGAAATTGCAAGAAACTACAGAGAAGGCAAAATCGTTATTCAAAGAGTACCAAAAATACTCTTAATGCCTATGTAAAAGTCTTTCACTTTTCTAGATATCTTTCTTAAAATTTAGGCGGTCTTTGTCTTTAATTAGTAAAAGAAGCTATTGTCTGAACTTAACAGGGCACTTATCTTCCCAAGTCTAGCAAGGTACTTCTTAAACATCGACAAAGTTCTTCACTTCCTATTAATATTTTTATACTTAAGCTGTACCCCAAAATAGCAACCAATTATTTCTTCAAACACTCTTATGATACTACTGCATAAAGTGCTTGTTTATCCAATAATACCACAAGGATGTTACTAAATTCAGCCTTGCGTTCAGAAGAGATTTCCAAATATTTTGCATCTCAAAAGTAATTTACGTTAAAGTAAATTTCTGAAGGCTGATGGAATCGCCTGGCCTTTGCAGAAGGATATGACCCAGACACCATCCACATCTTGCACAAGGCTACGTCCAACCATAAAGACACATCTGAAATCTAATAATCACTCTTACGAAATCAGATTCAGCGGGGATATTTGTAGAATAGCTTGTGCAGTTTTAACCTGAGTTCTTTGTAAGAAACGAGAGCAATCGCTGTCAGCATTTAGGATTGCAACTTCAAGGCACAACCAAGTTGTATCATAGAGCTGATGTAACTGATGTCATGCGTGCTCTTAGTCAGGAGCAAACCAAGATAAATTAGACTTGCTTACACCCATATGAAAGATTCAGGTGAGTGTGTTTTATCTCACATTTGCTTTGGGTTCAGCGGACAAACCACAGCCCCGCTAATAAACGGCAACTTGTTAAACTGATGTGGCTTTCCCGTGCTTCAAAGCCTTCGGAGCGCAAGGGGGAAAAAACCGCCAACATTCTTTGATCTCAGCAAAGAGCATATCCATTCCTTTTATTCAGCCAGGCCTTTCTTCTAGATCAGAAGTCCATCTTCTTCAGGCAGAGACTACATGCATATGAGGATTCGCATTGCTGAGAAGTTAACAAACCACCTAGTGAACACTCGCTCCCCTCAATCAAAGTCCCAAATCCTACCTTTGTTCACCATGTCTGAAACTCATCGGCAATAAAAAGGCATCTACGAGACACACCGTGAGCAACACAAAGCTGTTTTATTCACCTTTCAAGATATAAAAGAAAGTCGTATCTATTGTTTCAATTTTGCTATATTATTCAAGATGCCTCGCAGAGCGTGCAGACGTTGTGCATGTGTTGCTTTCTGGTCTGATTATTTTTTAATAGTAAGGTACAAGTTGGCATATTCCTGGTTGACATAGGTAGGGGTTTCCCCAAGTATTTCTTCAACTAACTTGACATTTCATATAATTAAATCAGCAACTAGAGAGTAAGCATTTGAGCTATCATGTTATCCAAGCTTCACATATATGAAAATAATTGTACTATCTCCTGAATCAGGGAAAGACACAACCAGAGTGGTTAAAACCTAGTATTAGAAGTATAAATGGTTATAATTTTATTAATCACCATTTTTGCACCGGTGCTGGGAATGAATTGCTCCCTGACGTTCCATCACGCCGAGCGCTGCACAAAACACGCATGATTAAACGCTTCCTCCCCAGAAAAGCTTACACTGGATGTTCCTTTGTTCGAGCAAGTACATGAACTTGCCATGCGTATAATTAAATCTGCTCTTTCGGGGGGCCCGATCCTGCAGACATATGTCTATTAACAGTTCCTCCAAGAATAACAGGGTTAGTCGTGTGTGAAGCAAGACTGGAGCCCCAACACAAATAGAGGGGATTAAAGGCAGGCATTCAATAATATGGTATATATTCCCTTTAGGCAGCCGGGCCTATCTTTCTTTATCCAGTCTATGGAATCTATTTTCTCAAAATGGAAATTACAGTCACACCACATTGGTGTCCTTGAGAGGGGGACAGATAAAACCCGCTCCTGGAAACTACAGTTTTGAAGAAATGAGCAACCTTCTTTATTTCGAGCACATTTAAGTCCTACTGGTCCTTCTATGCAAAGAACAAAGCCTAATATCTGATACACCCAAACATGTGCATTACACCTATATTTTTCTGAATGCCTCTCGAATGGGGACAAATTGCAAGGAACTGTGATTTTTCCTCCCCTTAGTGCTGGAAATAAATTAAGTCCCCAAAAATTAGCTGTTCTTTTGACCTCTCGTATTTTTTTCAGGTTGCTGTGATTAGTTTCTAGCTATTTATTGCATTGCTAAAGCACAGGAAAAAAGACTGGCCAACTTCAGCGACTCCTCTCGAGGTGCCAAGGGCAAGGAATTAATTTTATTTTATTGGCGCAGTTGGCAGCACTGATGCGAACTTCGAGGAAGCACCTCTTCTGAGCTGGTGCCACTTCTCTTACCTCCTCCCTTTCTTTCCTTACAATACGTGATAAATGGCTTCGATCCATCATCTTTTCACTATTTTCAGACCCGGCTGAATGTCTCACTGCTCTGAATGGTCTAATTATCATAACTATTAAAAATGCTAGTGGGCAGATGAAACCTGAACGTGGTATTTTCTCCACTGAAGAGACACAAACCTGCCAGATGCAGATCGAAGGCTTGTAGCCACATTAGGACAGCATGGCCAAGCTAAACAGCCCTGTCCGTATTAGCTTAGGAGCAGCACTGAACTAAATGCAACCATCCTACGCAGGCAGCTGAGTTGATGGTTCACAGGGTCTCGTTTCCCATTAGGAGAACGTACCAAATTGGCCTCTCCAATGGCTAAAGACGTGAAAATGAGATTCGAGAGCAGTTTCTCAGAGCAACCCTCCAGCAAAGTGCACAAAGTGACTTGATATTGCTTCTCGTAAAGCCACTTACACCTCTGTGTTCTTCTCCCTGGGGGGGAGAGATGCATTTGCAATACAGTGCCTTGCTTTGGTTGAGTGCTCAACACTCCTGGTTTTCTTAAGAGTTAACAAATGCTGCTGTGCATATTTATAACCAACATAAATAGTGTTTAAAAAATAACATCACCTCCCTTGCCTCTCCTCTTGCTACGGAGCAGCATTGCAGGCGATGGAAGGGGAAATTCATCCCAAAGCTCTCTTTACTGCAGTTATCCTTGAAAAGAAAGAAGACTCATTTTTAGCACTGGATATCAGTTATACTGGGGGAAAAATTGGTAATTGCCTCCAAAGGAATTCAGCTAAATTCACTCTGTGGTCCGGGAAATACCTGATGGAACTGATCACATGTATTACATTCACAGACTTTGCTTCAACAAACCTTAATATTACAACAGCACACCTTAAGCATCAGCAAGATCTTTTCTGTATTCGCCTTTCCAAAAGACAGCACTACCCATCCTACTCTGTTTTCACTGCCTGTCCCTCTGTGGTGGGAAAACGCAACTTAAGTGTAAGTCTTTGCTGAGAATATAAAGCAATGAATAAATGCACCAGAAGGTCAGCAGAAAAGGGATGATAGAGGCAGCTATAATCCCTATTTTCCACGGAATGAATACTGATCCCCATGGTTAGCTTTGGTCACTGGTGTTCACATAAATATTAAATTTTCATTTTATTATTTCCCACTTTATGGCAGCTGGTCCTTTCAGGAAACTACTTTTCTCCCTTCAAAACTGTACCCAAATTTCCCAGGTGGAGCTGTAAAGCAAAAGCCAGAAGGTTCCCAAAAAGCAAATAGCTCTGGTTGGGGTTTTTATTTGTTCATTTTTTATTTTTTTTTTAATCTAGAAAATATGGGCACACAAGGTTTCATGTCTAAGAAATTATGTTTTTTTGCCATTGTTCTCACTTTATATGAGACAAAAGATAGTATGATGCGCTGCAATGGTATGTGTCACAATTTTAGAAGTCCAACAGCAAGAGGTCTTGCGCTCTTCATCCCTTCATCAAAAATTGGAAGACTTCTCTCTTTACCATTAAGACCCCCAGGCACAGTCATCCCTGTGTCATGCCATATAACTGTCACATTTATTCATTTTGCCTTGTGATGTTCACTCTCACTTCCTGCAGCATGCAAAGCTAACTCAGGCTAATGCCGTTAGAGACAAAAGGTGAGTCCCAAGACCTTTCTGCAGCCACGCTTTGTTAGGCCAACATTATGGAGGAGAAGTAACTTGGGGACGATCAGAGCAAGAAACAGTAAAAGTGAAGGAAACGGACGTAGAAGAAAGATTGGGTTACTCCTCAGGAAGCATTTCTCAATGCTGAGGTCTGAATTAATCTCCCTGGTGAAGTAATTGAAGGCTGATGAAGAGGAACATGTAGAAGCACAATGAACAACTTTAGTGGGGATGGACTGTAAAGCTGCCCCTGGCCGTGAAGATGCCTTAGCTTGAAGAGCATCCAATCACCTGTTGTCACATCCACGTTGTCAGGCCTCAGTTCAGGTCTTGCTGAAGTCTAGAAGAACACGGGAAGGGAAAGAGCTTGGCATTCCCATCAACATCTGGCATCCTTTTGGCAACTGCACACAACGCTCAGTACCTTGCCAGGACCCTGCAGGCTGTGTCATGTTTTATGAACTACTCGGTCTTTAATTACCCTTAAAATGTGGAATGCCTCAATTCCACCACCGACAGATTTAGTGACTAATAAAAATAGCATATGTTTGTATGAATATTAAAACCGATACGAACGACTGCGACCCTCGCATGGCTCTGGGGCAGCTTTGGGAGCCACCTACCCTCTTGGCAGTTCTGTGGCTCTCAAAAACCCCAGGAGAGAGTTGGAGACAAACACAGTGGCTGCTCCCATCCAAAACCAGGCAGATTAGGTGTAAAAACCTGGTAGCGCTGCCAGAGCTCAGGTACGAATCTTGTTCAGAGAGGTGTGGTGGGCTCCCCAGGCCAAGGGGCAACTTGCTGTCCCACTCTATGGCTGGGATAAGGACCAACAGATGCTTGGAGAAACACCAAGGGAATAAAGAGGGAAACAAAACAAAAAGTGGGAAGTTGAGTTTTACCACTACTGAATTTATAAAAAGAAACTAAGGAAAAGGGAAATGATGCAATGTTTGCAGGCAACAATTGTAGATTCTACTCACACCTGAATAGATACAAATGGACAAACACTTTCTCAACATACATGTAACCAAGTGTTCAATCATTTAAGATTCAAAGAAGGAAAATCAGCAATTGCTACAAACTTGTAGGAAGCTCAAGGGACACATGCGAATGCTCCACTATCCACATTCAAAAAAAAAAAAAAAGAAAAAGACACATCAATAAACGCACTTCTAACTCTGGAGACCAGCTCTTCTCTATGGCATGAGTAAAGCAGCGGATGGTCAATCACGACCTCCCTGAAACACTTCTGCAGAAACAGAAGGTGCACAAAGTCCTCGGTACCTTAAATTCAGCTCAGACATTAAAAAGCCATTAGAAATGGATAATGAAATTAAGAAGGGGAAAGCTAATAGGAACCACTGCGTGGAGGGAGCCCTGCTGGTGCTCAGCAATGCGGCCAGCTGAGCACCGAGAAAGAACAAATTGAGTGTTAGGAGGAGGGAAATAAAGCAAGTGCCATAGCTCTGCTTGGCAGGAAAAGTGTAATAGATTCTGTCTCGGAGATGTATCAGCATCTGTGGCTTTTAAATCATGGAGAAAGGCAGAAGGGAGCAAAGCTTTTAGCACTCAAAGCAAAATCTGTGACGAGACCTTTATGATGATGAAACACACTCAGGAGCGAGGGAATTAAGAAGAGGCAAAATGTCCAACAGGAGACTGGACAGCTTAGTTCTTCCTCTGTCCTCTACCAGCCTTGAGATCCCAAAGGAGAATAAGGAAGGTCTTTTTCCTCCTTCCTTATTGACCAGTCTGACAGCTTGGAAACACGTAAATATTTCTTTGCAATTTTCATAATCACAGCAAGATCCTCAATATGCTTCAAAATTACAACTGAAAGAGCAACGTGTAACGTGAGTTATCAACACCATTAGGGAAAGAAGCGCTGCTTCAGTTTTTTCCCAGAAATGTTGAGGGATTGTCAAGGCTGAGGCAAGACCTTGGGATATCCAACTCTTCAGTCTTGTCCTGAACACTATGACAAATCAAGTTTCCACATTTCCCACCCCCTCCTTTGCTCTCCCTGTGGAGGAAAAGGTGGAGAACTTCTTACTGAAAAATGGGGAGACTTCTTCTGGGCACTAAGTATTTGCAAACAAACTGCAGACCTAAACTGAGTATTTTGGAGATACCTAAATGCAGCTGGTTAAGGAATCACTGATTCAAAATAGTTTATCATCTTCAGCGACACTTCACTGTGCTGCTTAAACTGAATTTAATCTCCACATCAGACATCAGCTTAAACCATCTCATCATCCCCTTTGTCCACACAAACAGCAAATCAATTGGAGTAGTTTTGCATCTTTTTCTGCACCAGCGTCTTCCTAAGAAAATCAACACTTGCACGCTGACTTGCACATAATTAGGCTGGTTACGCCAGAGGACAACACTACTCTAGCTAAAAATAGTGCACGATTATATTATCCACCTTTACAATGGGGAAAAAAGCCCTCATTTAGCCTTTTAAATACCCTTGCAATAGTTAGAAAGTGAGGTTTGGTCTTGTATATCTACACATGTACCACTATATACACTGGGAAAGTGCAGCTGCCCCGGCATAAAGCGAGGGAGCTGCTTAACCCCAGAGCTAAAAGCCCTCGCAGAACTCTCTGTCAAAGGCTGATCAGGGCCTTGAGAGTGAAATAATTAATACAGACCAAACGGCACACATTTCTGCTTCTACAAGGCCAGGAAAGGTGAAGCAGCATCATTTTCCAGTCTCACGCAAGGTAGCTCGCGAGTAGGGAAAGGTGTTAAGAGCCTACAATATTAATTAAGTTAATAGTTTGGGATTTAAGACAGGACATCAAACATGCCTGCTATATTACAATCTACTTGTGTGTGCCTGCTCCAAAATCCCAGAGCAAAATTATGTCACTGCAGATGCAAGGACATGGGTTACGCTTTGCAGATTTCAATCAAGTAAAATTTACCATTCAGCTGGGTCCTTTCCGGACACAAGAAGAAGTTGACCTTGAAGAATTACAATGAAAGCTTCAGAAGACAGCTAGCATTTGATCCTCCATAAAATGTAATCACCGGGAATATCAGGAGAACATGTCTAAATGAGCACTCAGCGCTGTCCCACGATGGTCTTGTTTTGTTATTAGCAAAATCACTGATTTATTCTTTCTCCGGACTCAGGGGTGGGGAAACTCACTGTGCACAAAATATTTCTCCTCTGATCTTCTAGGCAGCTGCACTAACACTGGGCAATGGCTGCACAGTTTGTCCAGGAAAGTCGCTTTTACCCAAGGCGAGCTGCAACTTTACCTTGGTCTGTCCCTAGTTACTGCAAAGAAATTAAAATATGCAGACAAGCCAACCTGTTCTCCACTTCTGCCTTGAGGATGACATTCTCATTTCCCAACAGTTTTATGGCTGCTCTGCACTATGGGGTTGCCATACCCATTCTCCTCATTTTTCTCCTCCATCCCCATTTCTTTCCTTTTGCACACACAGCACTAACATGAAATCCTTTCTAAACCTCCTCACGAACGCACCAGAGGGTCTCATAAATTTTACAAGATAAATCTGCGAGGAAGAAGAGGAGGTCCTCTGCAGCCTACTTCCTTATTCATTGATAAGCTCCCAACCAGATACTGTAACCACTTCTGTAAAAGATTATTTTTTTTTGCCTCGTCCCTAACATCCCTAAATTTACACAATGCTGTTTTGCAGATATCCCCTGATTCTTTATCCTCCTTGCCCTTCCAAAGCACCTTCAAGCAGAGAATTTAGAAATCTTTATCCCCAAACAAAACTTTTCCCAAGGTGAGCACAGCTATTTATGTAAGATCTGAGCCAATGGGCCAGATCAGAAATTCATGTGTTTCAATACCTGCCTCCAGGACCTATGGAGAAGCTACAGAAATAGAGAGATAACCTACACAGGAATGATCCTTCAAAGCTTTTATTTTTTCAGAGGGCTTTTTTTTTATACCTTGAAGCATAAAGTCTAATCCCATTATCCTTAAATGTTTACCATTACGGTTGTGTATATTCTTTGGGGCCACAGAAACAGTTTGTGCCTTTTGGCGCTCAGATGAACTTTTGGCCATGGTGATGTCTTCTCACAGCAAGTTTCACACATTGATGAGTCTTCCATGAGCAACTCTGGACCGACCAACCAACCAACCAAAACAATTCCTTAGGAGTTACATCCCAAAGCATAAAAAATAAGCCGTCCACGTGGTTTTACATTACACAATGTGATTATAGAGCCTTGTGTTTTAAGGAGCCTCATGTGTGCAAGTCAGAGGGAAAAACAAGGTGTCTACAAACATACTTGAGCACTTCCATCTATTTCTCGAGCCTCCCCGCTCCAGCTCGGATGTCTGTCTTTCTCAACGCCTGAAGCAGTAAGTTTTACAAGTTATTTGTGAGCAGACAAATCACAGGTTTGATATCTGTTTTAGCAGGGCATGGCAGCAACAAAGGAAAAAGAGGCACAAGCAACTAGTGAATAATCGCTATCTTCTCCCGCTGGGCACAGCTAAAGGTGAAGCAGTGCAAGAAGCTCTTCCTCTACAGCAGGTAAGCACCATCTCCCATCGTGGGACTGTGAAATAAATGGAAAAGACGGCAAGCTGATGTGTTTGCTGCCAGATCCACCTCTGCCAGGAGCTTTGGGGCAAGGCAGAAACCAGAGCTGTTTTAATTTGCTTCCTAGTGCTCCCCACGCCCATTTCACCACTTTCCTGATCGCATCCACCCTCGACATACCCAGGGTGTTTTTTTGGCCATGCACAGGGTTGTTTCACAATGAAAAGTCACCCAAACCCCCACTGCTGTCCTTCTGCCAGGTGCGGTGAGCCTCACCTTGAGCTGCTGAAATTGCAGGTTCACAGAAAATGAGCTAAAAATGCAAATTCATGGTCTCTGCAGGTATCGGTAGGTATTTTACCTTTTCTAACTTTTAAGCTGGGATTGGAAACATCCTCAAAAAAAAAAAAAAAAA
>VXBL01005558.1:470786-487085 GCA_013400195.1 Aramus guarauna
AAAAAAAAAGGCAAAGCATTTATCCCACCAGCACATCCAAATGCAGAATTAGTTTCAGGCTTCTTCTGAAGCACTGAAGTTTGGAGACCAGTTATCACGTATATTAAAAAAGGAAAAGAAAAAAGAAAAAAAAAAAAGCTGCAGAACAGCTCCTGCATTAGAGCACACCAACCTTCATTTCTTTATTTTTAAATGATTACATCTTCAAACCCGGTGACGCTCCTCCCAGTAGACACAGCCAATATCCTGATCTATTTTTTGATCTTCTAAATCCAGGCACAGGCAGAGGAAGCTGAGCTCAAGCCGACGGGGAAGCATTCGCACGCCGCAGCTCGCTAACCAGCACCGCAACAAGGAAACTCCGGTTGGGTCCCAAGCTTGCCCTCATCACCACGCTGTTTCTTGGCACCTCGCTCCTAAATAGCCAAGTGCTGTATGCGACTTTTGCTGCAAAGCCTTTCATCCGTGGCTACGTGTTTCTGCAAAGCTGCAGATGAGATAAAACTGATCTCGGCCACTGGGGGTCATTAAAAGGCCTGGTAGAGCCTCCTCCCAGGAATTGAGATATTTCTCATGCTGGAATCTGACATCTTTGTTCCCTTAAGTATTTGTCAGTATCGCTGCGTTATAACCCATTGGGACCAGCAGCCACTAAATCACCTTCGTTTTCCACCTCTCAGTTGAGGTTTCCCCTCCTTTCCTGCTTAACTTACAAGATCTGACACAGTCACTGCTGAACTGCAGATTAGCAACCAAAACCCATCTCGGGCAAATCAATATGCCTTTAAAAAGAGCAGCAGAAGAAATATAACAGTGTATAAAGTATCCTAACACTTCTGCTGGTCTTCTGGCCACAATCCTGTCTGCAGGCTGGGCAGGGAAGGAAACCTCCCTGGAGAGCGATGATAGACTTCTCCCCCATCCCCTCTTCCATGTCGAGGAAGCAAGACACGCGTGAAGAAGCTTGACTAATTGAAGGTAATCCAGTGAGCATTGGTCATAGGCTTGAAAACACAGGTCAACAAATGAGCCAGTAAACATCATGTTTACTGCAGAGTTTCCCAAGAAATAATCATGACAACCTTGGCTAAGAGGACTCTCTGTGGAGGACAGCAATATGCATATCCTTCAAAAGGTAGACAAAGGAGAAAATCTATTTACTGTGTTAAAAACGTGGCTCGCATGCAAGAATATCGACAACAGACACCTCCGTTTGGCAAGGACTTCAAGGGAGGGCAACAACATATTCCCCCACACGGTTTAACAAGGGCAATATCTAAGTCTACGAGTAATGGTCCCCTTCTTAGATAAGAAGATGGAATGGACTTCCTAAAACGACTGGTGTGAGTGCTTGTTTCAGGGCAGGGAAGAGTTTGTGTAGGTGCCCCGAGGAGAAGGACTTGGGATATTGATTGATGAAAAGCTCAACATCAGCTGGCAATGTGCGTTTGCAGCCCAGAAAGCCAACCATGTCCTGGGCTGCATCAAAAGCAGTGTGACCAGCAGGTCGAGGGAGGGGATTCTGTCCCTCTACTCTGCTCTCGTGAGACCCCCTCGTGCAGTACTGCGTCCAGCTCTGGGGTCTTCAGCACAAGAAGGACATGGAGCCATTGGAGCAAGTCCAGAGGAGGCCACGAAGATGATCAGAGGGCTGGAGCACCTCTNGGTGGTTGAGGGGTGAACCACCCACCCTTCCCATGAAGATGTGGCTCAGAGCTGGAGCCTTCTCCAGGCAATCCAAGATTAATGGTGGGGTTTGAGCACAAAGCTGTTCTGCAGTCTGCACCGACAGGGACGCAGACATAAATATGCTTGTGCCAAACTAGGAAAAGTATTTATACGGCGCTGTAAAACAATGTCATTGACTTGGCTTTCGGAAACCTGGCCAAGAAAAGCAGCACGGGCAAGTGAGGACTGAGAGAAGGGGGAAGAAAACAATTCGGGAAAAAAAATAAAAATCTTTTTTTGAGAAAAATAAAAAGCTGAGTCCCTGCTATGCCTAAATCAATGGATATGGAGGGGCCAAGATTTTTAGAAATAGTTAGGAAAGCGAGAGACAGCAATTCAAGCGGAATACCCAGCATTTCTCCCAGAAAGCAGACTGGCTTTTGTTTTCAGCCAAGAAGAGGAATTCACAGCGTACGACAGCAGCGAAAAGCCCCCCGCCGCCGGCAGGGAATCCCTTCTGCCTGACTCACAGCCACCCTGATGCAAATGCCAAGGAGAGAAGCTCCAAGGAGCGCTCATAAGGCTTTCTACTGCAGAGAGGCACTGCCACCGCCTAGCGTGATGCTGAAATGCTGGCCCGCTCCTTGTCCCCTCTCGGATCAGCTTTGAAGAGGTGTCAGACTTGCCTGGAAGAAGTAAAACACATCAATAAAAAGAAAAAAAAACAACACAAAACAGGTGGACCAAAGAGCACAGGGTGTTCCACCAGAAACCAGAAAAGAAAAGATTGGAGAGCAGTACCAAGACAGGTAGCTCTTCTCCCACCAACTAGACATCACACAAATAAATAAAAACAAAACAAATAAAAACAAAACAAAACATAAAATGAAATAAAATAAAAATAAAAATAAAAATTAATATAATATAATATAATATAAAAAACTAAAGCAAAGCTAGATTCCTGCCAGGAGAAATCAGGAGGAATGGAGGGAAAAAGAAGCATTGACACAAGACACATTAACAACTCAATTAACACCCCTCATCTAGTTGTGGGGGGGATGCCAGGCATCCCCTGACTCCAAAGCAGTCCCATTCTGTGGTGTCCAGGAAGCTCAAACTCTTGTTTGCAAAAGGGTCTGTTTTCTTATTCATCTTGTACATAAGCATGCATTTTTTTCTCCCTGTCAGGATGTCAGCAAGGCCTGGTTGCTTCTTCTCCAACACTTATGAGCAATACGTGTGAAAAGCCCATGAAGAAGAAGAAAAAAAAAATCTTTGTGAAAAGACTGCAAGTCTGTTAACAAATCCAAAATTAAAAATATGAATAGGTAACACTTTGTTTTAGCAGTACGAATATAAAAGGAGAGGTATGAAACAACAGTACGACTGAAACCTCCAAATTACATTTCAAAAACATACTGAAACACACAACTACACATACTGCATGTGCATACACCCTAGGGAGGTATATAAACACATTCTATACAGTTTTAGCTATTTTATTGTTATTAGTTCCTGACTGTGTATTATCTGTTCAAAGGCACAGCCATCTGGCTACTGCCTGGCTGGAAAAGCAGCAGACAACTCCTCTTTCCCAACCTGCTTAACTCTTGCAGTACCTGAAATAAATCCCAAATATTGACTACTGCATGATTGCAATAAAGGGGGTTTTTTTGCTGCATTTTTTTCATAAACCCAAGTTCTTTGCAAAGTGTACTTTCCAGCAAACCCTCATTATAAATCTGCGCTTTATAGCATCTTACAGAAGTGAAAATAATAGTAAATAAAAAAAAAAAAAAAAGAGGTTTGGAGATGAGTGGGAGAAAGTGATACAGAAGTCTCATTTTGCCTCGCCCATCACTTCAGTTGCTTCCAGATACATGGACAAGTAGAGAATCATAGAATCACAGACTGGTTTGGGTTGGAAGGGACCTCAAAGGCCATCTAGCTCCAACCCCCCTGCCATGGGCAGGGACAGCCTCCACTAGACCATAGAATCACAGAATCATAGAACGTCCTGAGTTGGAAGGGACCCATAAGGATCATCGAGTCCAACTCTTGGCTCCACACAGGAGCAGCTGAATTAGAGCATATGACTGAGAGCATTATTCAGACTCTCCTCGAACTCAGTCAAGCTCGGTGCTGTGACCACTTCCCTGGGGNGCTCAGTGTTGTGACCACTTCCCTGGGGAGCTTGTTCCAGTGCCCGACCACCGTCTCAGTGAAGAACCTTTTCCTGATGTCCAACCTAAACCTCCTCCGTTAGAGCTTCATTCCATTCCTTCAGGTTCTACCACTGGTCACCAGAGGGAGGGGATCAGCGCCTGCCTCCTTGCTCCCCCTCATGGGGAAGCCATAGGCCGCGATGAGGCCTCTCTTCNTCACTCCATGCCCTTGTAAACAGTCCCTCTCCAGATTTCCTGTAGGCCCCTTCAGGTACTGGAAGGCTGCTACAAGGTCTCCCCAGAGCCTTCTCTTTTCCAGGCTGAATGACCCCAACTCTCTCAGCCTGTCTCCATAGGAGAGGTGCTCCAGCCCTCTGATCATCTTTGTGGCCTCCTCTGGACTTACTCCAACAAGTATTGTAAGTTTGAAATTTTCAGGCACCTGGAACTGATTTTTCCCCCTTCAAAACCTCTTTTTTTGGAGAACAGGATTCCTAGTGGTTATGTCTCAGCACAGCTTCATGCACAACAGACCCATTTCACATGAAGGTCATGGCATGTGCTATTCCCAGCCTAAAAAGATGGATTTATGACTTTTAAACATTTTCTTTCCATAACTTTGTCCCTCTACTTCATCAGTTGTATCTCTATTTCCATTTCTGCACCTCTATTAGGAGAGGAGAAGGAAGAGAGGATATATAGTATTTTATGCAGCATGGCTGTGGTCAGCTCTTCAGACTTCTGCTCTCCACTAAGTACCTGAACAAAGCATTTTGGACAAAAAAAAAAATCCCTACCTAACCAAAGTCCTTGCATGTGTCTGCACAATGGGCACATATGTCCATCTCTATGGGAAGATCTTTGTCTTTTTGAAAACTCACTCTCAAACCTCTCTGGGTGAAGCCTTCACAGCAAGGAATGTCCAAAACCATAGAAATACTTCTCTGCAATATCCTGTTTCAGCACATTTCTGGGCACCAAGGGATTTAGGACCTCTCAGGTTTGACTGGCCATAAATGTGCCTTTGGTTGAAAGACGATATTTCAAGAGAGCCTTAAAAGCCTTCCAGAACAGAAACGGGACTATCTACTCCCCTGTCCCCACCTGCATCATCAAGTACCTGGAGACCTGTGAGATGCGACTTTAAAAGCATTTCTGAAAATGGGATATAGGCTGCAAAAAAAGCCCAATGTGAATATTTTAATCCCGCTACTGTACCTCCCAAGAATTATCACCTGTGTCCCACTTCAGTGTGCTGCAGGCTTAATTACCATTAAAAATACTGTGTTTAGAAGGAATTAAACCATCTTTAATGTACTTAAGATGTGTTCATATAGGGAAAAAAATGTACCCTCATTGTGCTGTGTTCCTCAGCAGCCACAGAAAGGTAAGAAACAGAGATCCCAATAACGTGTTTCTACTTTGTTCATCTAAAGATGTTGCATGAAATCAGCTTGGGACAAGAGGGCACTCCAAAGCCAACCTCCTGCTCACCCAGCACATTTCAGACAAAGAGCTTCTCAGCGAGTCCCACCTGCTTATAAGCAGTTGTGGGCATTATTTCAATGATGTTCAATGAAGTTACTGCTACGTGGGGCTGGATTAAAGCTGTCACATCGGTTTGGCCAGTCCCTAGGTGTGTTTTAAGTTCAAAGTAGATGGTGACTGTCACCTGGGAATGTGTGCTGCCAAGCAGAGGAAATGTGACACAGTTGTGCTGGCCACTGCCCTGTTGGCCATCTGGTGAGATGGCATCATGCCCGGCGGCTAGACGTGTGGGTCTTTGCCAGGGACAAAAGGATCTAGTTTTTCAGATAGACTAAGCTCAATTAAAACTTAAAATAGCACCTTAGCCCAAGGAAGCTGCTCGGTGATTTGGAAGAACTGGGGATGTTTCCCACTGTCACCAGAAACGAGCCATTCTGTCCATCCCCTGTGACTCTGTGGACTGGGACATGGATGACAATGGCGAATAGTCTTGAAACAACAAGAAATGCCAGTCTCTGACCCTGAGCTTCTCTAAAAATATGAGTTATTTGGGGTAAGAAAGCATGTGCATTGCAGAAATGCATGGAAACCAGAGAATAAAATGCATGTACTGCTTGGGATGTCACAACTAAAGGTTGTCAGAGACAGGCCTTGCTCTTGATAGCTTAAAGAATCATTGCTAACAGCATGATCTATGGTTCTCCAGACTGTCTTCAAGTCTTCAGGATTGATATCTTCAGCACAGACATCCACGTGAGTACCCCAAAGGGCGAAACTTCACTCTCCAGCTGCTTCATTTCCACCTCAGCCAAGGGAAGAAGTTGCAGGTAAGTCACAGTGTCTATGAAGACAACCTGTACCAAACTCCCACAGCTACAGGACAGAAGAAATTACGCTATCTTCAAGTGCTTCTGCAGACTAAGAAACCATCCAGGGAGAAGAGAGAGGAGCATCCACGGAAGATAGATACTAAGTAGTTCTGCTAAAAGAAGAGAAAGAAAATCTACATATACATAACTGTCCACTGGCAAGTTTCATTTTTTTCAAGGACTTCCTTTAAAATTTAAAAGCAACTTTACAGCTTGTTGGGTTTCTACTGTGCAGATGTTCAAAAATCCCAGCAGCAAAGCTCATGCATGGTTCTGCTGGAAGATGAGCCCAGGACAGAAACTGCTCACCTCGAAGGATGGCCGGCACTAGATGAGAGCAAGCCCTATGAATCGCAAGCAAGAAAACGCAGTGGATAATGCAGTCCCTGTTTTAAGAGAATGACCAAGACTTTACAGCAAGGGAGTCTGGCTAAGGAAAACCCTGTGGCTCAGGAACGGGGAGGAGACAGCCTTTTCCAGGAAAATCATGCAAGCTTCAAACCTTAGGATATAGTCATCAAGGGAAACAGAGCAAGTTTTGTGAGCAGGAATTCTTCCACAACCCAAATCCTTCATCCATCAAATGAGGATAAAGCTCATTTTCTGCATGGGATGGGACTGGGCAGAGCCATCCTCCAGCTGCCGCAGGGACAAGAGACCATGAGCTTTCCACTCGCCTTTCCCACCGCCATGCCATGCTTCAGCAGCACAAGAGGTGAGCAGGAGGAGAGCTGTCAAGTACAACTAACTTTGCGCTATTTTCCTGGCTAAGCTCATTGCATTTGCTCCTTGATGTACAAATCAGCAGGGCTTTGATTTATTCCTCCTCCTTCACCCTGCCTTCTCCAGCTTGAGGTCAGGAAGCAATGGGAAATTGGTATCAGAAACACCTATACAATCACTTGTGCACCTCAAAACCTACGCAAGCTGCTTCTTCCACCCTACTACAACCATCTGTAGGACTGTCATTACCTTCAGCCACATCAACAGCCACTAAAGGTGCTCATGAATCCCCACCATTAATATCCAAGTCTAACAGAGAAATTCAGGGAAGATCTGCAACACGTATGCCCTAACACCCAGTTTAAAATCCCTCCTTGCTCTTAAACGCTTTCCATCCACACTAATTCACCCTAATCCTCAATCCACCTGCTTACATCTGTCGAGTCCTTCCTCACTGTTGATCTTTAATCCCTGCCCACTTCTAGCTGCCAGTGTCTGTCTCCAAGCAAACGTCAACCTGGAAGAAGAGAGAGTTAGCAATGATATTTCTGGACTGACAGCGTGGATAAAATCTTTATTCCTTTTTTTTCCACTCAACTCAAATTCCATTTGTGTCGTACATATTTGGGTCAGCTGTGCCTACCCCTCCATAATGTAGAGAAGTGAGTTTGTATACGTTCTGCAAAGAAATACATCCTTATAGTGAGGTTGCAGAACAGAAATCCACAACTACAGTTATTTCAGCATCTATATCCACAACTACAGTTATTTCAGCATCTATATAAATCTCCATTCCCATTCTGCTGGCAGAAGCAAATATTATAAAACTCTACTTGCATCTTCAAAGAGAAAAAGAAAAAAGCACACATACACAAAGGATGCTAAGTTCTGTTCTTCTAATCGATTAAGACAGACATATTCTAATTCCTTAAGAATTTAATTAATTAGACAATATTAGGCAACAGGAGGGGAAGGAAACAAGAAAACAGGGAAGTTAAGAGATTTGCACAAGGCCACACTACAGAGTAGTGGCAGAGGTCACCAAGACTTGGAAGTTCACAACTTTCCAGTTCAGAGCCTTAAAATTTAAAAGGAGTTTCCTCCCATGTCAAAAAAAAAAAAAAAAAAAAAAAAAAAAAAAAAAAAAAAAAAAAAAAAAAAAAAAAAAAAAAAAAANAAGAAAAAAAAGAAGAAAGAAAAAAAAAAAAGTGTGTTCCTCATTCAGTACTGAAAACCAGCACTCTGCAGCTCCCAGACTCTGTATTTTGGACGTGCTTTCAGGAAAGCAATAGCAACATATGTGCCAAAGAGAAATTACTCCCAGAATAAGAAATTTTACAACAGATTGGCTATTAGGTACCACCCAGGTTTACAACAAATTCATGTTTATCCATTTAAAAATGCACCCCTTAACTCTGTCTTACAGAGTTGTAAAGAAGCATGTAATTTTTTATTTTTTTTTAGGGGAGCAGATAACTCAGCCAGATATTCCCAAGCGATGCTGTGGGCTTGTCCAGGGCTGTGAGAGCAAACGAGGAGAAAAATTCCCCTCCTTGGAGGCTCAGAGATCTACAGGTGGGAGCAGGAGTGGTGGAACTGGGCCTGGGTGCATATGTGGTCTCCAAAAGCTCAGTGACTGGCTGGGCTACAAGCTGCGTTCATGCACAGAGGTTTTGCTAGTTGTTTGTTGGGTTTTTTTTCCCCATAACACTGGATGTAAATATACTCCAACCTCTCAAATACGCCGAGGTCTGTATCATCCAGCATGCCCTGCACCACCCACTTTCCATGTCACAACAGCATAGGCAGCAGAGGTCAAGTTTTCCCTTCCTAAACTTTATCCCCGGTTTCAGATTCTTTGGAGTGAAACAGCCAAAACCCCGAGCAGAAATTCTGCAACAACAGCAACAGCAAAAATAATCCCTGAAGCAATAGAGTTAATATAAAGTTTGCTTTGCAGCCGAAATCAGAGTGTTGCTGCACAACTTCACCCATGCCAATGTCTGACTTGTACCTGGGGAATGCTTGGGACAAAGTAAAACCAGCCGGATACTATTCTAATTCTCCTTCCGATGCTCAGTAATATCCATTCCCAAATTTACTGGGGTTACTACAGCAATAGCAAAGGAGACAGAGCATGCACATGATTGCTCACTGCACATTAACATCTTTGTGTCAATCCAAACTAGGACAGACTAAGTCAAATTTAATTTCAACCTCACTTGGTTTCCTGATGTGCACATACAAAAACTAAAAACAAAAAAACCAAACAAAATATTAAGAGACCTTTTAGCCAGCTGTAAGGGCAGCAAAAACTGTCAGCACCAGCATCTTCTGAAGAATGGGACAGGGAATGCAACGAGTGGATAACTCTGTGCCACCAATGACAGCCTGCTCCTGGATACCACTTTTTCCCAACAAAATTTGGGGCATGTTGCAGCAAAGGAGTAGCAGAACCTCAAGAGAAATGGTGGCTGAAGCATTCATCCTGTCGGGAGCCTGATCCTGCTTTCTCCCCGGGGTTCATGGTCAGGCACCTACTGGGAAACTAAAGGAATCACCAGCACGTTCATCCTGCTCTGCTTTGCCTATCAAGGTACCTCTACCCATACAACGAGCGGACCGCGGGGAGAGGATCTTCTTAAGCTACTTCTAATTTGACTGTAATCAAGTGGAAAATGGAGAAAGCTATTCCAAGAGGATGAGATGTTTAAATGCATTTCCAGCTGAATGCTGCCTAAGGAGAGGCCAGCGTCGTTACTTTCTGATTTTCTGTTAAAGATTGGGACAATCAGCATTTTTACATGTTTACAGTAAAATGGCTTTGGATGACCGAGACTAGCAAATAAAATTGGTAGAGGAAAAAAAGTTCGTCTTTACCCAAGAGGTTTTCATTTTGTCTTTTTTTTTTTTAAAGTGCTATGAAGTTGTCAGCTCACCCTGACATATTTAATTAAAACACTTATTTATTCCAATGGTGTGTTCTGGTTTTGCTAGTTATATAAATAAATGCATAACCACTTAACTTCCCTGAAATACCGAGATTACAGTGAAACATTTCTTATAATGTTAAACGTGCCAGAAGGGATAGGGCAGAGATTTTCAAAACAAACGGTTTCAAAGTTAATTCGTGTATGAAAGTTAATTCTCCTGGCAATTCCTTTTGCTATAAAACATGTTATTCATTACTTGTTAGTATGTTTTCTTATGTTTAGGCTTATTAATTCATTAAATCACTGCTAAGATCTCGAAGAATTGGATGTAAAACAGAGAATATCCTCTAAATTTAGTGAAACTGGACTAAGGAAATAAATCTATAATGTTTGGAAGTCTTGCACAATAGCAAAGAAACAGTAGGAACTAATTCCTCTGTAGATGCCTGAAAAAGCTTTTTGATGTTGTCTAGTGGGAGAGATCATCTTGTTATGATTTTCTTGTATTATTTGCATCTAGGCTTTGACCAGGACTCTATTTCAGGTCACTTAATAACTTATTTAATACAACACCTGAGTCTTCTACTTCTGTGTCCCCAAAAATTAAAAAAAAAAAAACCCAACAAAAAACAATGACAGGACTCAAGACTTAGAAGTGATACTCAATCATTAAGACTCTCAGACACTTTTTACACAGTATTTGATGAGCCATTTTATTGTTTAGTGCTGTATAAAACAAAGACCACTTTCTTTACAGCCCAGGTGGTAACTTTGGAGTAATATTTGTGAACCCATCTACGCATGGCAGATAAAGGTGCTACAGAAGGTAGCACTTCAAGTCCTTCCTTCCATTCTACACTTGACAGGACTCCATCCCAAAAGCTTATTTCGTTATATTACTGAATGTGATCAAGACACAGCCCAATCCTTCAGTTCTAAAGGCTTTAATTTTTGGAAAAAAAAAAAAAAAATCTCCAATATTGCATAGTAGCTTTCAATCTCCCTAAAAGATTCAAAGATTCTGTTCTTGCTTTCTTTCATTGTTTTTAACTTTTTCTACCACTCTATATTAAAGACATGTCAGTGCACGGTTGGGTCCTTCATTGCTCTGGTGAGGAATAGTTGCCATGGCCAGAGCTAGACCACCTTCCAGATGCCTTGGACAATGCTGTACGCTGCAATGACCAAGGGTTTCAGTATCCCTTTGTATAGCCACAAGTATTGGGAGTAATTTGAGAAGTTAATGCAAAAACAAAGCAGTATTCAGGTCTGAATACAGCAAAAGGATTAACCACCTGCTTAATTTTAATTAACCTCACGGGGATTCCTTGTGTACTTAAGAGTTTGTTACACGCTTCAGCACTTTGCAGTATCAAGATGCGAAGCTGGCAGTGGATTCCTTCTCACGGTTTGCCATCAGACCCAGAGCTGCAATGAGACCATGCGGTGGTCAAGCCACAGTGCTGGTTCATACACGAGCTTTTGAGTGAGTTTTGTCTAGAGAACATCTCCAGCTTTAGCCACTGGACTTGAGTCTCCAGCAGAGCTCCTGCCATCCCCATCCCACCAAAGGGGCCGCAACCACTGTGAGCATCTCCCTCCCATGCAGCACATGAGCTCTGCGACTTCACCAGCCTGGAGGTAACAATGAACCCTACAATGGGTTTTTTTAAGGACGAACCACTTTCCTAAACTGCTAAGAAAAGAGCTAAATAGGGTTGGAGAGGTATGAAGAGGATAGAAGGATGGTCCAGCCACTGAGAAAGGACAGAGACAGCATTGCCAACACTTCAGTGGGACTTTCCACCCAAGAGCTAGCTGGTGTAACAGAGCAGCAGGTAGGTGGTAGAGAGGGGGGACAAAGAAAATTATAGACCCGATTCCTGGAAAAGTGTTAGAACAAATCATTTAACAATTGCTAAGTATTGAAATAATAATTAGGTGATATATACCCAGTGAACACTGCCAAGAACAACTTGCACGGACCAATCTAATTTCGTTCTGTGACAAGACAACCAACCTAGCAGACAAGGAGAAAGACGCATGTGTGATATATCTTGAGTGCAACTCTGGCCAGTGTCCTCCATGATATTTTCAGGAGCAACTGAAGGAAAAATAGTATAGATGAAGTCAGAGTAAAATTAAGCACTGACCCAATGGTCCCTTGAGCACACCTAGAATCATTGCGCCTCTGGAATATGAAATTACCCTCACCTTTTCTAACCTGGCATTTAATGTCCAGGGCACAGTAAGGTTAATAAAAGCAGAGTTAAAAATTTCCTGGCTTGTGGCATTTTAATTCAAGCTATTCAAACTCCCTGACCTCTATGCCTCCCTGTGTACAGCAGGTTTTGTTCATTTTTCCCACAAAAAGATGGGCTTGGGAGGACACGTTGAACATATTACAGAGTGCATAGTAGAGAGTGCACACATCAAAATTGTAAGAATCCAGGGTTTAATTTCTACTGCTGTACAGTGTTTGGTCTCCATTTATTTTAGACATGTCACATGAAAAAAAGAAATCTTTTGAAGTAATTTCAATCTTTTTCATTTCTCAGGTTGAAAATAAAAACAAAAAGAAAAAAAAAAAAATGAACAACTTTCTACTACCTACTTTCCAATTTCTCCATGCAACACCAATGCACAGCTGAAGCCCAGAGAAGGTTCTACAAGGAAAGAGGGGAACACTTGGTTTTACATGGATTTTTGGGAGCAGAACAAGGAGCGGATGCAGATGCTGCTGGAGGAGGTCGTAACTCACAACTGCAGAGAAGGGACATGGCTTACACCTCCACCTGCCCCTCCTCGCTGTTCTTCAGTGGCTGTGGAACAACGCAGTCAACCCCTAGAACTGCTATACTCCAACAAATCCTGGTGGTCTCCCTTACAACATTCCCCAGTTAAGGCTACAGAACATTAGAGTTTTGCTGAGAGCAATCTCCCTTTTCTCCAAACAATTTCTGATAGAGGAGGGAAAAATAAAAAGCATACTTCCTCCCTCCCCCACCCCAAGAAATCCTGGATATCCAGCAACATCACCAAAAGCCGAGTTTGAGTCAGAGTTTTCTGACACTCAGGAGTCCCAGGCAAATTAAATTCCCCCAAAAACTGCCTCTAGGATTCCTCCCAAAACGGCTGCAAACAGACACCACGGATCTCTAATTAGGCTGGTCAGCAAGGGGAAACCGTCTCGCAGCCTGATGATGGGCTCTAAGTCCATCCATCACCGTGTCAGCCCAGGGCCACGGGAAGCACCTTCAAGTAATTAATCTTTCCCAGCCTGGGGAGCACATTCGGATCAAGCATGGAGGAAGTGCAGCCAAGATGGACAGATGGGTATTAGGACAGAGGACACCCTCATGGTAGCATCACCCTTTGTCAAAAAAACCCAAACAAAACTCGAAGCCCCTTTTCTTTGCTCTCTTTCATGAAATTAAAGATTTAAAAAATGAAGTTCCCAGTGGTTCTTTTTTTCCCCACCCTGCTGTATGACTACTTGCTGTGACAAGCCTCCAGCTCCTTGGGGGAGCTGGGGATGCTGAGACCTGCTTGTTCTTTGTATGTGATTTCCACTCCCATTTATTACCGAAAGGCTATTAAGCAGTGCCATCCCCACCACCTTTATTGTTGCAAGATCTCAGGGGTTTCTGTTGGATGCCTGAAGATTACCACTGGACCACACACTACTGTTGGACAGTGACTATCTGCATGGATGCTGATACCTGTTTTTATTTATTTATTAGATATAAAAAGAAGAAGAGGTTTAGAGCACATGCAGAACAAGTCCATCAAAGTCTGCCCCCACTGCGAGCAGACATACGTACACCAGTGGGAAGGCCACGCTCTTTTGTTCTAGCCATACCATGATCTAATACAGCGAGCAGTTTTTCTTAGCAAGCCAGTCATCTGTCTTTCAGAAGCAGGAGGCAGACAATTAGTGCTGCATTACCCTCTCCTGACACATAATTAATGACAATATTTGGGGATACTACAACAAAAGACATCCGGCATGTGTTACTCAGTCTCCCATGGCGAAGGCGCATGGGGAGCTACGTAAGTTCAGATGTAACATTTCTGATTGAGACACACGGAAAGGAGAGAAGTTTCTCCAAGCTGCCCTTGGCCAACACGATCCGGTTCCTTCCCTTGCAATCCTTTCCACAGGGAGGCCCAGCCAAAGGACCAACTCCGTATTTAACAAGTCCGCAACCAATTTTGGCTTGCTGGAATAATCAGCCCTGGAGGACCTTGGAGATGTGTCCATCACAATGCCACCCGTGATGATGTGTGCGTGCATGGAGGGGAAGCCAGCACTCAACTCCAAGACATAAGCCAACATGTTAACAGGCTCCGGCTGGCAAGCTGACAGACCGTGGCTGTCTTGAGAAAGCTGATGTTTCTACATCAGCTGCTTTTTGCCATCCACTGATGGCAGCTTCAGCGTCACATCAGTAACTGCCAAATGACGGGCAAGCTGGACACAATGAGGTATTTCTTCCAATATTTAGAGATTTCAAGTGTCTTGAATTATTCTGTGCATTTGCATTAAAAATAGTGGTCCTTTCATACAGCACAATACGTATTCATGGATTTTTTTAACCTAAACTACAATGAGATTCATCATTTGTCTAGTCCACATTTCAATTCTCTTTTCTTACGGTTCTTTCATTGTGCCCAAGTATCCCATTCTTCCTTGCTTTTATGCCTTTAATTTTGCCTTGTAGAAAAGCCTAAAACCCACTATTTACAACTGAACAGACAACTTGTACTTACTTCAATACCTTCTCCCTGTTCAAAGAAAAAAACTCATAATTACACTCAAACTCGTAAGAAAACAGAAAACCAAGAGAAACCTCTGTGCTTTTATATTTCCATCTAGGGGGGGAACATCTATTTACAAAACAACAAAATGTTTCCCAAAGAACATTTGCAACCCTCAAAACCAAATCAGGCTGCCTTAATGAACAGCCCAGCCGAAATCAAAGACAACTGAAGTTCTTCCCCGGTGCAAAGCGGTCACACAGCCCTTTGCCACGTTACAAGGTCTCTTTTCCTGATGCTTCTGCAGAGGTCTGAACTCCCAGTTGTGCCTACATCATACCCACTGCAGCCTCACCCTGCCATGCAAGCCAGACCCAGGACCAAAATTAAATGCAAAAAGGCTTGCTGAAAGCCAAACTAGATTAATCCAGATCCAGCCCTACAGCAACTGCCCATCTGGATTGGGAGCTAGCGCACGTCTGGGCAGCTGGAGATGTGGTCTTATCTGTTCTTGCCCACATGGGCTGGCCTCTCAAATAGCAGCTCAGAAGTGGGCAGGATGAGACCTACCTTCCAATTCCATTCACAAGCCAGTCCCACATCAACAGGGACAACCATTGTGCTACTCACTGTTCTTCTGGCAAAGGATGCCTCCTACAATCTGTCTGTGTCAAGAAGGGGACACAGTAGAGTCAACACCTTCAACACAGAAAAGCAGGAGGTTATAATCATTAGCTCTGATGCATGTTACAATAGTTAAATTATGAATTTGCTTTTATGAAGCACAGCTATGACTTGTACACTTGGGACCATTTCAGATAGAGAGGTTGACACCTGGATGCTTTTCTCTTTCTACTTTAGTGTTTCCAGAGTTCTTTGGGGCAAGGGGTGGAACAGGGAAGGAAAACACATCTGCTTAAAAACATGCAACAAAACCAGAATCCACAGTCATTTGCAAGCCACTGTTTATGGCTTCGGCATTTCCTCAGCATGTTTTTGACCCTGTTGTCACATCCAAGCACATGTCCCAGATTCAAGCAGCCTCCACAGCAGTTAAGCTACCCTCTGCGGGTACAGCACAGCCCGCTGCCCTTTGCACATCTTCCCATCTGCTCCCGTCATCTGTATGCCTATAGCCAGCCACAGAGAGGAAAGACATGAGCAGGTCTAGGGCATATGCCATGTATCTTCTTGTAGTTCCCCAGAAACACCTTCAAAACCCTCATCAGTGCTGCTCTTCCATGTTGCAGCCTCAAGTCCTGACCATGGTAGAACATGTTGCCTCATTATACAAACAAATCCAACAAAAGTTTGGTTTTCACCTTTGAAAATCACTATCAGAAATGACCCTCTGGAGAGAGGGTGATATTTATACATGAGCCATACTGAAAATGAGCAAGTAAAACTTCAGTCTCCAGGGAGTGAAGTGGAATAAATTACAGAAAGGGATCAATACTTTACCAAGAGGTTGATAGCCTTGTCTTGAAGGACCTCCAAATGGATTCCTGCTCCCGAATCCACTCCCATCAATGGATCCATAAGACATTTTCTAGATAGCAATGGATGCGGGATTAGACTTCAAATCTAAGAAAACAAAGAAAAAGACAGATATAACACTGTTAAAAGTCAGTTAAATACAAGTACTCTAAGAAAAATTTAAAAAAAAAAAAAAAAAAGAAAAAAGAAAAATAC
>VXBL01005558.1:487122-498751 GCA_013400195.1 Aramus guarauna
CCCCCCCCACACACACAAAAAAAACAGTCCCTCAAACCCAAACCACTAAAATCCAGGTCTCCTGGACTGCAGCTGATCTTGGAGGCAAAGAAGTCATTTGACACCTCTGTGCCTTATTTTCTCCAGTAATAAAGGACAGCCATTTATCTGTTTCAGCCATGGCAAGACTTTTAATTCCTCACTGTTCACAAAGCGCTTTGAGATCCTGTGCTGGTAGGCAAAGACTAGGCTCTCAATCAAAAAAAGGTAATGCTGTCTTCTGGAACATTACTACTATGCAGCTGGCTAGGAGTCTATCCATCATATTGCAGTCTTGATGAATTCTCAAAAGAGACAGTTTACTGCTATATTATAAGCTCCTGGGCTTGTTGTATAAATATTTTTTTTTTCCTTGCTGGTTTACAAAAAAAAAAAAAAAAGCTGCAAGGCCTGAGGTAGCAGCAGCATAATGAAATCAATGCAGCACTGTCAGAGAAAGACTACTTCTTCACTCTTCCCATCCACAGGCATTGTCTCACCGTGGGTCCCAGATACCCTCCAGCATATCAGCAGGGTTCCAGGACTTTGATATTAAAAATAGTTCAACCCTAAGGCATGGAGATGATGACGTGTAAAGGAAGACAAGAGATAAAGGTGCTGCATCAGTTGGGGCATGATACGGGACCAAACCCAGCTTCTGTTTCCTTGCACCAAGATTATGTAAAAACACCCTAAACAAGGAGAATCTAGAGGCTGAGGATAGAGATTTATTCCTCAAAAAAGAAAGAAGACAATGCTACCTACTGGGTAGCCCTTCATCAAGCAGCGATACAGCGATGTTGCAGTGTAGCAGCATGGGAGAGTCCACTGGAGAATCATAGAATCATAGAATCATCTCGGTTGGAAAAGACCTTTAAGATCATCAAGTCCAACCACTAACCTAACCTTGCCATCCCATAACCACTAAACCATGTCCTCAAGTACCTCATCTATCCTTCTTTTAAATACCTCCAGGGACGGGGACTCAACCACCTCCCTGGGCAGCCCATTCCAGTGCCTGACAACCCTTTCTGTGAAGAAATTTTTCCTAATGTCTAACCTAAACCTGCCCTGGCGCAACTTTAGACCATTCCCCCTGGTCCTATCGCTTGTTACCAGGGAGAAGAGGCCAACCCCCACCTCACTACAACCTCCTTTCAGGTAGTTGTAGAGGGCGATAAGGTCTCCCCTCAGCCTCCTCTTCTCCAGGCTAAACAACCCCAGTTCCCTCACACGCTCCTCGTAAGACTTGTGCTCCAGACCCCTCACCAGCTTTGTTGCTCTCCTCTGGACATGTTCCAGCAGCGCAACATCCTTCCTGTAGTGAGGGGCCCAAAACTGAACACAGTATTCGAGGTGCGGCCTCACCAGCGCCGAGTACAGGGGCACAATCACTTCCCTACTCCTGCTGGCCACACTATTCCTGATACAAGCCAGGATGCCATTGGCCTTCTTGGCCACCTGGGCACACTGCTGGCTCATATTCACCTTGGTGTGACATGACCTGGAATACCACCTGCCCTCCACATAGGGAGTTGCTCTGTCTTATAAATGTCACTTTTTAACTGAAGGACAATCAAAAACCGGGGCCAACAAACCACCCTCTCCAACAAGCATGTGCAACCCCTTCAGCACAATGGCAGAATCACAGAATGGTTTGGGGTGGAAAGGACCTTTAAAGCTCATCTAGTCCAACCCCCCCTACAATAAGCAGAGACTTCTTCAACTAGATCAGGTTGCTCAGAGCCCTGTCCCACCTGGCCTTGTGTGTTTCCAGGGATGGGGCATCTACCACCTCTCCGGGCAACCTGTTCCAGTGTTCCACCACCCTCATTGTACAAAATTCTTCCTTATATCTAGTCTGAATCTACCCTCTTTTAGTTTAAAACCACAACCCCTTGTCCTATTGCTACAGGCCCTGCTAAAAACTCTGTCCTCAACTTTCTCGTATGTCCCCTTAAAGTTTCGAAAAGCTACTTTAAGGTATCCCCAAAGTCTTCTCTTCTGCAGGCTGAACAACCACAACTCTCTCAGCCTGGCTTCATAGGAGAGGTCCTCCAGCCCTCTGATCATTTTTGTGACCCTACTCTGGACCCACTCCAACAGGTCCATGTCTGTCTTGTACTGAGAAAGATGTCAGGGCGTAAGGCTGGATGACATGAGATGCAATGCTCCGTCCTGGGCTTGGATACTCAAACTGCACGTGGTCTGGACCACCCACTTTCCCTCTGATGTACGAAAAGCTAGGAAAGGCCTCTAGTTTCTAAGAACTTCTTGATACATGGCTATGTGTTGCATAATGTCCGGATTTATACATTTATAGATGCCTCAGCAGAGGGCTGAAGTCTCTTTTGGAGTGCGCTGACACAGCGGTGTACTTGCAACTATTCCTTTGATTTGTCCTCCATGGAGAGCAAAGCACCAGAAATTCCCAATTCTGGACTATACTGGGAACATTCTAATGGTCTCAGGCACCTCTTGTCCCTCATTCTCCTTTTTTTTTTTCAAAGTTTCAAAACCAAGCAAAAAATTGCTGCTGAGATTCTCCAGGTAGGGAAGTTAAAGGACTAAAGGAAATCACTCATCCTCCTCCCTCAATTGGGCCAGACACATAAAAGAGGATGAAAGCGCAACTGCCTTGAGAGAGCAAGGGATGGGAGCTAAATCCATTAAAAGTGGAGAAAACCCAGAGTACAGCTTCCTCACCCAGCCTCAGTGTACCACGTACACACATAATTGGCATCTGAGGCTGCAGGTGCCCCTGGGCCATAAATCCTTCGTTTTAGGAAAATAGCCTTCAGTTCAAACCTATGGCAGCCAACTTGCAATAACATAGAGAAAGGATGAACGTGTCGATTTGTGTGTTCATTGAGGAGACAGAAAATGAAGTAAACAAGAGGTCAAGTTAAAAGAAGCCATCTGCGAACCAAGGGTTTCCAAGACACTGAACACCACCACAATCGATCAAACATGTACAACTATAAGTATAATCTACGATGTCTCCATGGAAGTTCTTCATTACAACCACTAAACACTACAAGAAACAGATGAAGATTCACCTGGGAAGTCTATGGTGGACTTGGGAACAAATCTTGCCTCTCCCACGTCTCAGGTTAGCCCAGAACTACCACGCTAAAACAATCTCCATTGCAAAATGCAACCTAAGATCCAGCAAAACTCTTACTCGGGAAAATAAGGGCACACAGAAGACAGTTACAAAAAAATTTCTGGGCAGGCATAAGGAGTTAACTTATTTTCTTTATCTCCCAGCATGGCTACAGATGTAAGTGGCAAAGTGGGACAACCAAACAGCTTGGAAACAGAGGTTGATCCTGACCCATCCTTTCTTTTCAGAGATAAGCAAGAGGAAGAATTTGCTGCCACAACTCCCCCAAGGCCACATACAACAAGTGTGGAGTGAAAGTCTACACCATGTTGTAAAATGACTTGATTACAACTGGGCAAGTGTTTCTTTGGCAAACAGTGAATGCATCTATTTTTTCCCCAACAGAGTGGTGTGAAAGGGGGAGAGAAGGAAGGCTTTTAGAGCACTCCAAATGTTTCATGTTGATTTATCATTTTCAAAGCATGCTTTCATTTTAAAACTTTTTCTCCCTGTAAGGGAAAAAAAAGAAGAAGAACTGAAAATGAAATATTTTGTTTTAGTTTAATCAACCTTTTTAGAAACAACCACCTCCCACCCCATCCTACAAATCCATTGAAATATCCCTTATTCACACAGCTCCGGAACCACACTCCTACCCCACAGTAATATATTTACAGGAAAATTTAACAGCAGATCTAAATACCTTTAATTTGATTGGCAATAAAAGCATTTCCCTCCCCATCCCCATGGCATTTCCCAAGTCTTTTGTCTACCGCTCCTCAGGGAGACTTGTCCAATTTACTGTGAAGGCAGTTTGTACAAATTGGAACAAGCATTGCCTAACATACTAGATACAGGGGAAAAAAAGAAAAGAAGGGAAAAAAAAAAAAGAAAAAAAGATTTTACCACAGCTTTATCCTCATCACCTAAAATACAAATGCAGGAACAACCATACCCAGGTCAGACTAAAATGACATCTATCCTGCCAGAGGCATGAATTTGTATTTTAATGACATACAACTATTTCTTGCTCTGAATATCGTGTAGAAGTCAATCATGCAGTGAATGTAATAGTGTGACGTAGGATCTCAAGGAAAGGGTTGGTCAATGTTTCTTGGATTGGGAAAGATACTGGCAGGAAAAAATAAAACAGGTAAATTATTTAAAGAGTTCCCCATGACACATCAGTCTGCATTTAGAGGGACATTAAGATGGCCAGCATAATTAGCAGCAGGAATGAAAGGTAAGATTTCAGCATGGAAGAAATAGGTTAGAGAGCACTTTAGGCAAGTTAGATATTTTTAAAGTTGAGTTTTGACTCATGAGAAAGACATGAGCATACTGGAAAGAAATGGAAAAGGAGGACAGACATGGACATATTGGAGCAAATCCAGTGAAGGGCCATGACGATGGGTAAGGGACAGGAACATCTGATATATGAGGAGAGGCTGAGGGAACTGGGACTATTCAGCCCGGAGAAGACAAGGCTCGGGGAGGTGGGTGGTGTTAATGTGTACAAGTATCTGATGGGAGGAAGTAAACATGATGAAGCCAGACTCGTCTCAGTGGTGCTCACTGACAGGATAAGAGGCAATGGGGATGAACTGAAATACAGGAAACACTACTCAAAAAAGAAAAAAGGCTGTTTGTTTTGTTTGAGTTTTTTTTATGGTGGTGGTCAAGCACTGGCACAGGTTGTGCAGAGAGGTTGTGGAGTCCCCCATACTTGGAGATATTCAAGCCCTGACTGAACATTGGCCGGAACAACCTTCTCTAGGTGACCCTGCTCTAAGGAGAGGTGTTGGACAAGATGACCTCCAGCGGTACCTTCCAACCTTCTGGAATTCTGTGATTTTCCTCCTATCATGCCTGAAGCAGCTTCTGAGTCATTCATCACTGCCTTGGCAGACTGGAGGACCCCAACCGTACCTATTTACTAAATGGTTGAAGAAAAGAAAACTAAGAAAATTGCAAACCCATTGGCTTTATTTCCATCTCCTTCAAAAACAATGGAATAAATTCACTGAAAGTATGTGATGGTAAAAACCAGAGTAACAGCCAGCATGCATCCGTCAACAAGTCATATCAAACAAGTATTAACTTCTTTGCGCAACAAGTTAGCAGGCAGTGGAGTTAGCAGAAAACCAGAAGATATTACAGCTTTATGCTATGACGGGTTTCCTTGCATGGCAGAAGAAATGGATTGGAGGTGCAGGTAAATTATTTTTTTTAATTAGAAAAATGCTCCCAGTGGACTGTTGTCATAACCAAAGAAGAAACTGTGTGGGATCCACTAAGATCTGCTCTCTCCATTTGTATTTTGAGCAGTGAGCTGGGTGCTGGAACAGGGATTAGCCTCATTAAACACACACATGACACCAAACGTGAGAGTCAGATGACAGCTTCAGCATTCAGAACAATCCTAAACAAACCAGAAGTGATGTTTGACAAAGAAAATAAGATGCTAGACGGTTCAGGGCAAGTGCAGGGACCTGAATTTAGAAGAATGAAACAAGTGCAGGAACAAATGATGGGGAACTGGCCAGTGCTGCACAGAAGGACAGAGGGACGCTACAGGACTGCAAGTTGAACATGAATTTGCAATGATCTTTCCTGTAAAAGTGGAAGATGTCATCATGGGATGTATAAATAGGATTACAATCTTCTAGACAGGTGGAGTAAACCTTTTGCTTGACCCCAAACTGCAGAGACCTCAGCTGTAGGCAACAGGCTCCAGCAAAGATTTTGTCAGAGACTGAAGAGAGTCTGGAGGGAACTTGGAGAATGACAACAGGTCAAGAAAACATGACCTGCTAGGGAAGTCTGGGTAAATGGGGTTGCTTTGCCTATACAAGGGAAGATTGATGAGAAAACTTGAGCCTTCAAATCTGTGCAAAGCTGCTGCAAAAAGACAGGGAGGAAAAAATTCTTTCATTCATGTTGGACAAGACGACAAAATATCTCTAAACCAAAGCAGGAAAGATGAAGTGAGACATTGGGAGAGCCAATGAGGAAGGACAGAGCACCTCTGGGAACAGGCAACATGGAGAGGTCTTCTTACACCCGGAGCTGATAATACTGGTCAATGCTCATCAGGAGCCAATTCTGGCTCTAGTCCTGTCTAATATCTTTGTTATCTGGAGGACAGGATAGAGTGACGATGCCACCAAACTCGGAGGAGTGACTGATACACCAGATGATCATGCTGCCATTCAGAGGGACCTGGACAGACTGGAGAAATGGGCAAAATGACAGAACAGTTGAGGATACCATCTAGGCCAACACCCTGCCCTGCTCAAAGTGGGACCAACTACAGCAGGTTGCCCAGGGTTGTGTGCAGCTGGGTTTTAAGTATCTCCAAGGATGGAGACTGCACAACCTCTCCAGGAAACCTCTGGCATTTGACATCCAGAAATTGGAGTCCCTCCTTGGTATCTAACCAGCCACATCATCAAAGTGCAGGTAATGGCTGTTTATGGGAAGGTAGAAAGGAGTCCACAGGCAATGTGATCTATTGCAAAAGTGGTCGTGGATACAGAACTTCCAGACCCACAAACAGCTCCCACTCTTGCATTTGCATGCATCCCAGGCTGAGCATTCACTCTTTTCAGGACAAGTCCATCACATCATAGGGACGACCTACAGAATCCTCAGGGAAGAGGATCAGGAACCTGGATGTGGATTCAGTGGGACCTCCTGGCAGGCTAATACCCAGCTGAGGCCAAGATCAGGCATCCAGGTGAATTTCATGCCGTGAATTTCACAGGGAGCTGTGGTGCTGCTGGGCTCCTCACCAGGATTTCTCCTGCCTAGGTAATGGCACTGCTACCACAAAGCAGACAGTTTCTGTTTACTGTTCAGCTCTAGAAAAATAAAATCAGTTTGAATAATAATTACCTGCCACTAATGAATGCAGGGGAAGGTGACAGCAACAGCACTCTTGTACTCTATTCCAGGTCTACCACCGCCATGCTGATGGAGAAGTGCCTTCATTGGGGACTTCAGAAGTGATGAGGAATGACAACACCTCCATTTCTGGATGACCAACTAGAGATACAGTTTTCTGAGGTTTTTAACCCAGATAAAATCCTAGTACCAACCAGCCTGACCTTCTTCATAAAGAAAGAGCAGATTATGTCACACAAATCATCTTTACGCATCAACCCCTACAGCCTCTGGTCAGATGAGGTCACCTCTTTCCATGAGAGACTCTCTGAGGCTCCGGTTAATGAAGGATCAGCCCCAGCTACTCCATTAGGAAAGCTACGTCTTCTCACTTCTTGAACTTTGCTGTTTGATCTCTCTGTTGCCTCTTAACCTTCCTTCAGATGAACTAAACAGACTGACCCCCTTTCATTTCTCGCTAGGAGACTTGTTTACCAGCACACACAAATCACAAGAAAAAGGGAGAATACTCCATACTTTCTTGTTTTCTATGGAGCCACTTCTGTTTCCCTGCCTGTAGAATGGATAGACAGATACAGAGCCCTCATTTTTTGCACAATTAACTTAATTAATATGGAAGTTTTTTGAAGCTGTGAGATGAAGGGGCATATTTGCAAAGCATGTTGCTTTTCCAAATCCCCTCTAACAGTTTGTTCCCCAGACTCAACTCTGTCACTCGTGTCACAGACATGCCACTTTTCACCTTCTCTGCCCAGGGACTTACTCAATTATTAATGTGCTGGTTTTGGCTGGGGTAGAGTTAATTTTCTTCATAGTAGCTGGTACGGGGCTATGTTTTGGATTTCTGCTGAAAACAGTGTTGATGACACAGGGATGGTTTTGTTCCTGCTGAGCAGTGCTTACACAGAGTCAAGGTCTTTTCTGCTCCTCACACCACCCCACCAGCGAGTGGGCTGGGGGTGCACAAGGAGTTGGGAGGGGACACAGCTGGGACAGCTGACCCCATCTGACCAAAGGGGTATTCCATACTATATGATTCCATACTATATATGCTCAGCATATAAAGCTGGGGGAAGTAGAAGGAAGGGTGAGGGGAATGTTCAGAGTGATGGTGCTTGTCTTCCCAAGTCACCGTTACACATGATGGATCCCTGCTTTCCTGGAGATGGCTGAACACCTGCCTGCCGATGGGAAGTGGGGAATGAATTCCTTGTCTTGCTTTGCTTGCGCGCAGAGCTTTTGCTTTACCTATTAAACTGTCTTTATCTCAAACCACAAGTTTTTTCCCTTTTACCTTTCTGATTCTCTCCCCATCACACTGGGGGGGAATAAGCGAGCGGCTGCGTGGTGCTAAGTTGCCAGCTGGGGCTAAACCACAACAATTAAAACCAAATCTCAATAAAACTTTATGCTGTTCACCTGGAAAAAATGCCCCTTTCCTCTTTCTCAGAGAGGCTGAATTTATGAACTGTTATGAATTTATGCTGCTGAAGCACTTTTTCTTTTTTTTTTAATCAATGGTTTTAACATTGAGTTGGTGTAATTACACAAATCCCTGAGTGCTCGCTGAGCCTCATAACATGACTGTCAGAGGTCAATCAGAATAGCCATAGGGGATGACTTTCTTCTTTTTTGTGCCTTTGGGGTAAGTTATGTTCCTCAGGATCTGTTGTAATGTTTGTAATATTAAAGTCATCTGCTCGGGTGGCTTTGGGCAGGCAAGGCGAGGAAGCGGTGCTCAGGACCTGAAGAAGTGACTGGCAGGAGAGTGGTCCAGGAGCAATGCCCTGCATGCAGCGGGGCCAAGGATGCAGAAATACATGTTTCTTCCCACTTTGCTTCCCAATTAAGCTCTAACGCTGATAGAAGGTCCTTGGAGAGTGAAGTCATCTCTGTCCCCATGGCCTCAGAAGCATACTGTCTAGCCTAGGTTGACACGGCACAAAATACAGCAACAACAACAACAAAATCCCAGGACATTATATCCATAATCAGACCTTGTACAAATTGAATTGGCTTCCAGAAACTTCTAGAGACACATATGTAGTACTTGACAGGCACAACGTCACTTATGACTGTAAACAAACTGATTCAACACACTGAAGCATGCTCTTGTCTACCCTCCTCCAGCTGAAGTGTACTACAGAGCAAAGCGAACGCCCACAGCCTTAAGGCATCCTGGAGTAGGTGCAAAGTAAAAACAGCATAGATTATCTCACAAACGAGCTGCTTCTGCTATTCTGGAGTTCTGCTAAGAAACAATGAGAAAAATTCTCTTTCTGCATTCTTCCTCGTCAAAGCCTCATTTCAGGAAAGCATCTGATCGCTTTCTAACAGATTTAGTTTTTCTTCCCTGTGGTATAGCTGCCATTGTAGATGCCTCCAGGAGCAGAGCAGTTTGTCTCAGGAACAGATACTATCAGGACAGGCTGTGAAGTCCGAGATAGCGGAATAAGACATCCATGACATTTTACGGAGATATATATTGAGCCACAAATAAAGTCAGTTGGTTTGCTGTGCTTCTAATTGGGATGACAATAAGAGGTCTGCCTGGTCTCGGTGCACTTGATTGCAACATTCACTTGATCTCATTTTTCCACCAGCTCAGCAGCACTATGCAAACCCAACAGGAACAGTTTCTGCCTAAACCCTTCCTTCATCAGCCAGTCATTCCCAGGATTTGCAGCTAAGAGCACCCATCAGGTACACCAGACCCTTTCTTGTCAATCACAAGGCATCTCCATCCCCACCAAGTTCATGAAGGTTCCATCTAAGACTTCCTACTGACGTTAGAGGACATTAGATCTGATGAACTCTCACGCAACGTAAAGGAGAAGGAAATCATAAGCAACAGAATGAATGCCTGCAAGTCATCTGTATACATTACACAAAAGCCTGAGTATCAGACATGAAGAACAGAGGTAAGGCAAGCAGTCTGGAAGCCTGTTGTCCTCCTTTCATGTCAGTCCCAGTTGCCACTTCAATACAGACTTTTCTTCCACATCGACCTGACTGCATGTCTTCTCACAAAAGAACTGAAGACAGTCTTCAAATCCTGCTAGAGTGGCACCAGAGACAGGTTGGCCTTAGGCAAATGCCAAGAATACGGACTAGAAGTATTTTGTTTAGGGAATCTCAGATTCATAAACTCCCCCATTTAAGCTGTATAAATGTCTTGAGAGCAAAAGTAGCTATTTAGGGCTGCTAGAAAAAGTCTTCCATCAAAAGGATCACAGATGCCATGGCAAGATGGATGCTTTCCATCTTCAAAGCACAAGGCAGCACACACTGAAACAGTTTGGTTCCCAAAAGCAGCAGCCGAGCGTGATAAATGACAAAGTGATTGTACTAGCAAGGTCAACCCTCAGGACCCAAATATCTTTTTTACCTGGAGAAGCAATCAGGCTTCCTTGATACTGAGGTATTTCGTACACGGGAAAAGAAGGAAGACTGTCTTTGGGAGATCAAATTTGTTTTGGAGTCTACCGCCAATGAGTTGTATGTAACATTTTCTACTGATCAATTCTAGGCCATATGGATGGCAGTGCTTAGATGACTTACTGCCAGGTCACTGTTAGCTCAGTTTGATCGAGATGTGATGTCACCCTCCCTATTTTTTAAACTGACATTAATATAACACCTAAACAACATTTCTTCTGGCTCCTACAAGAGAAGTTGATCCAGAGAGCTTCCAACCCTGAATTTCCTTAGTACAAATGCTCTGAAACAGTGCCTGTTCTAATCCACCAAGGGTTTTTTTTCTTATTTTTTCCTGTATTACCTTCTTCTATTTGCTGTTTTGTGCCATGTTGTCTACTTTTGGTGAACCTTGCATGTAGAACAGTCTTAATCTATCCATATGCTAGACAAACACATAAGTATTACATATTTCAGTGAACAGCAAAATTAGATTTCCAGTCAGCTCAAAATTCAGGTTTCATCTGTCTTTTCCCTGGTTACAAATCATGAATATTAATGTCTATTTGCTGAAAAAAAACCCCACAAACAAAACAAAACAAAAAAAAAAAAAAGAAAAAAAAAGAAAAAAAAACCAACAGGGAGGAGGAACACAGCTAAGAGGGAACTCTGGTGTCTACTTTGTTACTGTGAAGTTAGAGCAAACTTATTAATTATAAAAGATGCACATGCACGAATGGACAAAGACCAAGTGCAGCACACTAGGTCAGCTTAACAAAATTAGAAAAAGCATTTATAAATTTATATTGCATTCCAACAGAATAAGGAAAAATACATCTGAGGATGGCAACCAGTTTTGAGTCCACAGGAACACCTTGACTGACAGACCTGGAATGCTTTCGGTGAAGGAGATGCAGGGTAAAATGGGACATGTGAATTAATAGATCCCTAAATCCCAGGATCCTGTTTCCCCAGAACCCAACATCGCTTGTTTCTTATGTACCATTTCCCAAATGTATTGGGTTTGCGTGGCAAGGTTTTGGTAGTAGGGGGCTACAGGGGTGGCTTTTGTGAGAAGCTGCCAGAAGCTTCCCCCATGTCTGATAGAGCCAATGCCAGCCGGCTCCAAGATGGACCCACCACTGGCCAAGGATGGGCCCATCAGTGATGGTGGTAGTGCCT
>VXBL01005558.1:498854-512799 GCA_013400195.1 Aramus guarauna
GTGTGATGAACTGACCACAACCCCCATTCCCCATCCCCCTGTGCTGCTGGGGGGGAGAGAAGGGAGAGAAATGGGGAGTGAAGTTGAACCTGGGAAGAAGGCAGGGGTGGGGGAAGGTGTTTTAAGATTTGGTTTTATTTCTCATTATCCCACTCTGATTTGATTGGTAATAAATTAAATTAATTTCCCCAAGTCGAGTCTGGTTTGCCCATAATGGCAATTGCTGAGTGATCTCCCTGTCCTTATCTCGACTTACGAGCTTTTCGTTATATTTTCTCTCCCCTGTCCAGCTGAGGAGGGCAGTGACTGAGCGGCTTTGGTGGGCACTTGGCCTCCAGTCAGGGTCAACCCACCACACCAAAGTAGCAATACTGCTATTCAACACATACAATCAGAATATACATCAGCATAAGTTCTTATCTACACAAATGTTCACCAGTAGTTGTATTATAAATAAATCTGCAGCAGGCTAAATGAGAAAAAGCATAGTCTAGTGAAAAGACACAGTACGCAGTGGGAAATTCAAGAATCTACTTCTAACTTTGGTAGCAGTTAATCAAAAAACAGTAAACAACTTGGTATCTTCATTTCAGGTTTCCTACCAAGACCATGGGAGACAACAGCAGTCAGTTAAGCATGGTGTAAATCAAGTCAACAGATGGATGTGGAGAGAAGAGAATTAAACGAATTAAACTATGAAAAAAAAAAAAAAAAAAAGCTGTCACACTGGCCATATGATGGACAGCCGTCTTTGAAGAGTCTTTGAAGTTGTGTTCTGCTTGGGTTTTTTGGTGGTGTTTGTTTCTTTTTTAAATGGGAACCAAAAGAAAACCAAAGAGATGCTGTGCAGCAGTTTCCGTGTCGCTTTCCAGTGAGAGGTTAGCACTCAAGAAAGCAAAATGAAACATGCTCAAAAATCAAATGTCAGTGAATGTGGACAGCCCAAGTGAACAACCAACTCAAGATGCTGAGTCTTGGCAGGAGCCAAAGGGTGGCTTGGAGCATCTCCAGAATGCCCTGGAAGCAAAGGCGACCTTTAAAAAGATAGGAAGAGGGAGCCACAAATCCACACAACCGAGGTGGGAAATACAAATATTTGCAAATATTTCAAGGATATAGAGAGGAGAAACTAGTTCAACACAATCTAAGCAGTGACTAGCTGTAACATGGACATGGAGCCAACTACTACGTTACCATCACCTAACTATGAAATCATTACTCCTTGCCTTCCCCAAGAATAATCTCAAAGAAAGGTCAAGAAACCAGAGTGGCCACATTCACTTACGTACCCATGCAAAAACCTTAGGAAAGCTGCATCCAAGTAAGCATTCATTGCCTTCCCCTCTTTATACTATATAATCTTGCTCACAAAGAGGCAAGGATGACCAGCTTGTACACACCACCAGTCTCTGTTGGCAGGTGTCCTTTTGGCATTTCTATTCCTTGCTCTGCCTACTGTGCTTCTGCCGTTGCTCCAAGTACGTATCTGCACACAAGACTACTGAAAACTGTCAAATGATGGCCATGCTGTGAGATAAAGTAAAACTAAGTAGCAAAAATGCATGCAGTCCAACAATGAGACAATGCAGAAAGATCCACAGGATTGCATGAGGTCCTGCAGCCACCCATCGTGAATCACAGCCTTGAGTCAGCAATGGCTGTGAGGCCATTCTCCTGCCAAATTAAAGTGAATTTGCTGAAAACCCTCCTTTGAACCTGCACTGAGCCACTGCACACTTCAGAGAGAAAAATAAAAATAATAATAATAATAATAAAAAAAAGCATGTTCAATTTTCCAACTCAGCCACCTTTGCCAAAAACCCTTACTCATGGAGAACATGGTTGATCCCTCGATTATTTCAAGCGGTCCTTAACAACCTACCAATCTGCTGCTCACAGAAGGACTTTCTGTATTTTTAAACTACAACGTGATCTCTGTAAGTTAGAAGGGAGGGTGAGCACCTTGGCTAGCTTTATTTAAACTTTTCTCCTCCCCAAATAAAAGCCATCAAGAAATAAGAAGTTTTCAAAGCAACGGGTGCTCCTCAGTAAGTGCAAAGTCACAGGCAGGCAAGGAATTGCTGGGCTTACTTGTAACAAGGCAACAGGATGAAAATTAATTAACGTGGGCTGAAGAGGAACAAGCAATAGAGATGTTTCTGACCACAGACATTCACCAGAGGGACGCTGCAGAAAAACACAGCAATAAATTTGCCTAAATTGTAGGAAAAAACCACTAACAACCACCCATCACCAGCAGGAAAGGCGAGGCTCTCCATGATGGAGCCTCCTGCCATGAGTCCTGCCGGCAGTAGAGCACGGTAGGCAAGTAGCAGGATGAGCATAGCGGAAGAAAAGAGATTTCACCACGTTTGAAGGCTTACAGACAAGGACAACAAGAAAGCGCACACAAAGCTGGATGTGTAAATACGTGCTGTCAAACGAGTTTGTCTTCTCCAGTCCAGCTCCGCTCAGAAAGCGTTTGCTGAAGAGATGGCAGAGACAGCTAACAGCACGAGGCAGCCTGCGGAGAGCTACACTCATCACCTTCCCAACTCCTTTTCACCCTAATGACAGATATATTTTGGGGTACATCCACCATCATGCTGAGAAAACCGCATCCATCAGGTCTACTCTGACACAGCCTCCAATCAGTTATGAACCAGAGACCATAAAAAGCCCCGTTTCAGCTCATTTCCCTGCTTCGGTATCGTTCGCCGCACACTTTGGGACTCCTCCTTCCTGCTGATAAGCTCATGTAGCACATGATGGCACCAAAGGGAACCGAGTGCAAATATCAAGGAGAAAAAGCAGCTTCGCTTCACCGTGTGACTCATGCGAGAAGAACGCCAAGCCCTGAACAAGCCAAAGCAAAACAGCTGACTATCAAACCCTGCTTGTAAGCGCGAAGTTGCCCTTAAAAATACAGTATGCAATTTTTCCCACCAAAAAAGCAGGGTTGTTTTTTAAATGCAATTAGCCACGTATAAGAGCCTGATGAAGACAGAGCACACAACGTGGGATGCTGTTGTCTAAACATAGGTGCCAAGGACCATCTGAGATGCCCTGTGAGGCACATGTGGGGCTGGTAGACCTGACTGGTGATGCACACCCTTCTAGGCTGGCAGAAGAGCGGGAACAGGCTCCAAATTCAGGCATCTAAATCTCAGTGTGTGTAAAAAGGTACCTGAGTGCCTGTGGCTACTGGTAGAGACTTAAGTCAGTACAATCAGTGAAGCCTGAAAAGCAAGTCAAAATATGAAGTGCCTACTTTGCAGTGAAGAGAAAGAGTGGAGGAAGATGGCAGCTCCTGGGAAGGATAAACATACAACAAAATTAAAAAAAAAATTGCATTTAAATTTCTCATTTTCATCTCCCTTTTCTGTGCTTTATCTAATTCTACCACTTTCCTCCTAATACAGTAGAAAAACTAAGCAGGTGGGGTCTCTTCAGGCTGGGACAAGAATGATGGGACAGGGGAAAAGCCCATAAAATAACACCCCATGAAAGCCTGAGTCACCCGGAAAAGGCAAACCACCCCGTCTTTTCCATTGCAAGAACCAGGGAGTAATGAATCAAAGCCAGGAGGAGACAGGAATGAAAGAAAGGAGATACTCCTCCATGTAAAGTCTAGGTAAGCAAGAACTCCATGTCATAGTCTGCTGCATATGCTAAAATCCTACATAGGTTTAAAAAATGGAACAGAACTATGAGAAGAAGAAATGAAAAAAAAAAAAAAAAAGAAAAAAAAAGTCCATCACATGATAATAAATGTACCATCTCTGACTCACGGGACATGGAAAACATTGGGAGAAGCCTTGCTCTGTTTGCCCTGGTCTCATGCTCTTCACAAAGCAGCCACAACTAATCACACAACAGGACTGGATTTGGTCCGTCTTGCATAGACCCATCTCTCTCCTGACCCAGTTTGTCTCTTCATATGACAGTATCAGAAGAAAATCTTTCAGGTAAGCACAAAACCAGACAGATCAGGAGCTTCCAGGACACTTGAAATTCACCTCTTTTGGTCAACTGCTCTGTCTTGCCTCTTTCCATGACCATGGCGAGTATGCCCTGCACTCATCCCCAGTATCTTGGCCTTACAAACTCAGTTAGACCCAACTCTAAGAGCCATATTTCAAGATAACCATATTATCAAGAATCACCAGATCTGTATCACCTAAGAGTAAAGAGAAATACTTAGCAGAAAGGAGAGAGCAAGAGCATCACCAGGGACCCATCAGTCACCAAGGGCTGGTGGCTGAGCATCTTTCTGTGTTCAGGCAGGCTGAAATCTAAATCCATCTGTGCCTTTATGAAAGTAAACAGTCTTTGGAGACTAAAGTCTAGAACAGGCACGAGGAATAAACAGTTGCTAAGTTCACATCTGATTAAAAGTGTGCAAAAGATGCATCTCCGTTGTGCTTCATTTTACTGCTCTTAATAGGAACAACGTATAACTGCACATCTGTAAAGGATGCATGTGAATCAAGGTGGTTGTAAGGTATAAAAATATTTAAGTCCCAAATAAGGTGAGGTGAGAGACGGATCCTGTTCTGGTGTATGTGCTCTCAGCTTGTGACGGTAGCGCCCACAGCGCTTTCATCATGTAGGCATTCCCGTTACAACATCATTATACAGAACTGCAATATTGAGGAGAAATACATACTCCCACACATGATTTTTTTTTATTCTCTATCCGAGCTTGTCTAATCTCACTGGCTCCATTTTTTATTGGTTTTTATTTTTTTTTGCTCTAGTGGCTTGATTCTACATAAAGGATAGGATTCACATTTCAGGAGAATTGTTTCCTCTCGCTCTTTGTACGCATGCAGTCAGTTTTTAACTTACATTTTAAATTATTTCACAAACTTTTTCAGCCTCAAGAAAGCATAGTTCTGAAAACGAAATAAATAAAACATAAAATGAAGGAGACTCTGTAATGGAGTTGGGACATGGACCAAAAGAACTTGTAATTCAAATGTTCTATTTCACCGTTTGCTTGTGTTACATTCAAAGCTTTGGGAAGGCATCCAAACCTATACAGACACAAAATAATCCACGGAAATTACAGCTGCAAGGTGCCAGTGCCAGAGAAAAGCGTTTTGATTGGAAAATGAAACTGAAAACTCAAGGATGAGGTGAAAAGCATGGATTAGCTTGTGCAGGAAGAGAAATGTCCAAAAAAGAAATGGTGAATAAAGGACATTTGACACCCACGCTCCCTCCCCGCCTAAAAAAAGAAAAGTTTAGCAAAGGGAATGGGAGAAGCCCCATGCAAAACTGAACTGGACAAATGTTGGGGGAGTTTCCATCCCTTCCAGACATTTTTGGTTTTGTTTCCCCTCTTATCTCAGTGTAGGATCTCTAATGGGTTTGGCCACTTTCCTCTCTCTATAAATCAACCAGAGGAAAGTCCAAACTCCTGAAAGCAAGAGAAAGCAGAGAGAACTGGAGACTGTATGGACCTCATGTGACTTCAGACCCAACAAAAATCCTTGCCTGAACCGATCACAGCCGTAGGGCACATCTCCCCAACATGGATCCTCCTCAGGAGCAGAAGGCCCACATCCCTTCCCACCTCCCCTGAAGAGCTGCACCACTTTGGAGAACTCTGAGGAGAATTCAAGCGGAAGGACCACGATGGCTGGTGAGTCCCAAAGCACATAAAGCTCTTCTAAAGACCCATCACGGAAAGTCCAAGGACACCTCTCAGTTTGCAGAACCACTCAAAAGTTCATGGCTCCTCTTCTCTAGCATTTATATTCCCCTTGGTAAATAACCTGATTAAATGACATTTACCTTGAAAAAAATAAAACTTAAAAGACAAGTCAGCTATGCAAAGACGAAAACTCCAGCTTTAAATCTAAAGATGGAAAGTTTACCCGTTGTACCTTTCAAATCAAAACCCAATCTCACTACATTACAAGGAAGGAAATGAAAACACTGCAACTGGAGCATAACTGAAATAGTTTAAGGTCAAATAAAAAAACAAACAATTCAGGCAATTAAGTTCATGGAAGCACAGGGAGGGTGCAGAGAGTTGTGTCTAATGGGTTCGTTCCACAATGAGATGAGAAATATTTATTCAAATTGAACAGTGCCTCCCTCTTTGTGCTGCCTTAATCCAAGGATTAACTTTGTTATCCACGAAAGGTATGAGAATCCGGCCCCTAATGATTACATGCTCATAAAAATCAGAAGATATTGTTGCTATTCCAACTAAGTATCATAAACATCTGCATCAATTAAATTTTGCCAGGCACTGTACATATTGCAGATGCTTCAGAATAAATTGTTTCCTTGCAAAACTGAGTATGTGCAAGCTCCAGCAGGGATGGGTGGTCCCACTTTAAATTGCTCTAAGGAAATACATGGCTCTACCAGGCCGTTACTTTGCAGGGAATGTTTTGAAATCCATTTTCAAATAGTCAATTCAAAAAGTTGAGAAAGCTGCTCTCTGCAGACAAAATTAAGAGAAACTATAAAAGAACGAAAGGCTAAAAAAAGAAATCTGGTCCAGATGGATTCCTGGCTGAATTCTATAAAATATTTACAGATCTTCTGTCACCAAAACTTACGTTTCTTTTTGATGAGGTGGAAACCAAAGGCTGTCCACCTGTCTTTAAAAAAAAAAAAAAAAACAACCAAAAAAAACCCCTCACAGAAGATATAATAATTTTATTCAAGAAAAAAACAAAACCGACAACAGACTTTAATCTCAGCTGTAATTACTGCAAGTGGCTCCAATTAATCAATGTTGATTTTAAAATTCTGTGAAAAGAGATATTGTCCCTTTGCTTAATTTAGCCCGAAGTTGTTCCCTAAATTCCAAGTTCAAGACTTTGCTCATTAAAATAGACTTAGCTCAGATAAGCACAGGCTGATATCACCATCATTCACGTAATAAATTAACAGCCTAGTCCCATGACAGTGCTGTCTCTAGATACCAAAAGATACTCCATCATGTGTCATAAGGGTAAAGTATCCACTTTTTCATTTAAGATCAGCCAAAAAGTTCTCAATTTTCTGCTCCTAAAAATGTACGTTCCATTTGCCAACATTCAGACCGACAGACCTCAGCTTCCCAAGAAGGAAGGAGCAATTTATAGACACACGACATGCAGATCGACTTTATACTTGTTGTAGGTGACAGAGCTGATGAACGTGGAGCAGCCCTTTAAACTGCAAATAATCCCGCTGGTTCTGGCAGGACTTTTGGAGAAGGATGTGACTGAGCACAAGCAACGATGTCAGTAATTCAACCCTTTTGTTTCAGCGCGTGCATCCAGGCAGCGCGTGGTATACTGGTGGATTTGGTGTAAAAGGTTAACAAGGTGAAGGCGGTGGGCTGAAACCAGGGGATGAAGGTCCAGGTCATGGCCCTCAGATTTCTTTCTCAAGGCTAGGCTTCTCTGTTCTTCTCCCTGTCCCCAGTAAGGGAGCCAAAGATCTTAAAACATGAATTCCTTCCATACCAATGCATGCATTAAACCTGAATTTTGATCTCTGTTGGGTCTCTCAGCTCTATGCAGCACAAAGAACTGTATCTCCTCTCATGTATTTTCAGATTAAAAGGGGAAAATAAACAAACAAAAACCACAAAACCCACACTGTGTTCTGCTTCCAAGCCCATTTCACGTATTACCACATGAGATAAAAATGTACAACGTATCAGATATTAGGGGCATGTCCCCATTTTTTTTTTTTATGCTGACCTTGGTTTTGTTGTTTAATGCAGCATTATGTCTTTTACAAGCAAAAGAAGAGACTACATAATGAATTGGTCTCCACTGGATGTTGACTTGATAAGCACTACAATTAATTCAAATTAGCATGCTGCCCTTCCTTTCCCTTCACACTTTCAGAAATGTCTCTCTAAACCAATCTATGATTACCAGTCATACATAAAAGCTTCAGAAAAATACTCCTCCACAAGCATATGGCAGAGGAAAATTTGTCCAGCGTTGCAGGCTTTTCATGGCATTTATCTTGAAGAAGGTATTACACACTCATATAGATGTCTCTACATGTTGGCTACGCTCAGAAAGGCACAGAGCTATTCCTTATCCCATTGTGGCATGCAACATCTTCTTAGGAGAGCATCCTGCTCCCCGTAGATGCCCGAGACAGATGAGGACTGTAATCAGCTATCCAGGATCTCAGCTGTAACATCCATCATTAAAGTCAAGGCTCCGCTTTCTAGGAGCTGTACTAGACCTCAGTCACATGCCATGGCAACCAAATTCAAGTGCACTTCTTCAAAACCATCACTTTTTTTTTTTTTTTTTCAAAAAAAAGGGGAAAAAACCCCAGCAAGTTTAGCGAAGCACTTCATGAATGACGTAAATCCCGTACGCAATGGCCGCTATCAAAAACACGGCAATAATCAGCACGTTCCCACAGCAGCCACACTGTTCATGATGTTCCCCTGTCTAAGAGTAGGAAGAGCACAGCGAACTGCGTGTTAGCTGTCAAAACACAACAGCAGCCGCCGGTATGAGTTAACCTTAACCGTTAAGGTATCCCTCCTGTATCAGGATATTGTCTCAGAGCACACCGAACCAATTCAGCTTCCCTGATTTAACAGCGTGACACTGGTGCTCAGGCACGGCGAGATGGAACAGCTCTTAAAATAACAACCGCAAACGATGTAATTTCATTAAGGCAGGCTGACCCTTACTGCTTCTGCTCGTGTTCCTCCATGGTATTGTTTTTCAGTGATTTAGTTCACACTCTTGCAAACCTCCTTCTTCTTTGCGTCTTCCTAGCTGTGCATATATTTATAAATATAGAAGAATAAAGAGAACACAGATAAACCCTCAAGGCGTTTCTCTCCCTGCTGGCCCAAATGAGAAAACAAGAAGAACAAGATATTCTAAGTGTTACACTCAGCAGTCTGCAAGGATGTGCACAGCCTTCCTTTAGTGGCTATTTAATCTTAAAAAAAAAGGTACAAGAGCTAACAGTGTCTGATGTATAAAAAGAAAACTCTTCTCTTCAACACGTCCCATCCCTGGCAGAGTTGAAGGCCAGGTTGGATGGGGCTTTGGGCAACCTGGGCTAGTGGAGGGTGTCCCTGCCCAAGGCAGAGGAACTAGATGTGCTTTGAGGTCCCTTCCAACCCAAACCATTCTATGATTTTATGAACTAATGGTTCAGAGAATTTGAGGTTCAAAATTTACTAAAAAACTCCAAAACCCACACAAACACCAAAGCAAAATCTACCTTTCCAATTTGCAGGATTCAAAATCTTCCCTGCGCAGACGTCTTGCACTGTTCTCAAGTCCAGGCAGACAACAGACCCTCAGAGAAGATGTTGGTTTTTCTTCCTCCCTGTCCCTACTCACTACTTTAAGAAGCATCACACTATTTCAACACCGCTGAAGGATCCAGATGCTGCTCTTAAGGGGCGTAAATTAAAACAAAATGCTCATGTAGGCCTAATCTCTCTGCCACTGAAGCCAACACAGATAAATTAAACTTCAAGGACTCAGAATCTGTAAACTTGAGACTGGCTTTACTTTGCAAAACCTGAACGGTCCAGAGCTGCATTTCCTGAAAGGAGAAGACCTGTTTAGCTTTCGGGGTTTTCATTTTCTAGCTCTCTTCCAGCAGTTCTGCATACACAAGTTCCTCCTTCCAACATTTTGGTTCTGCGTACATGTGAATCTACACATGTTAAATTACAACACACAATCATATGTTAATTTTAATTTTATAACCTAAATAACTTTTTAAATTACCCCAAAAGGAGACAACTTTCAGCATCTCTTGAGAACACTTTGATTTCTCATGTGAGTATTAATACGCCCTTCTAAGCACAGTCTGGATTTGTTCATCTCTTAGACAAGCCTATTATGAATTGAACAGAGACACAAGAATCCAAAATAAAGATAAGCCCATCCTCAAAACCCTCTGGAGAGGGTAAACATCACCCTGTGATTTCAACCTGTGGTCTCCAGAAAGCTTCTTTCTTAATTCTGCCAGAATTCTCCACTATCATAGTCCAGCCCAACCTCTCCTTCTATGTTACCCATGGAGAAGACCAGAAAACACATTCACCTTCTTTTGCAGAAATCTGTCAAACTTTTTCACTTAATGAAGTAAAATTCCTAAGCAGTTGAGTAATTTTTTGATGCATGACATGACTAAGTCAAGCAAGACCTTATCAGTCAGTGCTGTAGATGAGGATGCAAGTTCATTACAGTTCTGTACAACTATTAGAAAAGGAAAGGATTTCATAAAAAAGCTGTATTCAGTAGATCAGCATCAACAGGACTGAGTTATTTCACCCATCAGCTCCTCAAAAGAGCAATTAGATGTTCACAATTTTTGTTCGCAGTCTAGAGTGAAGGTCAGCTCTCCCATTAGGGAAACACTTTGATAGCCCCATATGGATGGATACCATCAAAACATGGAGAGGTCTTTGCATACTCAGCACATGACTTTTCCAGGCTATAAACTCTTCAAGAGAGACCAACAAAGCAACTGCAATCAAAATCACACGTGACAATATTTCCACACCACTGACAAACCAAGCAGCATGCAGAATAAGAAGACACACCAGAGAAGACCAACACTTGCCTATGAAGTGTAAGGAAAAACGTTCCCTAAAGGGACTTCAGTCTTACTGACATATGCTTGAAGTCTCCTGCTGCCAGGACTAAAACATCCCTAGAATTATTTAATATTACAGCTGACAAGTTTCCTACCTCAGAAAGCATTGTGCACCGCTCAAGGGAATTTTGTGTTAGACCTCATCTTGATATAGAGGAGTTGATCAAAGAACTGAAAATTAGAGGCTGCTTGGTTAATCGTGACTCGTTCACTTAAAAAAAAACAAAAAAAAAACAACCCCCAAAAAAAGTATTACTAAGAAAAAAAATCTATAATAGTAATACAAACCCTTGCTGTTTTTAAAAGGCCCATTCAACAAAGGCATATAAGTAGAAAAAGAGAAGGGAAAACTAGATGTGTAAGAGCTGATAAAAATATCAACAGCATGTAGGAATTTCACAGGTACCCCTTCCTGAATGTCCGTAATTCTCAGCTAGTAAAGAAGGCAACCCTTCTTGCCTGGGGTAAAGAACTGCACAAACCACTCCTAAAACATATGCTCATATATGAATTTGGGGAAAAAAAGAAAAGAAAAAAAAAAGTAGCAGCTAGGTAAAAGAAAAACCAACAACACCACCATCCCCCCCAAAACAAAACACCAAATCCCCCACAAAAAAACAATAACCCAACTACTTTCAAAGAAAAACAAATAATTAAAAGGAGGAAAAAGCTAACTTGCACAATGGAACTGGAGCAGGACAGGAGAGACAACTCAGAAATAATTCAGAAAAGTCAGGAATGTTAGTAACTTTTTTTTTTTTTAAAACCTTTGAAAAATACTTGAAAAACATTCAAATACAAAATTTCACTGAAAGCCAGTTGAAATTATTGTCCACCCTGTCGGTTGCTCAGGCAAGTTCAAAAATAGCAGCTCAGGTGTGATTAAATTCAGCAAGCCTCGGTAAGTTAAAAACCAATGCTGTGAAAGAGCAGGACAAGCAGCGATTTGGCTCATTAGTGCTGATTTGTGACACCATTTGGAAAAAATCAAGGAAATTCCAGAAGAAAAGCTAACGTTGAATCAAAGTTAAAGGGTAAAATAGATAATGCAGTGCTCATTAATGGCCTGCCAACCTAACAACAAATCCAGGAAAAGAAAAGAAATAGGAAAAAAAAAAAAGAAGAAACAGCTGATGTTGGACTCAATTATTAAAGGAAAATATTTTAATTTCCTGATGCAATGGGCAAGATAACCCTTGCTTTCTCTCCAGCAAGGGATAGCTCAATGCATTGGTTCTCCAACTACTGGTAACCTAACGCTCAGCCACGAGAAACGACTGGTAAATATTCAAATCAGTATTGATTTATGGAAACCATGGCTTATTGAACTCGGTGACATGTTTACATCCACAAGATCACAAGTCACTCTGATAAGGGCGACAAGACTGGAGGCAGAGCAACCACCTTGAGCAACCAAAGAAAACCAACACATCCCAGAATAAAAATCTTGTCAACTACAAGACAACAGGCTATAATTACCTACATGAAACTATCAGAGATGGAACGTGTTTCCAGAAAAGTCCAATGTCGATGGATTCTTGGCTGGCCCTGGGTCGTTTTTAGCAATGACTTTGTAGAAACAGTTTAAGGTCACACAAGTATCAGTGGAATTGGATAAAAATATTGTGCCAATGGGTCACTGGCACGGGAAGGTCACTTCTGCACTTCTCAATGCTTCATCCAGCCATGGCCATGTTGGGTCCAACTCTACTGTCAAGTTCTATGAAACATTGACGAAGCATCAAAAAAGAATCCAGAGATCTATTCAAATATTGGAAATTAAGAGTTTTTTTCAGGACTCTGATACATTTACCTTAACCAAAAGGTAGATTTTTGTGCAACTTCCTCTAAAGTTTGACATATCCATCATCATTGTATGGAAATAATCTTTAACTGTTTCTTTGACTAAGCAAACAAGCCCATTGACAATAGGCTGAACTTTAAACTCGGTGACAAGCTAGAAACCAGGTGATAATTTACATCAGCACTGGAAATAATCTACTGTCAAGATTTAAAAAAAGAAAAAAAAAAAAAAAGCAATGATGGATAATCTAAGTTTAGATTTCCCTCCCCAACTTAAAAGATATGCTTTAGTTCAGAGGCAAAATGAAAGAAAGAAAGACTGAAGGTTTTTGCTATATAAAAGGTCAGAGTAAATAATGAGACTGATTCCTGGTGGCTTTATAATCTGTTTTTCAGCTACCACTAAGTTCACTGTAGCTGCACTTAGTGGCAAAGCTCAGCACATACATGGATGCAAGAACCTTAACTGCCTCAGCGGATTTTTTGGAAAAGAGAGAGAAAAGATCTGGGATGGCTTCAAGCACTGTCACCCACTCTTTCCATGTCTGCGAAGTGCATAGCATCATCTTCATTAGCATCTGGGTGCGATTTCAACAACATTTTCTCTAGGACAATGATTCTGCCGGTGATGTTCCTGATCAGAGCTAACTTGATTATTCTCTGGTAGCCCAACGTTATTTTGAATGAAACAAGTAGATTTGGGGCACAAATGAATTTTCTTTTGGATCAAGTTTCTCCACTATTTCCTTAATTCTCTTTGCAGAGTGGTAGGCTGATTGCAACCGTGCCGAGCAGCTTTCCCCATCTCTCTCCTGCCCACTCATTTCACTTCTCTGCCTTTGCTTCTCCTCCTCCTGCCTTCCCTTTGTTACAGATACCAAATTAACTGCTTAAATTCAGGTGTCTCCTTTGAGGCACCTTGTGGGGGCAAAGCACACTGCGTAGCGTTGACAGACCTGCTTTTGGTGCATAGAAACTACACACGAAGACACCTGAAGTATTTTAGCAACTAATAAAACAACAGGAAAATATTAGTAACAATAAATCCCTGAAGCAACCAGCTGCCTTGGGAAGCCCACTAACCCTCATGTTTTGATAAATCACCTCCCATCACCTCCAGCATCTTGAAACTTGCCCAATTCCCACTGTCAGCTAAATTATGGATGTCTGTGAAAATGAAAGCAAAAGCCTTTGAGAGGATGGCACTTCTTCCCCCCCTTCTTCTTTACAACATTATCTTCAAACTCCCTTTTGTGATGCTCTTTAAATCCGGTGTCAGAGTTCAGTCATCCAAGTCAGGAAGGGCAGGAGCCTTGGGTCCTGAGCACATCCCAGTGTGGAAAGACTGCCGAATAAACCTCTTTTCCAAACAAATTATTCTGGAGGCAATTGCCAGCACGTTTCTCCTGCAAAATCATTGGTTTCCCTGGGCACAGGTGGGATAGAGCCGCTCCATATTAAACATCTTTTCATTCCTACCGCCACCACACGTTCCACAGAAAACACTCAAAAAAAAAAAAAA
>VXBL01005558.1:515567-544332 GCA_013400195.1 Aramus guarauna
TTTTCTTTTTTTTTTTTTTTTTCAGTTGTGATGACCGTCTCAAACATTACCTGATATCAGAGGAATTTTCTTGAGTGTTCTCCAAGGGCCCATCTCCAGCTCTGGAAGGTACCTGGTCAACTCCTGCGGCACCAATTTGAGCTTGTGGGCTCTCAGCATGGGGAAGGAGGGATGCTCATCTTCAAACTATTGCAACCTCTGTTGCTCCAGCTTTGACATATGCAGTTCACTCCACTTTAAGCAGTCCAGAAGGTTCACGCAAAAATAATTTTTCCCTTATCCTGAGATTTAACCCTGCCATTCTTCTACTTGCTCCCCATTCCTTTATAAGCCAGTATTTCCCACTTGCAAAGCCCTTTGCAGCGTATTCCTTCCTCTCTCACAACATGAAGATATTCAACATACCAAAAGCCCATGTCTCCACCATCTGAAATTAATACTTTCACACAAAAGCTCTTTTGTTTTGTTTTGTTTTTTTTCTCCTGTGTTTATACAGCACCTGGAATCCCCAAGCTGCCTTTAAAAAACAAACAAACAAACAAACAAACAAACAAAAAAGAAAAAAAAAGGGAAAATGGAGCTACAAAGAATTGTACACAAAAGAATACTGAAAGGCCATAATAGTAGAAAACAGCAGAGGTACAACAGAAAAAAAAAAAAAGAAACAAAAACAAACACCAACCTGCATTCACCCTAGCTTTGATTTTGGCTACTAATCTGCAAATGGTGGCTACTCAGAGCTGCTCTACTGCAAATTGCTCAAGTTCAGATTCATCCACCTCAAAAGCACGTTGATAAGAAAAATTTTCTTCTTCATCTATATTATGTTTACCTGGAAGTGATGATATTGGCCATAATACGAAAACACATAAAATCACCATTTTTTATTCTTAAAACATGGATATTTAACTGGTTATTTAAGTGCCATTCTAGCTACATGCAGCAAAATTTCCCTTGGTCCAATGAAATTAGTCTGGACAGTTTCACTCCAGGATTTTATAAACTTAAATTTAAAATAGTTTAGTTAGCTGTCTTCCACAACATTCAAAGGTTGTCCAGTTCCCATTTATTGCCCTTTAACTCATTTGTGGGAACACAAGGCATCTTCCAAAGAAAAAGTCCAACCCCATGCAAGAGTATAAAAAAATCACTGAATCCACTAATTCCTTCTGCAGTTTCTCCTACCAGTTGTGATGTCCATTGCACCTTCTCCCTCCTGTGAATTTACTGTCTTCCTGTTCCAAAATGCCACCATCACCTTTGTTCCCTGAACCCACGTTTTCTGGATAATTTGATGCTAGATTATGCATCTAGCATGAGGAGGCTTACAATTGCCATGTGTGGGTTGTAACACAGTTTCCCTATCAAACATGGTAGTCTACAGTCCGCACAAACTAGTGACAATTATCATTGACTACAAGAGGATAAGGGGTTTGGTTTTGGTGTGGGTTTTGGGGGGTTTTTTAATTATTTTTTTTTTATTTCTTGTTACAGACTACAAACAACTTGCATAACCTGCTTTGATTTCTCTGTCCCCAGCAATCTCCAGATGGGAAAGAGCAGTAGGGGAAAGGGTCAGTTGAAAAACCCAAACCATAGCAATCAACATTGTGCAATTTTCAGCCCAAACTCCACTGCAAGTTCTGACTTCTCTGACACTCACCTTTCATCAGCTCACTCTTTGCTAAGTAAGTTAGTGACAGTAGTTTTAACATCCCCACCAGGTGACTCATCCATTAACACCATTCCTACCAAATTCCTTCTCAAAATCAGAATTCCCCCATTCATCTTCTTCACCACATTTAGCTCCCATGCACCACCATATATATGACAAACAGATCTTTAAATTTTAAGCAGTAATTCATTTTTTATCAGCAGTGAAGATGACTGGAGGTAGGGGATTGGGGAAGAAGAGCATCCAAAAAAATAATAATGCAGGGAGCTGTTGATGGAGCAGCAAGGATGAAGCTCCAGATGTTCACATGCTGTTGCTGGCTGCAGAACCACCCAGTGTAAGATTGTATTTCCCAGTCTGCAAGAGGACAGCAAAGCAAGTGGCAGAAAACACAGGGAGTGGCGAAGCAACCCTATGGGCTGCAACAGCAGGTCCCTGCTGTGCCAACATGCTGAAGAGCAAGATGATGCAGACCCGGGGCCAAAGCACAATGGATGGCTCCATCCTGCATCCCCTTAGACCAATACCCTCTACATGCACATCCCTCTCCAACTACATTTGGTTTCCCATGGAGAAAAGGGGGAAAAAGGCAAGGGGAGGGCAAGGAGAAGGCAGGATGAAATTTCCCTGAGGACATTTATCTACTCTCCTCCTCCCTGAAGACATCATCCGTGTGTCCACCATGCACAGTCCCATCTATGCAACAGCACTGTTGGCCCCAGAGCCACCAACCAGGCTACGGAGCAGAGGGATTTGTTGAAAAAAACATTTGTTGAAAAAGGGGATGTGATGAGAACTCATATCACGAAGATGCTGCCAATTAACACCCTGTGTGCAACGGCGATTCATACAACACTAAACTCATTTGCAGGAGTTCAAATAATTAAGCAAATGCATAAAAATTTGTAGTTCTACCACCCTTTAATGCTCAAACAAACCCAAGAGACCATTGTGGAAGGTCAGTGCTCAGCTAGACTGGGTATTTTAAATCTGTAGAAAGACACTGACTCAAATCACGACGCCCCAGACAAGATCCGTCAGTCTCAGTTTGATGCTATATTTAATGCACGCTGAGCAGCTGCAACCCTGCGTCGCTGCTCACTAAAGGTGCTCAGAGATGCCAGCAATTTCCCAAGCAGCAAAATGAACCCCAAGACCGCACATAAACTACATCCTTGAGAAAGCAGAGACAAGGATGAGTGAAAATGAAATTAGAAGGAAAAAAAAGGAAAGAAAAAAACGAAATATAACCTTCCAGCCTCCACAGGTTGTCACTGTACGGTCCTGTTACTCTGTCCCCGTAAAAATCGCAAGATTAGCCATACTCAGCGTTTCTATGCATTGTTCCATAGTTGCTCAGAAAAAAAGCTTTATTTTGGTGGGAAGATGCAGTAGTGGGTGTATAGAGCAACCAGAAAAGTGCAAATCTCCCTATTTCGCTTCCCTAAGAAACCCTCCAGAACTTCCGAACAGAAGACCACCTCCAACACTACTTTTTCTTGGTGAATAGCTCCCTTTTACAGCCTCTCTGCGTACACCTTGGGTTCGCATGTGGCCATCCAGGAGCTCCAAAATGACACATCTGTTATTAAAAATAACATCCAAATGCGTTTTTCTTAGTTTGCTCATGGCAAAAGGTGCTTTTTTCTGGGTGAACTTTCAGCCTGCTTCAGCGAGCAGCACTGGCTCGCTTCTCCCACAAACCCTACCGCATCCCTTTTCCATTATTCATACTCCAAATTGTTATTTCTCTGCATTAGCAAACAAGAACAAGATGTCCAGGGTTTCGTTTTTATGTCTTTCAACGAGGTGAAAAACGCTGTCGATGGATTTCCTCCTCAAGCAAAAAGTTTGCTGGACCAACAACCTGCTGTAATTAAGGTTAGAAACCTCAATTAAAAAGAGAATTCAGCTTTTGGTATGTTGTTTCTTCCCGACAGAATTGCTGTTTCTGTATGTGATGGGTGAATTACGGAACGCTGCCAGATAAAAAGTGTCATATAAATATAAAATGACAGCGTTTATTAAAGATTATTTTGAGTTAAAAAAAAATCAACATGCTGCAGCGGCAGTTTCTTAAAGGTGCTGGACTAACAGGCAAAGAATTGGAGATGGAAAAGAAGTAATTAGAAAGGCAACTCCAGTCCTTGCCCTGGCTGCCATCCCAATCTTCAGGGCATTTTTCATGGCCTGAAGCTTCCACCAGTTCTATATTGACAGATGGGGAGTGGAAAAAACATAAATAAGGAAAAAAACCCCAACTTTACCTAGGACCTTTTCCATATTAATTAAAAACCTGCTGAGGAGACAGAAGCAACAAAGCAAGTCATGTTGTTGCCTATGGAGCATCCTCAAATGATGGCAGGTGCTGGCAAATGCCGATATTTCTTTCTCCTGGGAAACTTCTTGGGAGCTGCTCATGCTCACGGGATCTGCACTTCACTGGCTTTATTGTGCTCTGCATACAAGAAAAACAAAGCAAACAAACAAACAAATAGGAAGAAGAGCTAATGAACACAAACAAGCCACGAAAAATAAGGAAAGGTTGGATTTCCCAGCCCGTCAGGCTGCACCCGAGCGATCACCTGTGATTTCTTTCGGCATCGCCTCGTGCAGAGCTGCACAGAAGAACACGCTGCAGAGAAGGACGAAGCAGCACCAACATGCAAGTGGATTCAAATCAACAGGGAAGGGAAAAGAAAAAGGAATAAATAAATGTGTGCAAATATAATATATACAGGATATATAAAATGTGTGCAAATATACACATATATTTGAGTAACTTCATACCACAACATTTGACTTAATGGCTTGAGCACAAGCAGGTTAACCAGAGACCTTCTGTGCCCCACTCACCCTCATCCGTGGTCACCTGGGATGCTCAAGCAGAGCAAGGAACATCCCCGCTCTCTTCCTACCCCATTCATTGGCTGCATTTATAAAGCCCCATTTCACAGCTGAAGACGTGTTAACTGCAAAGAGATTTTTTTCATCCTTTCCCGAAAAAATGAGTGGGAATGATGAAAAGAACAATGGGATTCCCCTCCTGTCTCTGTCACTTTGCCGGGTTTTTTTATTCTGAGTTTCTTTTTGCAGCAGAACTTGCATATATTAAACAGCGAAGATGGGTGGAAGGAGCAGGGAGGGAAACAGAAGGGGGAGAGAGGCGTAATGCAATTATAACACCTCAGCCAATTACAGAGCTGGAGGGGACAAGGACAGAAAGATCAGGAACTCAGCAGCACACACCTGCCTTGAATAAATCATAGAATTGTATAAAGGTTTGGGTTGGAAGGGATCTCAAAGACCGTCTGGTTCCAACCCCCCTGCCATGGGCAGGGACACCCTCCACTAGACCAGGTTGCCCAAAGCCCCATCCAACCTGGCCTGGAACACTTCCATGGATCCAGGGGCATCCACAGCTTCTCTGGGCAACCTGTTCCAGTGCCTCACCACCCTCACAGGGAAGAATTTATTTCTAACATCTAATCTAAATCAACTCTCTTTTAGCTTAAACACATTACTCCTTGTCCTGTTACTACAGTCCTTGATAAACAGTCCCTCCCCAGATTTCCTGCAGGCCCCTTCAGGTATTGGAAGGCCACAACCAGGTCTCCCCGGAGCCTTCTCTTCTCCAGCCCCAACACCTTCAGCATCAGCGTCAGGAGCCGTCTGTCCAGTGCATCATGGCTTACATCAACTGGACAATGGAGAGAGGCTATTTTGGTTCCCCTGGCCAAGTGTGATGCAGATGAAGCACAGCAGAGCTTTAATTAAGAAAAGAAGAAGAATTGATGAGCACATCAAGGTGATGGTGGTCATATTTTCCTGTAAAGGTGAGTTTTGCAGGACACGGGGCTGTTCGGATGCTGGTGCTACATCTGCCTCTGCCACCGGACATCTGCAGCCACTGCTGCAGGTGGGTTCCTGCAGGAAAAGCTAGGCTGTGTAAAAACACCATTTACCAAACGCATCCACTTCCTCTGAGTCAGGGCCATTAACGTTTCCAACGAAAAACAGCACTTGCTCCCGTTAGCGGAGAAAAAGCGAGTGCCTTGACAGAGACAGGAGCCTGCTTTGCCTTGAACCTCATCAGAAGTGCCAAGATCTCAGGGTGGATGTGGAGCAGTGACATTATAGAAAGGAGAGGGGGAGAAATACAAACTAAATTCAGATTTTCATTGCACAAACGAGGCACAATGGGAGAATGAGAGGGACAAAATCCTTGACCGTGTGCCACCACGTCACTTCCAGAGAGTGGCTTTTCCGACTACCACCCTGCTTTAGATGGCAGTTTTAAAGGTTACGGCTGAAGGGGCTCTCCAGCAAAGCCTTCGATGAACTTTGAGCAAAATAAAAACACACGCATGAACAAGCCAACGACAAGAGCAAGGACAAAACTCACGAGCAATCACCGCAAATACCCACAGGGCTGTTGCCTTGCCTGGGAAGCCTTCCTGCCACCCTGCCTCCTGCGACACTCTCCCAAACTCATTTACGAGCCGGATCATTCATAACAGCATCCAGGTTCAGTAAACAGCGAGGCACATCCAACCACAAGGTCAAGAGCAATCTAGAACTGTAATTCGTATCTGTCCAGCCAGGCAACAGGAGTGTACAGCATCACTTGCATTTTCAGGCAAAATGTTTCCATTTTCAGATATCTGCTACCAGCAGTGAACTGCTTGTGAATAATCCGTCATGATACGAGCTTGGAGAAATTTTCAGGGGAAGCAATTGAGGATAACCAAGTTCAAATAGGGTTTAAAGAAAAATCCTGCTAATTCACACTCGGGAAAACAGCAAACAAGCCCTAAATTATGAATTAATCAACTCCACCCAGCCAATCACCCGCACTACCCCTCTTTATTTGGATTTGAGCAATAACATCCTATGGGTTTACATAGTTCTCCAGCAATCACCATCATCTTGATGGTGTCTAAATTATAGTTGCAAGTAGGTCCTGCAAGGCTCAGACCCCTCTGTGTTAGCTGCCTTGCAGACATCAAGATGACGTGTCACCTCCCAATGGGTCAGAATTTGGAGCAGAAAGACGAGACACGGGGTGCCCATGGAGAAATGGCACTGCGTATGGGAACAACCAGACACATAGGCATGGCGAAGGCATCTCAATAAAAGTATGAGGACTACCAGGGCACATTTCTCCAGATGGACCTTCTCACCCCCAAACTTCATCTCCATCTCAAAATACTTCTCTCTAGATGTGGTTTACCCCAAGAACCGTTCCAGAGGTCCACCAGGTGAGACCATAAGTGGTACCATCACAACCTGACGGTTATAAAATTGTCCACAGGTAGTGGAAACCAAGCTGTGAGCTCCCCCAGAGAAAAGCTGATGTCTGGAAGCACCACCCAGCTGAAAAGCCATGGCACGCAGGGGAGGCACGCTCAATCTCAATGCCATTTCTTGGCTTTTTGGGCTGGCGGTGTTACGCTGGGGATGTGGCTGGGAGCTGAAGTGAATGATTTCCCATGGTGAACCCTCTCCAGCTGGTTGGAGACAATGGCCTGGCTGCAAAGCATGAGTCTCATCTGGTGCTCTTTCAGCCGAAGAGCAGTTTGCACAATCCAGATCAACTGTAGCATCTAGCACCGGGGAACATGCATGAGGAAAAAAAAACAACCCCCCCCACCCCAAAATAAGAGATATTCCACAATAAAAAGGGACCCACAGAGGGGAGAAAAAGATATATCAAACCTTTGATACAGTAGGATATGGGAAGTTTTCATGTGGGTATTTCACTTTTAAAAGACCATCTTGCAGCCAGAGGAAGCAGACTGCATCTCTTAAACCCAGCAGCAATTTAACATTCTGTCAGGCCGCGCTAACGAAGAAACCTTCCACCAAGATGGGGCTGGTGGGACAGGGGCAACACTCCAGCAGAACAACCTGGGAGCCCTCCGTGCAGGAGGGGAGTTGCGGAGCACAACGTACACAACCCACTGTACTCATATCTCAAACATCTCCCCAAACACTGGGAGGCAGAGACATGAAACATCAGGGGTGAAATCACAAAATAACCAAACCTTCTGACGTGTCCCTTTATGTAAAAGTCTCACGAAAAAGCTCGTTTTTAACAAGAGCTGCATTTATTCACATGTGTCGCAAGGAACTGGACAGTCCCCGGCATCGATAAGCATTAGAAAAAATTTGACTTGCGGTAAGTGCTCTGGAGTTGTGATAACCTCCCCACCAAGACATCAGTCCCACCACTTAAAAAACGGAAAACATTTTGTGGTTTTTTGGTGTTGTTTTTTGTTTAAGTTGAATCCCACTTGAATTTTGTCTCTCGGGTAAAAAATGATGCTGGTGCAACAGAAACATCTAAAATCAGAATAACAAATTCCTTATTCCCTAAAGAGTGGATAAACCCTGCTTTGACCTTTAAGCTGAAAAATAAGTGGTTTTTATTGTTTGCCTGGGGCTCTGCATGTGTGTGTGTGTGTCCTGGTGGGGGTGGGATAACCATAAAGACATCCCACATGGAAACAGCATTAGCACATTCCCTTCACATAGATTTTTTCCCCTTCTAACAAGGAACTATTTCACAGAAAAACCCCTCTCGCTCACCACAGAACACAAAATATATAAATACATTAGCCTATGACTATGAAAAGGTGAGTATCAGGCAGTTTAAATCTTGGCTTTCTTGCTTTGTTCCACTGGTTGCAACCTTTGATGGAGTCAAGCACCTTATTTCGGGTATCTGCTTTGGGATGAAATGAATCGTTTTCCAGACCGGAGAGGGACTAAAAGCCAGATGCACTTTAATCCTGCCTGCTGTGCGTAACAGCTGGCTATTTCCCAGCAAACTGTTTTACTTATTTCCAGGATTTTTATACTTACTTACTTTTAGATATTAAAAAAAAAAAAGCAAAAAAGAACAGGACTAGTGCAAAGGGATGGTGGGGAAGGAGATGAAAGGTTCAAAAGCTGCATCTCCAAGGTGCACCGGTGGCAAGGAAGCCTATCCATTACCAGTTTGTCTTCCTCAGCAGAAATTATCTTTTTCAAATAGCAAATAAAATTCCCCACTCCCACCCCATAAGCACGTGAACACATGCAGACCCACGACTGCATTTTTAGTACAAAGTTTAAGCTTGCAAACACGCAGCTACAGGCATCCGCAGATGTGAACCCACGTTTGCAGGTTCCCACAGCAGCAATACTGCCCAGCAACCACGGCGCTTGAGATAAAAAAAACCCAAATCAATAAAAAAAAACCAAAACAACTACATCAACACAGAAATCGTCCTCCACCTTGGTGTGCCCAGCAAAGCATTGCTTTCCTCTCGCTGCTCCAACACTTCAACGCTCGAGCTTCAATCTCCAGCTTGTTTGGAACCAACCATCTGAATCCGTGTTACCACGGGCTTCCAGCGGCCATGCAATCACCAGATCTTCTCTCCGTGCTCTCTGTGTAAGTATTCCTCCCCCTCTTCATCTCTTCCAGGAATAACCCACTCCTAATATCAAGTCTGCAGCTGCAGACAGGCCATACCCCCATTGATCACTACCAGCCCCATCCTTTTCCTTTTCCAAATCCCCTAGCAAGGCACAAGCACGTATCACGCCTGTCCAGGTTTGCTTCTTAAGCAACAACTAGCAAGACAAACCAAGGGACAGCCTCTCTAAAGGCAAGCAAGTAAGATTTTGCACGCCATGCAGATGTCTGACGCTGTGCAAAGTGTTGTGCAATTAGGAGGAGGGATGCAAATACTCATATGGGAAAATACCAGGGTCAAGGAAGAGCTGGGGTTTATGTTTCATGGGTGGAGAGAGTAAGACGTGTGGATTATTTGCAGGATAAAAACATTTGGGGGGGGGGGACGGGAGACTGAGAGCAGTATCTGCTTGCAGCAAAGCTTCACTACCTGCCCTCAAGCTTATCTGCACGCTGTCACACGAAGGTAGCTGTGCTGCCAAAAAGCCACATGTTGAACAGGAGGAACAAGCCTTTTGCATTAGGAATTAAAAAGCAAAGATATTATAACAAAAGCGTTATATACTCAGGCACCAAACCCACTTCCCTCTTGACAGACAGCCCTCGGCTGAGCATTCATGGTCTGAAAAACCCCACAAATGTGAGGCAACTCAAATGGGAATCTCTCAAACCTCCCCCTTTCCCCAAGCACAAAGAGGATGTTATTTAAATCGAGTGACAATCTACAGCACACAAAGGACAGAGGAACTGAAGTTTGGGGAGCGATGATGTAATATGGCGAAAAATAATAATCAAAGGCTGAATCTGGCTATTTCCAACAGGCAGCTCAGCATCCATCCGCCTCCTTCAGAGGCTCCATCCTTAGCTGTGTTCTCTTAGAAGAACATCCTGTCGAAAACTAACATTGAGTTTCTACAGCCTATATATAGCGGTGACATTTTTATTCTGCTAATTGATTTTTTTAAAAAAATGAAAAAAAAAATCAACTTTTGAACTACCTAAGAGCAAGAGCTTTTTGGCATGGAATTATGTTATTTAAAATGAGTGCAGAGTCTTTAAAACAGCAAGTCTGCCACGGACAAGAGCTCTCTGCAGGCACCTTCTCTTGCCTGCAAGGATGATAATTATTTTTAAAGAAATAAATCTGACTTGCAGTTTGCGACCAATCTTGCAGCCCTTTTAAACAGCACGATCTGTATTCTTCCCAGTGCAGCACTGCTGACCTTCACACGTATAGTATTGCATTCATTAAATATCTTTATTAGACTTGCGCTGAGATGTACCACTCTGGACAACTATTCATGTCCAAGACTGTATGAACCTCCACACAAAGGAGGGACAGGACTGCGGGTAGTACATACCTCAGAAGGGTCTGATGCTTCTACTTTCTATTTTCATGCATTAACTTTCCAAACAGGTTATATCTTACTAGCAAACTTATTAATTTACGCTGCTGTTATGTCCCACTCCAAAAGCAACTACAACTCTGTGGCTGGGAAACTCAAACTTCTCCAGATTTAGTTATTTACCATTCAATTTACAAATGGACTTGTAGTTGTTTACAACTTTTTAATTCTCTGAAGCTTTTTGATGTTGGGGGAAATGGAGAAGACTGATTTTAATATGCACATCCAAACAAAGCACATTTTAATGCCTGACAGGGACATTTTGATGCATCGGTAGATGTCACGCCTTTGCAATCTGCAGTAAGTGCATGTTCTGGGAATCAACACATCATCACTGCTTCTAGAAGCAACAGAAATGGACCAAAAATGGAATAGACGTTGATATCTTTTGGCCAGAAAATAAAGCAGATTGCTTCTCAGGAACACGTGTGGAGTCCAACTTTCCAACCTAGCTGCAAGCAGTGGCCTACAGTTATTTACAGGCAACAGGGGCCTATACCAACATTTACTGAGAGCACTAGATGTTTTCCACTTCATTTCAAATTACTTCAGGTCAGTGTTTCTCAGCCTGTGCCCTGTGGACCACTTTGTCTTGTACTGAAGATACCATGACACCAACTCTTTCTGCCCAGGAATCTAAACTGTGACATTTTAAGGCATGTAGAAGTCCAAAGGACTTCCATGTAGCTCCTCTAGATACCAGACAAAGTTCAATCACAGAAGAGTGGTCTTACTCAATCTTGTATTCAATCTGGTTGCTAGATTTGGAGTCAGGCTTTTCAGAGACATTGTGAAACAGGTGGGCTGCTTGCACAATCCACATCCTAAATTCACCTGGACATTTTCATCTAACAAAATCTCTGTTATCATATGGACATGGGACCCTCAGAAACACTCTTCCCCTTCCTTTTGAGGGTGTCCAGGTGGTTAGTAGCATACAGTAGGTGGAAAAAGGGTGGAAACAGAGTAGAGCCACGGAAGTGGATGCTCTTGTGGATGGCTCTTGTAGACACTCAACGTGGTCTACAAAAACATTGTAAAAGTAGCTTAAAATGGGATACAATGACCCAAATCAACTCTACCATGTCTAAACTATAAATTTCATTATTACTCTTTCTATCTGCCTGTTCAAGGACAACTCAAAACTACGGCTCAAAACATCATGTATTTTGCCTAACCAGGTGCTAAATGCACCAAAATGTTGTTTTCCCATTCTTCTTCCAAGAGACCAGTGCAGATCTCACATTTCAACAAACCTAAGGCTCCTTACGCACATCCATTACCATTATAAACCACCCAGTATTTTGTAAGGGATCAGAGTATCTCCACAGTTTCAAGAGAAATTCAAGAATACTGATCCTTCTGGGAGGATATCTGCCATAAACAGGCTATTTTCCAATATTTTATTGGTGATCTCCAGGGAAAGGGGACTTTTGCTGAAGACCTTTAATATATGCAATGAAAGAGAAAGGCTGAGGGACAGGAGGTGTGCAGAGAGGTGGGAGGTCAACTGAATTTAATGGCAAAACACTCACAACGGATAAGAGTACTTCAAGATATGAACGTGATGGAAGCAGACAGCTTCTGGGCAAACCATTCAAAATGATTTTTGGAACACTTTGGTAAAGGCAATGAATTCAACGAGAGCATGAATTACAATAGGGACCAATACAGGACCTCCTGCAGGACTGCTCTTTTGCCTCCAACCAATGGATCAGCCTCTCCTGGACAACTCTAAGAACTTAAAAAAAATAATAAAATGCAAAGAAAAACAAACACAAGGAAAGGTCAAGTTTAATTGCCACATTTGGGATAATTGTTCACGTTCCACTTCCCACTCTGTGCAGTGCTGAGCATTCCTGGAGACACAAATGAAGGGATTTTGTAGAGAACAACAACAAAAAAACCCAACGTGCAAGTTAGGTACCAGCTCCTATGACAGCAAGCCTCTCCTCAAACATCTCAGAAGTGGCTTGCAATTGCACAGGGAAAAAGAGGAGGAGGTTCCTAACTGCAAAATGAAGCTGAGAAATCAGCAACTTGTCCACAGCCAGAGCCACTTGCAAACAACAAACAAACGGTTACAGCAAAACCTAAAGACTCAGCCTTTATATTATAAATGAGAATAACACTGACCTACTTTCCAGCATACTTGCAAAGCTGCCGGAGATGCTACGATGAAAGGCACTACAGAAACCTAAAGCAATACTGCTTCAGATATACAGGAATAAGGTTATCGCTGAAGTGCAGCAATGCACTTTCTACAGTGAAGGTAACAGATAAGAGATCAAATAATGCAGAGAGCTAGACAACTTTTTTTGGAAGATATGGTTTTAAAAAGTCTTCTGGATATACACTTGCAAATGGTGTCCCAGATCTTTAATATTCACAAAAAGCAAAATTAACTTTTTTTACGTGGTAAGGATTGTCTCTGGAAAAACCCCTTGCGATAACCTGCACGGAGCTCAATTTATTAGCTTAAAATATGGTGATGAGTTGATCCAGGAAGGATTCACATCTATATGGGAATAAGGGATTAATCAGGTCTTGCGTGATTCAAAGGAAGTCCTCTGCAGTTAAAGTGGAGCAATGTATAAAAACCAGAAAATTCTCTGGCGTAGAGAAAAAGAGGTCTCGGACACTGTACAATATATTTAGCTTTGCTAGGGAAAAGCAAAGCTAGGCTGTTGAGTTCTTTAGAAATTACATGGCTTCTTGCTTGCATTCATACAACCACACAAATGAAGCTCAAGCTTCCACCAAGTTGTACATTAAAATTACTATTTTTTAAAAAAAAATGCTGAATTTGCTCTTACCATTTATAGAGGCAAGCTTTCAAATCTTCTGCTGCAGCATTTATTCCCCACATTCCCATCATCTATGAAAACGCATTCTTTCTTCGAAATGGAAAAAGAAATTCAATCTTTGCACCAAGAGGGCTTTGGTAAGCAGAACTTGAGTGTGCCCGCACATATTGCACAAAAAACAGAGCTAAAGGTAACGAGTCCATCAGGAAAGTCTTGCAAGTATGAAAAATAACCAAGAGCTTCCAAGAACTACATCTCACCCATCAGCATTTGGTCCATCCATTTTGGCCCTGAGTCAGTACTCATAAGAACAACCGAACAACCCCTTAAATCCTTGCAGAAGTCCTATTCAAACAAAAATGAGCAAATGTACCCAGAAATACCCTCAGGGCCTCAGCCCACCTCGAAGTGAACTGTCCTTCAGCACAAAGAAAATCACATTTAAAAATAGTTGAGCGATTAGCAAACCTTTAGCAACAGGTTATCAGAGCAACTATTGATGCTCATCCAAGCTGTGCTATTAGGAAAGAGAATAAATATCGGCCAACTCATCTGCACACCAACTCATTTGCCTGGCAGGGGTGAGGACGTGTTACCCATGCCAGCTCTGCTACAAAACACTGAGCTTTAAGCAAAATCCGTCTCCGCTGACTACCTGAGAAACAGGTTAAGACCGCACCGAAATGCTAGGGAATAATATGGTAAATCATACAATATTTTGGGTTGGAAGGGACCTTTAGAAGTCATCTGGTCCAACCCCTCTACAATGAGCAGGGACATCTTCAACTAGATCAGGTTGCTCAGAGCCCCGTCCAGCCTGGCCTCAAGTGTTTTCCAGGGATGAGACATCATAAAAAAATGTCTTATATTTAGTCTGGATCTACTCTCTTTTAGTTTAAAACCCCTTGTCCGATCCCTACAGGTCCTTTTAAAAAGACTTTCCCCATCTTTCTTATAATCCCCCTTTAAGTATTGAAAGGCTGCAATAAGGTCTCCCTCGAGAGAGGGCAATTAAATCCTTTAAACAAGCAAGGAAACATCAGTAATTAACTATTTAGAAGCCATCAACAATTGGCTACCAATCCTGTGGTCCGGTAGCACATAGAGGCTGAAGCTTTTTCATAGGAAACTCATCGGAAAGATGTGAATCCAACAGACTCATTGGCAATAGCCAATTCTCCTCCCAGCAGGACCTATCCATCCTGCGAGCACCTGCATCTGGAGAAGATGACCCCAGGCATGAGTTAATCCATCTCAGCCAGGTCTCCCAGACATCAATGCCCCCAGAGGGTATTTTGCCATCCTCTGGACTGTTTGCTTTTCAATAACTCAAACTATGGCTCTTCCAGTGTCTCTCCTCAGAGACTATTTCACACCTTCATAGATCTCACTCTGAAGGCATTTTTCCTCCCAGTCTAATCTTCGGGAACATTTGACAGCTACAAAAATGTAATAAACCAACCAGTCGGATTATATATATATTACAGTTTGAAAAAGATGAAAGGTTATATTGTTAAGAGATATAATTCTAGCGGCTTCCACAATGTAGCCTGTGCATACACAGAGGAAGAAAGGAAACTGAAGCAGCTTATATTTTGTCTTATAAGTGCCCTAAAATAACCCAGCTTCTGATCCTTGGCTCACATCAGAATGACACTGAAAAGGCTAATAAAGACCTGCCAAATATCTCATCAGGACAAAATACCTGTGTGTTCTTACCAGCTCTTGCCAATGCATCAAGTGAAGTGTTATGAAGAAAGGAAAGGAGGGTTGTCTGCTTAAAAAATTGAAATATTCAAGAGCAGAAGGAAGCATACACCGAGCTATCATGTTTTGGGTTATTTTGAATATAAAACCTCTGCAATCAGATTGTGATAAGCAGTAAGTGTATGGCTACAGTACCACCACAAATACCCTTTAATTTCATTTATATTGGTAGACATTAAAAAAAAAAGAAAAAAATACTATTATGTTTCAAGGAAAACAAAATAAAAATAAAAATTTGGCTACAAGGTTTGGTTGCAGGAAGATAAATTGTAGATTTTTTAACAACAATAATAATTTATTCTACCATGGCATTGGACAGAAGATGATTAAAGATGAACAAAGGTCTCCACGTGTTTGGATTTACATCAGGCCATTACAATCCATTTGGTTACAGCGGCAGTACTTAATCATTGCTGGATAAGGGAGAAATCTTAAGAAAATCTTGTGGCTTCCAATTTCAGAAGTCAGTTGCAACACTTTTATGGCAGCAGTTCATCTCCACAAGAGCTGAGACATCTTGAAAAACTGGTAACTCATAAGATTTTAACTTGCAATTTTACAGAAACTGATATTGCCCTTCATGCTTAGAGAAAGAACCCAAAATACCATGAGAAACTTTTTAGACCTACAAATTCAAATGCAACCAGCACTCACCAAAAAGATCAATGGGACACACCTGAAGATAGTGGTAAATATAATTTGATTGAAAAAATTTTGGAGTAAGAGGATGAATGCTACTGCATATCATCAGTTCCCAGATCATCTACAGAAGACGTCTCTTTTGTGTTGATAACACACTTTCTGACTGCTGTCTCATCACGCAAACAGCCACATTTTCACCCAGCCTGCAATCCTACTTAGAGAACTGAAACTCCCAGTCTGGGAATAGCAGGAAGAAACAAATCTCTTCAACAGCTTGAGGGGAGAACTGAAAGAATGATAATTTCACAGTTGCCATCAGAGGAATTCTGGAGAACAGCAATTTCCTACATAACATTGGGTAAACCTCTGCAGATTCACTCCACAGGGTAGGAACACCCTGACATTCCCACCTAAAATAAGACAAACATAGAGTCACAGAATAATTGAAGTTGGGAGCAACTTCTGGAAATCTCTACATCTATCCTTCTTCTCAAAGTAGAATCATAGAATCATCTAGGTTGGAAAAGACCTTTAAGATCATCAAGTCCAACCACTAACCTAACCTTGCCATCCCACCACTAAACCATGTCCTCAAGTACCTCATCTATCCTTCTTTTAAATACCTCCAGGGACGGGGACTCAACCACCTCCCTGGGCAGCCCATTCCAGTGCCTGACAACCCTTTCTGTGAAAAAGTTTTTCCTAATGTCTAACCTAAACCTGCCCTGGCGCAACTTTAGACCATTCCCCCTGGTCCTATCGCTTGTTACCAGGGAGAAGAGGCCGACCCCCACCTCACTACAACCTCCTTTCAGGTAGTTGTAGAGGGCGATAAGGTCTCCCCTCAGCCTCCTCTTCTCCAGACTAAACAACCCCAGTTCCCTCAGACGCTCCTCGTAAGACTTGTGCTCCAGACCCCTCACCAGCTTTGTTGCTCTCCTCTGGACATGTTCCAGCAGCGCAACATCCTTCCTGTAGTGAGGGGCCCAAAACTGAACACAGTATTCGAGGTGCGGCCTCACCAGCGCCGAGTACAGGGGCACAATCACTTCCCTACTCCTGCTGGCCACACTATTCCTGATACAAGCCAGGATGCCATTGGCCTTCTTGGCCACCTGGGCACACTGCTGGCTCATATTCAGCCGGCTGTCAACCAGTACCCCCAGGTCTTTCTCTGCCATGGAGCTTTCCAGCCACTCTTCCTCAAGCCTGTAGCGTTGCATGGGGTTGTTGTGATCAAAGTGCAGGACCCAGCACTTGGCCTTGTTGAACCTCATACAGTTGGCCTCGGCCCATCGATCCAGCCTGTCCAGATCTCTCTGCAGAGCCCTCCTCCCCTCAAGGAGATCAACACTCCCACCCAGAAGTAGTTCTACTTAGAGTTGCTGAGGCATTATCCAGTTAATTTTTGAGTATCTCCAAGGATGGAGATCTCAGAACCTCTCCAGGTCCCTGCTCCGTTCTTCAAAAACAGTCATGGTGAGCTGCAGACAAAAATAAGGTCTCCCTCTGCCTTCTCCTCTCCAGGCTGAACAAACCCCGTTCTCACCACCTCTTCTCATATGTCTTGGGCTCCAACTCCCAGACATCTTGGTGGCCTCCTCTGAAAGTGCTTCAACACTTGTTGTACTGGGAAGCCCAAAACCGGACACTATGTCCAAACGCAGTCTCACAATTGTCAGAGGGGAAGGATCATTTCTTCAGACCCACTGGCTATGCGTTTGTTAACATGGGAAGTGGTCGATCTTCTCTGGCACAATGACAGTCTGCTGACTCATGTTCACATTCATATTTAGGTCCTTCACCGAGTTTGGGCTTAGAATTCAATGATTTGAACTTTTATGTGAAAAATGACCTTCCAATAAACCAACTGGGGGTTAAATCACTGGTCTCTGTGTCTTCTTGCTGGTGGGGCTCACTTTGACTCCAAGTCCTCCTGTCCATCACCCTTTGCCATCAGTCAGTTCTCCAATACTCTCTCAATAAAAATCACTTTCCTCAGTCTTTACAGATTAATACCTCAAATCATAAAGTTAACATTTAGTGCTTATTATGTGGGAGGAAATGAGAAGGTCCTGCAAAGTCTTGACTATAAAATATATTAAGAAACTAGTTCATTCAGTTCAGGTTAGAATCTCAGTGGTATGCACACTTTTTTTTTCTTTTCTTTTTTTTTTCTTTTTTTTTTTCCCCTGAATCAGAAACTCTACGAATAGAAAGGCTCTCAAAAAGTCTATTAAAATTAAAAATGATAGTATGTAAGAACTTGTATTGAATTAAAGCAGGCAGGAAAAAATGAATTACATCAGTAGAACAGTAGTTTTAAGAATTCATATTTCGGTTCACTTCACTTGCAACCAGGCATCTGCTTTCACAGTCCATGACAAAGAAGACAGAGACTCTGAAAAGGTGAAAGAAGAGCAGCGGGATGGGAAAGAAAAGTTAACAGAGCACAAACTAAAGAATATTTGGAAGAAGCCTTCACAAATTGATTGCTTGGAAAAGAACATAGAAGCCACTTCCCATTCTGCAATATAATATCCTTCTTCTTCATTCTTGACTGTCACTCAACTCCTTCCCCTGGTATCCCTGACTAAAAAATACAGTACAACATGATCATGAAAGGTTAGAAAAAGGCCGTATGAATTCACGTCTGCACTCAGACCTTCAAATGGAAGGAGGATCTCCTCCTTCGCAAGTATTGTTATTTGATGATGTATTTGAAAACACATTAAAGAATAAAATGCAACCAAACAAAAAATAATGATCATTGAACAAAAGCTGCCGCAAGCAGAACAGCGAAGCTAACCGGGAGATTGATTTTGTGTCATCTTTTACATAGAGAAGAATATTACAAAGAGGAAATTTGACAGACAAAATGAATTTGCTTTGGTTTGACTCTTCCCCCCCCCAATCAAATACTCATGATCTACAGAGCGAAAGCAAGATAGTGAGACAAGAAAGAAAGAAAAAGAAAAAAAAACACACAGCACAAGGCCCAAAAATGAAATTTTGTCCTAATAAGGATCTGAATAATAAAGGCTCCTTATAAAAATAAAGTGAAGCATGCCTTTATACAAGATAGAAAGATAGCAAGTAATAAAATAAATTCCATCCTATATCAACCAGGAAACTTCTTTCCCAAGCACTTGGAGGGCACCTCAGCTGGGAAGCAAAGCTCAAAGGTCCGAGTTTATTCCTTCTTGACACCACTTCACAGCAAAAGCCCTTCAGGAGCCAGTTCCCTCATCCATGAACTGTGAACATTAGTACTTGACAGTCCTACAGATCCTCCAAGAGTAAAAAAAACCCAAAATGCTGATTTCGGCTGCATCATTCACCAATGAACCAGAAGACATTCTAGAAGTCCACGTGGAGACCCACTCCCACCTGAAAAGGATGTTTTTCAGTACACTTAAATACCAGCTGCAACAGAAATAAGGAACTAGAAGGTGCCCACAGAGCTTCAAAACGTGATCTTCAGTCATCCTCTCTCCAAAACTACCAAGTGCTAAAAAGAGCCACAGCAAGAAGATGCAAGCAAAGGCTAATTAATTAATCAGCAAGCACCTCCCAGTCCTACCTGGGCTGGCACAGAAAGAGTGACCCTATGGGGCAGAGAAAAAGCTCCATTTCATGGAAGGAAAGGGGTGCCCAACGTAAAGGTTACAGACATTTTGCCCCCAAACTTGAAACCTATGGATTATGTATTCATGTACTTCATACTTCACACGAAGGCCGTTATGATGTTAGATGACTCTTTCCCCACCCCCCACCCCCGTCTTTGGAATCTGCATTAGATCCTGTGTTTTGGGGTTGAAAGCTTCAGTGCGAAATTTATTTCACAGCTATTACAAGGTACATTACACTAATTACAATGCACATTATAGCCTGCTATGTAGTGCACTGTGATAAATCATATAGTGCTATGGTCTATTGTAAACACTGCCATACATCTCTGGACACTATTGCATGTTTGACCACTCTCATAAATATGAGTATTTCTGTAGAACAAGTGTGATTGGCTACAGGGACTAATTTATTGCAGTTTTCTTTCAGCACATTAACGGTGTAGTAAATTCTGTTGCTTCTGGGAGGAAACAAAAAAAAAAAAAAAAACAACGATGGGATTTCCTTCACTGATGTAGCATCAGGAACTTTTTTTTTTTTTCCCTGCAGTAACATAGCAATTGTTCTTCATTTTCCAAAAATATATTTGCCGTGTCGTGTCTACTGTGCAGTCAGAGAGAGGTTTCTAGCTTTCAAGCTTGTCACACCTAAGAAACTGGGGCGAAGGGAGGATCGCAGGTTCATGGTTTTAAAGACTTTGGTGGTAGTACAAACTTTCCTTCCAACTATCCCAACACAGGTTTGTTCATACACAAAAACTCCATTTCAGAAGTAAATTTTATCATTCAACCAAATGCCTCTGAAGTTCGCACATGATTCATCAGATCGTTGCAGGGGGAATCCTGACAAAATATTTCTGCAGAAGAGCAATAGAGGTCAGATGCTCAATGGCGCACGTACGCACATCAAATGTACCACCATGAGCCTGTCATGCTTTTCTTGGGTGGGAAAGCACTATTCAGACGTGCTCAGACTCCATCTAGAGCAACTGGGACATTTTTATAGGCTGTGTCCTTCTCTGTGATAGAAGAACCAGAGTTGGAGCATCACCCAAGAGTCAGAGCATCACCCAATTGCAGCACTATGTGTGGGTCTTGGGACTAGAAGAATTTAATTCCAGAATTACATGCCCAAACTTAGCGTACTATGCCAAGTTTGCTGCTGACTTGGGAGCACACTATATCCATTTGTCCTTCAGTCCATCCATTGAAAAAGCAATAAAAAAAGATACATGGTACAGAAAAATGTTCCACTCAAGATGTTAGCCCTCATAGATGATATTTCACATCAAGTCCCGCTCCCCCAAAAAATTTTTTTTGCCAAAAAATATTTCCTTCAGCTCCATCAGATGCACTAATAGAGAAGACACTCTGGAGACCCGCAAGACACAGGTTGGGGTTTTGTCCCTCCTTGACACTCCACATTTACTACTGGCAGAGGAATCTCTGCCATCCGTTGTCTCTGGATTGAGACTTTTCTCCTACTCTACAGACCACACGGCGATTCTCAAACTGCTGTTAACGATGCCAGCACAGGTTTAGCAAGATGTTGCTGAGTTTGCATAGGCAGGACAGCTCTGCTGCTCACGACGTAGCATGGAGCCAGCAAAATGTCACCATTTACAAATGTGTCCTGGACACAAAGGACAAACTTCAGGAAGTGGCAGCATCTTTGCCTCCAGCTCTTCCTCGCCCAGACTGAACTGGACTTGAAAGAAGAACAAAGGAGAGTCCAAGCTCTCAGAAAAGCGACCAAAAAAAACCCAACAAAAGCCCAAACCAAACAGCTTTAAGGTCATGCAAATAGAAGGTAAAGGAGAAGGAGGGGAGAAAGTGTTTTGAAAGCGGACGAGAAAATCTTGTAGCAACATGGAGCCCCAATTCAGCAGGGAACACCCTGACAGGCAGACGTGACAGCACATACATGAGATCAAGGAGAATGAGTTAGCTGCTTAAAACATCAAGGAATTGTGATTATGGCTTAGATCCTGCACAGTTACAGCCTGGAAATGAAGGATAATAAAGGACATTTCCATGTTCCAAACCGTTGAGGGGATATCTCAGAGAGGTCTATGGCATTTGGCAAGTCCAAACAAGGGGATGTAGACTAGCCCAGACTGGAGATGTGGTAGGAAGTCAGGCTGTTCTTCCCACACACCACATATGACCACTAAACCCCCTCGATCCCAGTGTGAGCCCTGCTCCATGAATTAAGGAAGAGGAGTATCCTCTGAAATTGTCTTGTGCAGGTTCTGTAGATAGAGGACACAACACAAACCAGCTGCCACAGCCCGGTGGGATGGGACTTCATAGCATAAGATGAACAAACATGAACAGTATCATGTACAGATTTGTTCTTCAGACCTAAACAGATTTATAAGAGAGCTTCTATAGATGCTTTTACCAGAAGATCATTCTTTGCATTGTAAATGTATTCAGGATTAACATTTCTACTACATTGAATCTGACAGTCAAGAGAGGAGACAAATGTCAGCAGTCCAAGCAAGCAGACCAGTCAACATACAAAAGCCAGGTAGCTCAGTAAGAACAAAAGCCCAAAAGTTTTAGCTATGTTGTCACTCCATTTCCACTGTTTAGATTCTCCGTGGCATTTCAGAGCTCAGCCATGCCTTGAATTGCTACTGAATGTGAATATTTCAAAAGGTGCCCTATCAACAGCCGTTCCCTACAGCTAAAAGTACAGCTGCACGACGGCACAGCTATAGCAGCAAGCCCTTAGCTTGCCCAAAGACCCACAATCATGCAGAAAGGTCTCAAATGGAGCTCCAGTAGGAGAAAACACTAAAGCTGTGGGCTGCCACTTCACACAGCTCTCTACAGCTCATCATACTAACAGCCAGAGCAATGCCCAACCATGAACCAGCATCCCAAAACAGTCCTGCTACGGCCACACCCACATGTAAAGGTTCAGCAAACCATCCACCGCACCCATACTCAACAGGAAAAGCAAAATGTAGATTAAACCAATGTGAGATGATAGACATTAAGGATGGGCACCCCCACCAGCATGACCAGGAGATGAAGTTGCACCACACAGGCAACAGCCACAGCAGTACTACAGATGCACCAAAGCATGCTTCCATATATTCACATCAAACAACAGCATTTCTCCAGGTTTTGGACACTGAAACTTAGGGTCATAGTTTCCAGCTTGTCTTTCCCAAACACCCTAGAAGCCCATGAATTTCTTTGGGCAAAGAGCCAAGAAAAACAAGGCTATTGCCCAGACATCTCTACTGAGTACACAGGGAAGGCTGGACAATGATTACAGGCCTGCAAACCAGATTTTTGTTCAGAAACATTAAAAATCCACAGCCTTAGACCTCAAGGGGAGTTGGGTTCTTTCCTCCTCTATATAAATTTACGTTGTGTCCAACCGCAAGGCAGCAGAGGCCAAGTTGTGATAGGCAGGCAGAAAGTTAGAAAACAAGAGACCATTGTGCATTGTGCCAGTGTCTGAAGGGAAGCATCAGAGGTGGACAGTCCTCCCTGGCTCATGCTGGCGATAAGCAGATGCCTGGGTGTCCAAATGTGGGTGGTGGCTTCAGCTGCACGTCCAGCTTGGGGCATCTCCCTCAGCACCTTCAACCTCCTCACTCAGCCCATTCTTCCTCAGCTGGAGAAGATAAAACACCTCCGCTATGGAGCCAAGCAACACCAGGTTCCACATATCGCGGAGGCTGAGCAAAATTAAACTCTTGGAGCACGCGCTGCTGCTAGCCAAAAGGAAAGGAGTTCATAAAATAGCACTTCGCCACAGATATCCAGGCAGAACAGCTGCCCTCACCCACCACTGCCAAGAGCCGCTTCCCTCACACTGAGTGCAGCGCTGGCAAGGAGCTATAGTGTTTAAAACCCGATTACAGTTCTGTGTAGTTTTTAATACGTCTCATCAGACTATGCACGGTGAATGGCTAATGCAAGGGCTGCATTTCTAAGTCAGGAAAGGAGTTTCTTTGCAGGCTGAGAACCAGCAAGGTTCTCCAACAAGTGATGGACCCAGGTCCATGACAAACATGGAAGAGGTCAAGCAGATCAGGACATCTTTTCAACAACAGATTTTTTGCAATGCTGCAACAATGATACTTTCAGCTTGGCTGTACTGAAGACATATTTAAGCACTAGTGGATGAACATGCACCTGCTGAAGTAACACACTTTTAATGGCTCAATTATTTCCCATGAGCTGGGCTAATCCAGCAAGAAGAGGATGAAGATCTGGGCCTGTAGATACAACCACAAAGGCATAACTTGAGATAGGTCTGCCTTGATCATAACCTCCATTACAAGATATCCAAGATGCTGGGTGAGGGCATGTAGGAAAATGAGACCATGTCAAGAAGTTTAAAAATTCATTAACTTCAACAAGATCCAGGAGAATGCCAAACTCTTGTGAACTGAAAAATTAGGTAGTGGATACTCTTGTCTGAAACACAAGACTTTTTTCCTAATTCTTCCTCTTACATGCTCACTGCTGTGTTTCTGGACGGGACAAACTCTTCCACTTTTCCATTTGAGTAGCGGGACTGAAAAGCTCAACCATGTGCACTTAGAAACAAAGGAGCCCTATAGCTTACACCTCTGCTCAGGAATGAGATTAAGTGCCACCAGTAAAGCTAGTACAATTTCTAAAGGTCTGCTGGACACATATATGTAATATATTAATATAAAGGTGTAATTACTTTATGTCAACAGATCGAGAGTTTTTAGACAAACACAGGGTTGTATTTTATACCAAAGCTCAGTGTTTCCTCAGAACATGTGCAGCAAGAAACACGACAAAAAGCCACAGAAGAACTTAATCATAGAAGACAGAAAAGTCAAGGTTAGCTTTATCCAGGTCATGACTTTTCAAAAGTTGGGATTTTGTTTGTTTTACGCTTATTAGAGGGAGATGCTACTGCAGAAAACAAGGGAAAATTTTAGGTGGGTTCATAGCATGGGTCTCTGCCAGCACACTTCTCCTTGGCTAACATTAGCTACTTACAAACCCTATCACAGCATTGCCAAATCTGATTTAACTGGGTGTGACAGAGTCAGAAAGCTCTTTGCCGTCAACATTAGTTATGACACAATAGAAAGTCTATCAGTTTTCAGTCCTGTAAATATTAACTTTCAAAAGCAATTTCAAAACACACTTTTTTTTTTTTTACTAGGAGAAAATTGTTTATCGTTTCAATACTGTGAGTCAGCCCCTCTGATTACTACCCAACTTTTTGCCTCCCCTTGTTCTCTTATAATTGGATTACAAAATAAAATTATTAGATTATATTGCAAATAGCCCATCAGCCTATAGATTCTCCTCCCCCCACCTCTATTCCTCTTTCACTGTATGCAATCACCTGCTAATTTAGACAGTAAAATCCCATGGTTTGTTTATATTATGGCTATCCTGCAGCAGCAGTAGAGGTTGCATGGCTTATTGTAAATACAGTTCTTAGAAGACAATTTGAGTTCTTTATCAGAGATGCCATGCATGAAAGTGGTTGTGAGAGAAAAGAGAAATTATGCCAAGTAGACCACTTAGCCCAGTCAAGGCCATCAGCCTCTATAGAGCACGTCTGGGCAAACTGCAGATCAGACAAAGAGCATTTCAACCATCGTCTTCCAAAAAAATCTCCCACGGCGTTCAATTCCATGTCCCACACAGCCCAATGGGTATCCATCATGGAAGCATGGCTCAACAACATGTGCTGGAGGTTCAGAGGAAGCATTTGGGAACCACTATTGTGCAACAATAGGTTTTCATGTCTGATAGAGCTTTCCAGCATTGAGTTTCTTTGTTCAATCTGCTTTCACTTCTCCTCACTGTAGACACTGGGAAGTCTGCCTGTACTGAGAAGAAAGCACAAGTCCAAAGAAGAAAAAAGGGCAAGAGAGGGGAGCACTGGTGGAATAGGACAGCATTTCAGCGTAACAGTCCTCATATTTCATTAACTAGAAGAGTAGCTCTGGCCAAAGTACCAAACTGCCAGGAAGTGCTCACAGACTAGCAGCCAACCAACTAACGGCTGCACCAACGGGATGAGCAACGCTGTCCAAGACAGCCTTGTTTTATAGCACCTTGCACACCAGCTATGACAGCACGCTCTTAGGTTGTTTGCTTTTTTTTTTTTCTTCCTTCAGGTATTATTTAGGGAAGCAAAGAGAGAAGAGGAAAAAAAAGGCTTTGGGATGATATCTGAAAATGAGACATCAAGCCATTGGTGTATGGAAAATACCCATTTACTGTAACAGACAATAGGGATGTCAATGCCTATAATTAAGCGTTTGTTGCCTTCAGCCAGTTTTTCTCAACAGAAGAGGTTCAAGGACAGCATGTCCAAGGATTCTCAGATTGAAGATAGTAGTCACTGGGGACAATCTCTGAGGCCAGTCCTGCAAACTGCTTTATTTAGGACACCCGTCATGTCTCACAAGTCCATCTCCACCAACAAGATCTAGCTGACTCTAAGAAACAATTCACTCCACAGAGACTCCATTGAGTGAGCGCATAGTTTGGAAAAAAACATCATGCAGAGGCCAAGAGGGCTGTGAAAAAAATGTGACCCAAAAGTTGCTTTAAATACTCATAGAATCATAGAATGGTTTGGGTTGGAAGGGACCTCAAAGATCATCTAGTTCCAACTCCCCCACCACAGGCAAGGACACCCTCCACCAGACCAGGTTGCCCAAATGAAAGCAGCATCTCCAGATCCCATCCAGAGGGTTTTTTTAGCATTTTCAAGCTCCTCACGCATGCTCTTACATTATAACTTATACCACTTACATTATTACTACATGCGTGCAACACATGGCACATGCTTTCAGAGCTGCAGCCTTGTTTTTCCTGTAATGGGCAAAGTTGGCATTTTTCACACAAAGGAAAGAATTAACACACCTGTATTCCCCAAACTACTCACTGCCTTTTTTCTTTTTTTTTTTTTTTTGGTTATTGCTTTTGCTGTATTGCAATTGGAAGAAATAAAAGTATCTGACACATGGATTTCCTGGCCCATTGTAAGAGGCAAGGAAAGAATGGAAATAGCATCCTTTCCCTAACTGGCACCATGAGGGTATGAGGCTATTTAAAAATACACTAATATGCCAAATTTACTAATCCCTAGAGAAATCAACATCCCCAGCCGCAGGTTGTTGTTTGCCAAGGGAGGTCTTCCACTCGCTTTAGTTAACTGAGCTTTGGTCGATACACCATGTTATTTTTTTATCATAAAAATGCCGACAGCGTGACAATAGGCTTGTTATAAGCGGAGGGGAAGAAACAGACTGTTTAATGCCACTGGCAAAAGCTTAATGGGAAAGCACAGATATTTTAAATTACTTTTTAATCACTTCTAGATATTTTCCCCAAAATTTTAACTACTTACTGAACAACTGCACCTTGTTGAGAAGCAGCAACACTGGCGGGCACAGACAATATTTTGCATTCGGCAAAGATGATTTGGTCCCAACAAGGGCTTCAGAATAATATTGACATGTAACAGCACTGAAGTTGAGCCTTTTCAACTCTCTGTTTGCAGGTTTTCTTTATTTCTTTCTGTATTTATTTATTTGTTGCTGTTGTTCATTTAAAAAAAAATAAATAAATGAAGGATTTCTTTATTCTGCTTCGCAGCTGCTCTCTCAAAGCAGATAGAGCAAATTTCTTTCTAATTCAAAATATACTTCTAACTCAAAAGTTTCCAAAACTAGATCCTTCCCAGCTGGCCAGCTTAAGCCAGAGTAGATCACGTCAACTATATTGTTGAGGAAACAAAGACTGATGACACGAGCCAACCTGCAGAACCATCTTAAAACAGCAAACACTGATTCAAACCATCTTCAGCTGCAGAAATTATCTCCCTCAATGACAAGCACCATGTCATTGCCTCCTCTTTTCAGTATCTTTTCCCTGCTTGACTTTACAATCTCTCCTTCCCTGCTCTAGGTTGTACCTGGCTGGAAGATGAGGGTGGGAAGAGGAGTGGGGTTAGGAAGTCACCAAGAATTTCAAAGTTTCACCTGCATTTCAAATTTCATAGAAGGATTGTCATTTTAGAAAAGAGTGATGTCCTTTCCCTTGGAATTATTATAACAACAGATTTGGATAGTGCCAAAGAGTTTCCTTGTCTTACTGTTTGATGCTGTATCAGTATTTTTTCAGTTCTGGAGACCATTCCTGTGCAATCACTGCCAGACTCCCTTTCCTCTGCACTGCAGTTGGCAACAAAATCCTCCTCCCAACCTACATTCAGTTCCTCATCCTTGCGATCCACATCCCTCAGAGCACGCGCTCTAACACCATCCCGCGCACGGCATCTCCATCCTTGAGTGCTGTGAGAGGGGAGGACAAAAAAGAGGAAAGATCCTCACCACAGCTCCATAAAATAACCTTGAATCTGCTGGAGAGCTGCCACCCCATTCAACTAAAAGATAAATACACTCGGCCTTTTGGATCTCTAAAAGCAGAAGTAACTCACATCAGCTTCTTCCTCGCTGCTTAAAAAAAAAAAAAAAAAAATTTAAAAAATGGGGGGAGACATCTGGATTTGCCTCTTTTGGAGAAACCTTGCACAACGCTCAAGGCAGCAGCTGTAGAAATGCTGGCTGTGGTCCCAAACCAGCACAGAAACCTGCCTGTGTGTGGAGGAGGTGTTTCTAAAACACCAAAAAAATCCAAAGCTGGCAACGGGGTGCGAAAAGTGAGGCCTAGGGATGCAGATAATTCAAAATATGCTGATGTGCCCTGAAGAACAGAGGCTGCAGCCAAAAAGTCTGGCCTGACGCAGGACAGATTCATTGGCAGCTCGCTGCAGAAACTAAGGTGGTCGCACAGATGTCTTTCCTTGTAAGACAAGGAGGCACCTGCTCTCGGTTGTGGAGCTTGAGTTTCTGTAAATTCCAGGTCAAAAGAGAAAAATTAATCCTTCTTCTTCTTTAAAAAATGAATACATAAAGAAATAAAATTAAGTCATCAACCCCGTCATACCATCCCATCCTGAAGTTGGGAGCCATTGATAGCAGGAAGGTAAGGACAGTCTCACCTTTCCCCATCCCACTCCAGCTGCAAAAGAGGACACTGATAGACTGGAAAACAGGTGATGGTGGCAGCCACCAAGACTCATAATGGTGCGGGAGGGTGAGAAGTGGCAACAACATCGGATTTCCATAGTTCATGCATTTTCAGGTGCCGGTGTTTGGTCCAAACTCCTGCACACCACAGGAAAGCTCTCATTAATCCCTTAAGATGTGGTGGGAGATTAAGCTCATTTTTGAAGCTGACCAATATCCAGGAGCTGTCCCTAACGATAGCTACTGCAAAAAGTAGAATTTCACTTCCCTGTATTCCCCCGCATCTCAAAAAAAAAAAAAAAA
>VXBL01005558.1:544358-591353 GCA_013400195.1 Aramus guarauna
AAAAAAAAAAAAGATAAATCCTTCCTTAAATCCCAGGTTCTCCCCATCCGAGGAGCACTCCCAAAACACAAGAAACCTTCTTCCCATGCGATGCATGGCAGACACCTCCCGCAGCCAGACAGGGATGTTCTCATCCAAGCACAGAAAGCTTTCCCTCAAGTTGCACACTCTGCTCTGCCAAACCAAAACCACACTAGTGACGTGGGAGAACACCTTCCTACTCCTTTGGGGAAGACTGGGGAATTTGTGCAGATCCCAGGTTACTTGGAGGCAGCGTTTCTCAAGAAAGACAACCGAGGAAGCTCAGAGCGGCAACGCTCTTCAATCTCTTCCAACGCTGAAGACATTAGGACGATGGCCCAGTGAATTAGCAATCCCAACACACCACATCAACACGCTTTTGCCCACGGTTGTCACTTTGAGGAGGGTTTGCTACAAAAATGATGTGGCAGTTATCTTGTTCGCCTGCAAGAATGCAAGCATTGAGACGCAGGAGAAAAAAGCAGAAAGACAAGAGCTGCAGGCTTTGCGGAGGCAAAGCCAGCCTTGCCCACTGAGCAAGGACCACCACATGGGTGAAATCTGGCCAGAAACCACACCAGTGCTGAAACATCAGCCAAGAAACTGGTTTGAGAAAACACAAAATATGCTGACAGCCTGGCGACATTGCCCGTTGCTGTAAGGTGGATGGTGTACTGAATGCTAAATACCAGTGCAGGCAAAGGCATGCATGGGTACGTACCAAATTATTCCGCCACCCAGGGAGCAGCTTTCTTTGGGTCCAGTTCATTTAGATCACATGCTGACAGCCAGGACAGCTGCACGACGATGTTGCACAATGGCTCCTCTCCCCTTCCATGCACACTCAACAACACAGAAACAGAGAATTGTTTTGGTTGTAAAAGACCTTTAAGATCATCAAGTCCAAACACTACCCTAGCACTGCCAAGTCCAACCACTAGACCGTGTTCCTAAGGCACCGCATCTACACGCTTTTTTAAAGACCTCCAGGGATGGTGAGTCAACCACTTCCCTGGGCAGCCTGTTCCAGTGATTAACAACCCTTTCCGTGAAGAAATTTTTCTTAATATCCAATCTAAACCTCCCCTGGAGCAACTTGAGGCCATTTCCTCTCATCCTATCGCTTGTTACTTGGGAGAAGAGACCAACACCCACCTGGCTACAACCTCCTTTCAGGTNCCCAAGTGCAGGACTCGGCACCGAGCCTTGTAGAAGCTCATACAGTTGGCCTCGGCCCATCGATCCAGCCTGTCCTTGTCCCTCTGTAGAGCCTTCTTACCCTCAAGCAGATCAACACTTCCACACAACTTGGTGTCATCTGCAAACTTACTGAGAGAGCACTCAATCCCTTTGTCCAGATCATTGATAAAGGTGTTAAAGAGAACTGGCCTCAATACTGAGCCCTGGGGAACACCACTTGTGGCCAACTGGATGTAACTCCTTTCACCACAACTCTTTGGGTCCAGCCAGTTTTTCACCCAGCATCCCACAGAGCAACATCACAGCCAGGAACCACACGTGGGATGAGGATACAGAGCAGCATGCTGGGAGAGTAGCAACAGCAACGCAAGTTCACCAGCAAGCCCACATCACTAGCTCTTGTACGTGTTCTTGGACAAATAGCGTGCCCATTCCTCAGCACCCCTAAAGACAAATCCAGTGTCCACATGGAAAACAGTGTTCGTGAGGTTCAACAGCGACACTTGCAAAGACCAGAAGGACAGGGATAAGAAGGAAATGCAACAAGATCTAGCAAGGACCTAAGCACAGGAAGGGAACCAACACACACATGTTATTACTCCGTTTGCTTTAGCAAATAAAGGTATCTTTTATATAAAGTTGTTCTCATGCGTATGTAATTTTATGCACTGATATAAACACAACTTTTCCAATCACTGCTCCTCTACCTGAAAGCACGGATGACCAGTCAGAGATGAGAAGAAAGAAAAACAGTTGGTTGCACAAGAAAAGTTTAAGCAACAAAGCTGATGCTCGCTGATCCCACCTGGACACAAATCCAGGCACAGGCTTAGCCCCAGTCAACCTCTCACTTGCCTTGCCTGGGTGGCTGAAGCATGGGTCAGGCCAGGTGAACAATGTCCCCAGGGAGGACCTGCTGGTGTACTTAGCATGGAGTGGCCTCTCCGGATCTCAGCAGCCTCTGGCAAATGCTTGTCCACATGGATGAAGCAGGCTAGGGCCAGGGAGCATGCTGTGACCCTGTACACCCCTTCCAGCAAAAGTGCCTTCACCAGTGCTCGCTCAGCGCAGATCCTGGGTGAGGAGAATCAAGGAGCTAAAAAAATCTCTGCTGCCTGGACTTTAAGGGTATCGGGAGGTGAAAAATAACAAACCTGAACAGAGATACAACCTCTTTGCTGGAAGAGATGTCCTCCTGTAGCTTTGCTCCCACAGGGCCAACGCGTGACTACCAAACAGCAAGGCTTTGAAGAGCACATCGTGCCCGACTTGCAGCTGGGCTGACCCTCCCCAAACAATTCCATCCACTTTCCTCATCATGCAGCATCTACACAGGCAGAGCACCAGACCCACAGTACACAGAGAGTGAGGAGAGGGTGATCAGCAACTGTCCAAGAGCACAAAGACACCACAGAAACAGTTACGAAGTTCGACAGGTCAACAAATCAACAGGGGCCAAGGCGCTGTCAACACAGCCAGGGACCATCACGGCAGCTGGTGGGAGATAAATATCTTCACCCTGGCTTAGGTGACACCATCAACACATCTTTCAAAGTGAAAAAGGGACTTTCACATTCATCACATTTGGCGTTCTTCATAATTCACACCACCAAACAACGTCCTGCACGAGACTCGTGACTCCAGCTCCAGCAAGAGCAAGATGGGTCAGAGATACAGAGATGCCACCACAGTTATTTCCTCCTTCACTGCTAACACAGTCTGCCCCACCACCTGGTTGGCTACAGCTTTCCAACCCATTGGTCCAGGCAGCTCCCAGAGGCCATATTCCCACGCAGCTGGTCCTTTCTGCCACAAAGAAGACACTGCACATCGAAGCAAGAAATGGAAAGGGAAAGCTACAAAGCTGAGAAAAGATGCCTTCAGTAAAATTTGTTTTAAGGCACAACTAGCTGGTACTGAAAGCCAAATCGTCTAGGTTTCAGCCCAGATCCTTGTAGGAGGACAATTTATGTTATCTTTCTCCAGCCAAACGTTGTGCTGGGGGACTATTCAGGACAGCAGTAATACCACTAATGCTCTTTACTCACTACTGCTGCAAGGAGATCCAGGGGCAATGAGCACTGATATTTAGGGAAACATCATCCGTATCAAAAGAAGCACCCGTCACACTGATTCAGCGCTGGTGCTGCCACAGGTAATGTGGAAATTACACAAAGCTCTGCTCTCTCCCCAAAAATGAGCCTTGCAGGTGATGAATCAGAGTTGCTGTCTCAAGGGACACCATGGAGCAGTCATGTAAACCCACAGCAGCTCCCTACACCTCCAAGTGGAGGTAAATCAGATGGGAGGGAAAATAAAATAGCCCCAGGAAAAGCCAATGGAGCTTGGCTTCACCTATCCTGCCCAAGAATGGAGCTGCTGCTTGTGAATCTGCTGCTGGAGCAGATAAGCATGTCCCCTGGGAGTGGACCAGTGAGCACCCAAGGGATGCACGCACATCCCGCCAGTGTGGCATGGGACCAGCACGCCCCTGCTTGCCTTTCACACTGCACAGGAGACCAACAAGGCTTTAGCAACCTTGGCAAGAGTTTCAAAGAGAAGGAACGTGAAGTTAAACCTGAAGACCTACAGAACAATATGGTTCTCAGTGATTTCAGGAAAATTGGGGATTTGGGGACAGACTTTTTCATAGGGTCTGTAGCGACAGGACTAAGGGTAATGGTTTTAAAGTCAAAGAGGGTACATTCAGACTAGATATAAGGAAGAAATTTTTTACAATGGGGGATGTGAAACACTGGCACAGGTTGCCCAGAGAGGTGGTAGATGCCCTGTCCCTGGGAACATTCAAGGCCAGGTTGGACAGGGCTCTGAGCAACTTGATCTGGTTGAAGATGTCCCTGCTCATTGAAGGAGGGCTGGACTAGATGATCTTTAAAGGTCCCTTCCAACCCAAACTATTCTATAATTCTAATTCTGCACGGCATATTTAAGCATCCATGTTTCAAAACATTGCCATTCTCCATACTGCATTTTTTTCTGTGCATAGCTAGCTCTAGAGATCAAAGACACGAAACCTTCAGAAGACCAGCACAATGACAACACGGGGAGAACACAAAAAATATGGCCACAGCTCTGAGACAGCTCATGGATAGGGTTGCTCTCCCTATGAGCGAAGCTGAGGCATGACGCACAGGGACTCCCTCCCCAGGCTCGCCACCACATCAGCACGCAGCAAAGCAGCACATCACCAAATCCTGCTCTCCCGCTTTTCCGTAGGACGGTTGTGTACAGCCTAGTTTGGCACAGAAATCAAGGATGTGGGAGTGAAAAAAGACAACTAGCCAGACCACCAGCTATGCCTGAGTAGGTAAACAGGTGGCTTTTTAATTGAGTTAGATAAGTGGTATTTCTAATCACGTTAGCACAGGCACTTAAAACAATACTACTGGCAGGGTTATAGCTTGAGGAGAGCTTTGAAGGAATAAAAAGCCTGTTCAGGAAGGCTTTATTTTGGAGAAGGAGCTCAAAACTTTCAAAAACCATCTCTTCCTTTTCATAACTCAGTCCAAAAGACGGTGAATTCATTTCTATAAATGAAAGCCATGATAAAAAAAAAATATTTCTCAATGGCAAAATTTTATTTGTATCTGCCTGAGCCACATCCTTCCACATGCAGGTGACCCTCTCCTGCAGAGATGCTCTTACCAACTGCTTCCTAAGTCCTGTTTCCCCAGTCATACAAGACCTTCTTCTAATCTGGAAGGAAAAGTGAGACAACTGATTAGTACCGGGAAGAAAACTATCTCACTATCAGGCCTAAGAACATGGACACCATCAACACCATGAGCTCTGGTGTCCAGCAATAACTCGCTGTCTCTGAGCTGTACAAACAGGTACAAAAGCAAGTGTTGATTCCTCAAAACATCACTGCTGAGCATGGGAACAGCATCTTATTTTTAAAGAAAGGGGACATGAAGATCTAAAGCTGCTATAGAGTTTTAAGATTTCCAGATTAGCAGAGGAGGGTTATAATTGGTTGCAAGATACCTGTGAAAAATAACAAATTGAAACCTGTGATGGGAAAGGGAAATCACTTATTTAACTGTCCTGCCTTCTTTAGGATCCTAAAGCTGCCGTGGGAGGAACACTCTGGTCACAATCCAGTTAGGTATTTCCGTTTATGTCAAATTTGAGAGAACATGGAGAGCCCCGCTGAATCAAGATCTTCACATTTCTCACCAGCAGGTTGTTTATCTCTCATGCTTGCTTCCCCACACGTACACACCCCCCTACCTTGCAAGAACTTCCATTTTTAGCTTTTATTCTAAGGACTGTCCTTGTAGAAACACAACTCCTCTGGGCTATAAAAGCACTCGATTCTCCTGCAAAGAAAAAGTGTTGGTGCAACCCCGAGAGGCACGTCGTGCAAATAGGGAGCACTGGGCAGCTTTTGAGTTGCAACAGAGAACTGCACCCACAGGCTATGTGGTTTTACCTGCAGACACTCAGATGATGCAAGATGAGCATTAGCCAGATAAATCGCAGATTCCTTAACGCATCCATCTACCTTGCAACAGCTATTAAGTATGCAGTATTTCCTAATTTACTCCATTACAAAGAAAACGCAGCGTCCATTCATCAGTCTGTTACCACAAAAGGCTTTTTAATTAATGCACCTACTTGCTTTGTTCAATTAGCGCCAACGAGGAGGCCCTTCTTCACACACTGCATTTGTCTCCTATACCACTCTGTTCACCATTTGCTGAATACAATAATATTTTTCAGGTATTAATAAAGACATCTTAAATACATGCTATATACTTCCTATATGCATGCTCTAGATACAAAGCTCCTTAAATAAAAAAATAAAAAAAATATGGATGCAATTTCCCCAGCCAGAAAAATTCAGAGATAAAATTGCAGCAATGATTTATATCTGCCCGGAGCAGCAATCCCAACCGTCGGTGACCTCTGTGCAAACACACCAAGCCAATTACACACTGTGACAGCAGACTTTCCCCTCCTGTATCGGCAGCTTCTTGTTGCTGGCTGCGAGAAACATCTAAAGGTAGCACAAGAAATATATGTGTTACCGAGCGCTTCAGGCTAGGGACAACCAGCCTAGAGGGTTAATCAAGATTTGGATCAAATTGTGCGAGGTGTTTTGTAAACATTGATCTTATTGAGCTGTGGCAGCTAGAGGATGTAATTCCCAACCACCTGACCATTTAACCTCTGAAAATCACCATCAGGCAACTCAGCTCAGTCCTCTCCCTTCATCCACTCTGGTTTACCATAGTCTTCATTAGCAGATGAGCGGTAATCTGGGTACCCCACCTCATCCTTCAGCACTGTACGCCTGGGACATCCCCAACAGAGCCCTTATCTCCTCTAGGTAAGGTAAAACTAGCCCATGGGGCAAACAGAAACTTTTAAAAAGCCTCCAGCCACAGCTAGCAGGTGACAGAAGAGATGTGATCAGCTTCTTAGAGACAAGGCGATGCGCAGCCTGTCAGTTTGCCTTGTATTGCCCAGGACATCCTAGGTCCAAATTCTTCTTGAGCAACACCATCACGCTCTGGTTATAAGGATGCTTTTTCTGCCAGGCGTCCCAAAGCACCTTTAATTCACCTCCTTTCTTCAGGAAGGAAAACAAGCAGTAGGGGCTGAAAGCCGGGAATTCATGACTTCAGCTGCCACCCTCTTCCACTCCAGGAGCAGAAATTTAGGAAGAGTATGATGAAGAGCACCTAAGAGACCGCTGGGTTTCTGAATCTTAACAGCAGCAAGAGATGCCCTCAGGTCTGAATTTCAACCCTCACATGCTCACCATCCCCATTTACTGCAAGGCAGTGCTAAGTGCAGCTAAAACCCAGGTGATTCTCCATCAGGAGAAAGAAATACAGGAGCATGCACTTAAGAGAGCCTGAAGGCTCAAACGGGCTCTCCCAAACCACCAGATCCAAAAATCAGCTCATCCTGTAAGAGCCCACAAAGGCAGAGTAACTCCAGATCCCATCTGCTACCCAAAAGGGTAAGCTATCCCCTCCTCCTGAGATGTTTACAGAGGGAAACCACCTCAACCACCCAGCTCACCAGTCACCCAGGTGCTCTGAGTCTTCTCCAATCTGCTCCACCTACGCTTGCGCGTGCAAAACAAACCCCAGGACAGCCGTGTTTTCCCCAGAAGAGCAAAACAGCAGACTCGGAGAGGGAAGATCCATCTGGAAAGAAAACGTTGTGAAAAGCATCCCGTCGTTCAGCCAGGATGAGTGTGCCCAAGGGTAACGCGGCCATTTGCGGCGATGGCCGAGGATTGGGAGCAGGAAATCTGGTGCGGGAGATGACAGAAGGAAACACGTTAAAATTCAACAAGAAAGGCAGGGAGGCTGGAAGAACTGCACATCAAAGCTTCAGATGGCAGGAAGAAGAGCAGCTCTAAAAAGGCCAACAAAGTCGCAATGGATTTCACCCCCTATATGCTGACAGATGCCACAGTGACAATGTCAACGGTAATCTATCCTCCAGCTTCCAGGGGATGGACTGCACCATCATCTGCTTGGAACTGGGAGGGAGATATGCTTTTCTAAAACCCCAAAAATATGTGCGCAGTTAAGTATTATATTTTGGGCTCTTTTTTTTTTTTTTCTTCTTTGTCTGAAGCATTCAACCACGAAACAAAATGATTTCTGCCTGCACTGATAGAGGAAATGCTACTGACAGTTTAGGTGAGGTTAATTTCAGGATTGTGGCCAGACTGAGGAAATTGGTGGAAGAAATTCTTCATAGTTGGATAATGAGGTTGCAGCTTTATGAGTAATTCTCCTGAGTTATGTGCCCAGCACCTTGGGTGTGGGTGATACGTTCATTCCTTCCCTCCCTTTTTGAATGGAAAATGCCATCCAAGCACACAAACACAGTATTTATTTAAAAATAACCAACAAAAATCATGAGATGGAGGCACAGATTGCATCTCACTTGTACAATATCCAATACGGCTGCTATCTAGGAGTTTGTCTGGTGGGTTTCCAGGAACATCCCCCAGCTGCAACACAACCAAGACGTACACCATATCCTCCTTAAAACTTAAAGAGCCTCTGGGGTGGAAACCAGGACAGCACCAAGACAAATCAACATTCAAAGACACTGCCCTGTACACCTCTATTACTAACAACGCTTTTGATGTGGAGAGACCAATTCAGGTCCACTCCAACATGCACGTCCTCGCTGCTGGGCCACCTCACGTCTTCACACATGGTCCTACACGCAGTGCAAGGACCAACTGTCTGTACCAACGACACGTTCCTCCCAGAATGATATTGCATAAGTGGATTGCAACCAGCTCCTCCTTTTGAGCAAGCAAAGGCTTCTACAAGGAGGTTTTAAACTTCTACCTGAAGTTTTAATGCTGTCAAAGCTCAGTTGCATGGAAACCGGAGGGGAGAAAGAAAAGCCCTTTTCTGAAGATCTCTGCTCCATCTGGACCCATCACCTTCCATTACTCAGCTGCCTTTCTGGGAATTCTCCACGCCTTCCCTCATGGCATGCCCAAGCACTAGACATGAAAATCGCTTACGACAGTTCCTGCTGGCATGACATCGACTCTGTTTCTCTTAGAGGATGAATTAGCAGATGGGACCAGTAGATGTCTGAGCTAGAGACCCGGACAACTGTGGTTTTTCCAATCCAGTAACTACAGTCCAAAAGACTGAGGATGCAAAGATCTTTCAGGGTCAGAACCTCTTTCCTAGGGGTAGGAACAGGGTCAAGGAAGATATGCAGGTGGTTACTGACAGGCTGTGGGCTAACTTATGTCTGCATGGTTGGTTTTACTGTTCCCCAAATTCCTGATTTGCTTTCTTATTCCCCAGTCAACCCACTGTATTATTCCAGCAAAATAACCAGAGAGCTTTTGAAATTAATATGATGGGCTCGCAAGCATCTTCCGTCATGCAGAACTAAAATTAAAATGTACACCCGGCCTCGCTTCATTCCCTGAAATTCATCATGTGGAAACTTCCCTGAATCACGTCAAGAGACTCCTGACAACTGAAAGAGCTAATGGAAAACTGCACTTGCAGAAGGAGCAAGAGCATTGCTCTGCTGCTACCAGACTTCAAAACAGGGTTCCGGTTCCACCGCTCATGCCTTTTCTAGCAGACCAGTTGCTGCTTGAGACACACCACCTTTAGAGCATTGTTTCCTCCATGCACATGGAGGACAGTCATCCTCCAAAACAAAGGGACATGGGAGGACCGGGAGAAGACAGGTTTCCCGATACTTTGGAGCAGCAAAAGGTAATCATGAGTGGTTTTTTCAGAAACCATTGCTGAAGGTCTCATGCATGTTCTGGCTTTGCCACCACACTGACGTAAGAGAAATAAAACTAGAAGCCAGGAGAAAACTGAAATTACCTTAGTAATAAAAATCCCAAGGAGCAGGTGGGAGCAAGCACAGAGTTTGGGGGCCACAACACCATTACACATCACAAGGTTGATCATCCCTAAGTAGAAGTAGCTCCTGAGAACCATCTGTGAAAGCATCGCCACCCACCACGCACATCAACTGCTTACCCTGTAGAGAGGTATTGGGCCAAGACGTGTAATGCTGCCCTACCAGACCAGAGCAAAGCCCTGCTGTCCATGCTACACCTGGCTTTAGGACTCTGAAACTCTAGCTGAGATGAACAGTTCTATAAGAGGGAGTATCGGGACAGATAATGACCCACAGCCCTCAAGGTAGTCAGTGTCCCATTGTGAAAACCCTGTTCAACAACCAGGAACCAATATGGCAAGTTAAAGTGTTTCCAAGATCTTGCTGCCCACCTCAACAGTTTTTTTTCACATTACCTCCCTCGTCCATATGATTGAAAGTTCCTTTGTGGCTCCTCACACTATCAGGACCACAGCAAGAAAACTGATGCCATCTCAGACATCTTCTGGCTCAGCAAACACAGCTGCCTGCACTTGATGCATATTTTGAGGTTGAAATTGAGATGCAAACTGCTGCTAAAATAACCGCCACGGAGGAGTGGTTGCTGCAATTCTGAGACACTTTCCATTTCTTCCCTCCCTGTCCCTCAACTGATTTTACCAGCCTATAGAAGGAAACAGGAATTGCATGACTAAAAGAAAGAGTCATCTTCTACCCATCACAGAAATCCACACGTGCACCCAAGTAGCTGGGTGAGACACTGTCTTCTGTCCCCGGCCACCGGTATCACACTAACCACCACTTGCACAGCTCTGTGTCCATCAGAAAAACAGACAAGGCAAGAAGAACCAAGAGTACCAAGAACCAGAAGCTAAAATTGCAAGACTTTCCCTGATGTGATGAACAGAAGGAGGTTTCCTCTGCTCCATCACAGCATCCAAGGGAGCATCTAAGGAGCCACCAAGACAAACAAGAAGGTCCTCATCCTGCTCACAGAGGAGGTGCACAGAAGAGGCTGTGTGGGATCAGGTCAGAATGATCAGTGTGGTCAAGGGATAAAAACTATGCCTAGGGACAAAGTGATCCCTTGGTGATGCCTGCAATATCTCATATACTATGCTGGTTTGCTTGCTTCATGAGCTTGAAACTTTTGGAACACATCTCCAGAAAAAGTTACAATTTACTGGCATATATTTTCCATTATCTCCACTTTTACTGCATTTTTATTGTGGTGCCCACATATCCAAATGTTGACAAAGCGGAGTGGGGACTGGTAAGGCTCATGCACAGAGGCACCAGCAGAAGATGTTTCCTTTGGTGCAGGAGGACAGATCTGAAAACAGCTTCTTGCTCTTCAACAAAAGCCCTACCACAGCAGCAACGTCAGATGTCAGAACGTGACCTCCTGCAAAATTACAAAATTCACTTGATGGTGTACAGATATTACAGCCTCCATGGCACATTTCCAACACTGGCTGTTTTCTCAGTCGTAATTCCTCCTTACCCCTAATACAGCCGACAGCAACGCGTATAGGATCTGGAGACTCAGTGCAGGGGAAGAAGACTCTCAAAGACATGAAGACATCAGTGCATTTCAGCAAGGACTTTAGAGTCAGTTATCTGATGCTTTAGACTCCATTGATGTCATTTATGAATTTAAAAATGCATATAAGGCTTCAACATCCTCTCCCAGTCATTCTCTTTAGGATACCAATGCAATTTAACACAATTAGGCGAGACAAAAAGCCCAGACCTTTTTACAGGATTAACTGAATTCCAGTTGTTGGGCAAGTCAAAGAGAAGCCAGCTCAACAGGCAGGCTGTACAAAAGCATGCTACCACCTCTGGATGGTTTTCAGATCAGCATGAGACTTTGTAAGGAGGAACAGCACTTTCCCAAGGGGCATTGAGTCCTGCTACAGCTCTACATGAAGAACAAAACACACAAACAAACATCAAGTAATCCTAGATTTGTTAGCAGGAAAAGAAAAGGTTTCATTTAGGAAAGGAAAAAAAAAAAACACAAAAAAACCCAAACAAACAAACAATTTAAACAACAAAAAAAACCCAAAACCACAAAAAACCAAACCAAACCAAACCAAACCAAACCAAACCAAAAAAAACCAAACTCATCTTTCATACTGGAAAAACCCAAAACTCAAAAAAGGGTTCCAGGGCACATTGGTCTATTTGCAGATGTGTTATCTGAAATTCTCAACATTCGGGAAGAAAAGAGAGAAGAGGAGAGCTCTTGGCGTGAGGCTTCGGGATGGTGAAGGCATTTATTTCCATAGCTTAAATTTCAGATTTGAACTGAGAAGCTGACAAAGTCTTCAGAGGTACCTTGAAACATTTCCCATCACGACTGCTCTTTGCAAAGGAGAAGCAGTTTAAAACCCAGCATTCAGTAGATATTTCTGTATAATTTGCCATCTTCCACAGAAAAATCAGTCATCTCTAATTCTGGACATTTTTTTCTATTAAAACACCCTAAAAAAGCCATTTTTGTTGTCACTGACTACAATCTAAAAAATAAAATAATTTAAAAAAAGGCACAGATTTATTAAACAAATCCTCTGGATCTACCCCGTGACTTCAGAAGACCTTTAGGTGGTAACAAAGATCTTAACAATATTTTTCCAGGAGAAATTCAAGAGCTCTTAACTTGTGCCTCTCTATTTTTTTAACGGACATGGATCAGGAGGATCTCAGAAGTAACCAGAGGATCAGCTCTACCCTTGCAGGAAGGAACGAGATGAGGAACCAACCACCTAAGCAAAGGTACGTGGTGCCACATGCCGTGGTTGAACGCCTGACGTGTGCTGAAGGTGCTTGGGCTAGTCCTGCATCCCCATGTCTTCATCTCCCATCCTAAATCTGGCACGACAGTACTGACCTTCGTAAAGTGCTTTGAGATCTCTGGGTCTGTTACAAAATGTACAGATTACCTTAAATCCAGGTAATCCAAAGCAAATCACTGCAGCAAGCTAATGGCGCGGTCTATCTGAAAATAGACAGAAATCCCCACCAAAAAGACCTAAGTCGTCATGATAGAAAAATAAATCCCGGCAGATTGTTGCTAGCATTATATGAATCATCATGTTGTTATAGCAACTTCATATCTGCATCGAATCTGAAATCCAAGCACAGCTGAAATAATATAACAGCATTAAGTAAAAATGATATATAACAAGATAAAAATGGATCGGCTCGATCTCAGAGGAGCACCCACACTTCTTTCTCACCCTCTTCCCTCCCTTTGAAAACATTGCTTTCCTGTATTTAAACAAAGAGAAGAGACTTGGAGCTTATGGAGAAGCAGCAGAGCACTAACAAGCTTTTGAATTCAAGGAGAACCTTCAAACTGAAGAATCACCTCTAAATAAAACCAAGTGCAATTCTCAGTTATTACCACCAGCCCCAGCCATCTGACCCTATTGTTCCTATGTACTGCAAAATTCATGCATTGCATGAATTACATCAATATATATACTTTATTTATAAAATTACAGAATTTATGTAATTCATACATTGCATGAATTATATAAATATATATGCACACTGTCATTCCCCTCTGTTCAGGACTCCTTAGCAGAGAGATCCCAACCAGAACCGAAAATGCAGAAGCAAGAAAGGGGGTGCACAAGGTCTATTTTTAAAACTGCAGGTATATGTGGTTATTTTATTACTGGAGAAAAAGCGAAAAGTGTCACCAAGGTTCCTTCCATCAGAGCAGCAAAGGAAGAAAGCTAAATCAACATATTTATTTCAGGGACTTGACAGAAAAGCATAGCTCCTCTGAAAGGCAGGAGGCTCCCATCAACCTCAGAGAGACAGCAGGCGTCTCAGAAGACATCGCTTTGCTCCAATTAGTGCCAAGGATGCCCAGAAAGCACCGCAGGGCACCGAACTGCTCCTCCTCCCCATGGGATGCTGCCGGTGTCAAGGCGGTTTGAAGGCGGGAGAAGGGAAATAGCTGGGAGATTTGCAAAGTTTGATGTTTCAAGCAAATTAATACCAAATAAACACACAAAAAAAAATCCCCAAATCCACAGCTCCAGTCCCAACAAAGTTCTATTAGTCTTTACAGCAGCGCTAAAGTAACTCAATTAATTAAAAGCTACTAAAAAGAAGCAGCCTAACTTATTCTTTCAGAGTTCAAGACAGCAAAAGCATCACTCTGCCCCAGACAGAATTCTATTATTTTTTTTTTCTTTTCTTCTTTTTCTTAAATACATTTATTCATTAAAGTTTCCTCGTAGGCTGTGTAATGAGTCACTTCTCTTTGCTTCTCTGTAAAGTGCAAAGGGATGGCGAGGAACGGGATTTAAAGAGAGGATGGAGATACTCACAAAGCCTGTTCGAAAAGCATGAAAAGCTTTTGAGGGAGCCACAGATAAAGCAAGGCAGCTCCTCACATGGGCTCCAAAGCCTTTTCTCACCATCGCTTTTCCCAGGGTCTGAGTCTGGCTGTGTCCTTGCTTACAGCCAGCACAGAAAGCCACCCTCTGGCCTCCACCCAAAAATAACTCACTTAGCTTTCTTCCTCCCCAGAAGAGCTTGGGAAGAGAAATCCGGAGCTCCAGTAGCAAGCAGGAGGGACGCTGCTCCTCGCATGGACTTGGGGGGTCGCAAGTACGGACAGGACTATCTCTGCACCAGTGAAATATGGTCAAGGGAGATGATACCAACTGAAGTTGGCATCATCAACAGCACAAGGCATTTTGTCTCTCTTACCCTTGGAGCCACAGGAGTCCCAGCAGCCACCAACTCAGAGTGAGCCATATGTGTCCACGTGGGTGGCTGAAGGCTGCAAGCAGCTATTTTGCAATTGGTTTTCTGGTGGGGAAGAGGAGTCCATCAGATCAGTAATGCCCAGGAGACAAACTCTCCCATCGCCAGCCTTATCTCAGACTGGATCTGGAATGTCCTGGTTTCGTCCCACAACTACTCTCAGGAGTCGTCCCCCCCAGCTCCCCAGGACCTTCATCCACCCCTCAACAGAAGCTTTGAGGAAGCAAGCCAATAACCAGCACAAAGGTCTGACACAAGTCTGCAGAGAGGCTGCACAACAGGAACGGCACGTATGTCAGCACGGTCTTGATTGATGTTGAGTGCCGATGGATGGGGGCCAGAAGAACCTCCACCAAGAAAGCGAAGTGAGATGCTACTCTAGTAAAATTCAGAAGCATACTCCAGACTCACCTTGGACCAAGCTCATCAGCCCCATGAAGCTCAGACTGATGAAATCATGACTTCCTAACACAAGAAACACTCAGTTTGCCAACTCAAATCTCCTTAGAGATGGTGAGAGCAGAACAACTACTGCAGAGCCCCGCTGACCATTGGTTTAGATAGACTTTGACCTACAGCACCAGACGTCTTGACTGACCACCTGCACAGCACCCACTATCCAAGGATGGCAAGCAAAAGCCAAAGACACCACACACAGGATGTTGCATCATCCATCTTCATGTCTTCAAAAGCTACCTCCTACCTACCAGACAGATGCTGTGCTGATGGCAAATGTGTTACCTTCAAGCTCTTGCCACCCACTTGCTTAGTCCTTGAGTGAGAAGGACCTTAACCCTTTGGAGCTCCCCAGCACTACCGCAATAAACACAAACCCCAAAAAGCAGTGAAGGACTTGAAATTGCTGCAGTGATGGTCACAATCAAGTGTCACACCTCACGGCAGAGATCTTCTACCTTACCTAGAATGGTGTCTCTCACTTTTCTAATATTTATTCTATCTGAGAAAGAAAAAATTTAAAAAAAAAAACGAAAAAAAAAACCCCACAAAACTCAAAGTGGAAAAAAACCCCCACACAAAATATAAAATAAATTAAAAAAAAAAAAAACTTAAACTAAAGACAGAATCTAGGGGAACTTTTTTGCTGTCACCTACACTGCTTCCAAAGGGTTCACGTGCCAATCTAGTAATAAAGCTGTCATATGGGGTGATGTGATTTTAGCTTTCAAGCTGAAGGTTGCTATGGGAGGCTGTTCCCAGCAGCAGCGCTGCGCAGCGTTTGTAAAAGCCCTTCCCAGCACCAGACACCGCTCTGATTCTTGAGTAGGAAGAAATTCACTATTTTTTTTTATTTTTTTTTTAAAGTCCCAGAAAAAGCAGCACTCCTGGAAAGAGATGGGGAGGGGGAAAAAAAATAATAAATGAGGCTGTAATTCAGATGCCTATAGAGGTGCAGATGCTGTAACATCCCCTTCCCAAAGCTAAAGCAGCAGGTAAACCCCAATCTTGTAAATCAATGCGCATCAGCTGCGCCGGGGTTGCTGCATTCGCCAACACAGGGTTTGCTCAGATGTGGGAGACGTTAAAGACGATCAGACGATCTCACGCACTGTAGGAGCGGGGAGCAGAAATGGGAACAGTTACTGAGATACCTCTGCAGCATTAAACTGCAGGGCGCGTCGACCGTGCATTTAAATCCTGACTCTCTGATAAAAAAATCAGGCATCACTTCACAACAGGTTGAGGAAGTTTACCTAGCATGGGACAAGATTTTTAGAATTTAAAAAAAAAAAAAAAAAAAAAAGAAAAGAGATCTATATAGGGAACTGTGTAAAAAATAAAAGAAGATCTATATACAGGGAGCTGTGCAAAGCTGATCAAATACAAATGACTCTCTTAAAAGTAACAAACAAGTAAGCACAGAAGATATTTTCTATACCAAATTGCAAGATTTAGGAGCCCGTTACAATCTGCAGGATTTACAGAGGAAGCACAATAAGAAGGAGGTTTACTGAGGACTTAACACAAGGACGTAGCCATGAAGCAGCAGGAGGGGGAGATGCAGTAGCTATTTACCTTTACACGGTGCGCTGAAGCCTACTGAACACTGATTTATTAAAGGATTTTAATTCAGGCTGCCAAAGCTTCCAGCCTTTAGGTGCTTTAATTCTTTGCAGGTTAAGGAAAGCAGAGTTGGGAGATGAGATATATGGATCGGGGTGAATACTTACAGAGCAAACGCACTGCAATTCTGTGGACACGTGCCTACGTTAACATCAAGACAGATATACAACTGTGTTATTTAAAGGACAAACTGAGGATGCAGTAATATTAATGATGACAAAAATAAAGGTTAGCAAATGACACATTTTGAGCCCCTGCCCAGATGTGAGCAGACGACCAAAAGCCGCTGTACCCCGTATTCCAGTCCAGAACTGGACCGCTTTTTCCTTTGCAAATTGACAACAGGAGATGCTATTTTTACAAAAACGCAGCCAGTTACAGCAGAACCAATAAACCAGAAAGCCAAATCCTTCGGGGCTTTCCGTCTGTAAGGTTTTCAGAGTATTTTTGCCACTGTCTCCAAAGCCTCTCACACTTGTACCGAAGTGAGCTGCAATAATTAACTCTCGCGCAGTACTTGCTCATCGGGGGTCCGGCGCTCAGACGGTCGGTTCAGAGCAACGGCTGGAACTGAGGGGGTTAAATCGGGCTTATAATGGGTAGGAAATGGCAAAAATCAATTCGATTTAGTGCTGCTCTATTTCAGGCAATTCTCCCCTGTTGCTACTTTAACTTGTCAATGCAAAAAAGCCCCAATATTATATACTGTTTATATTTTTACATATATGTATCATATATAATGTATATATATATCTTTACACACACATACAACATATATTTTTATATATACGATCTATAAAAAATACATAAGTTTTCACATTCTACACTTGTGAAAAAATAAACCTTTTCACTTGCAACATCCCATAGACACAGACCTAAATGTTAGCTGTAAGGTCTCATCAGACCAAGGAGATGATTTTCAAAGGCTGCCAGATCACCATCACCGGCACCAACACTGGCCAGAAAAAAAGGTCAGGACCTTGTGTCTATCATGGACAAAACTCTTTTCCCTTCTAGCTACAACAATACATCTTGTTTTCAAAGGATCATTATCGACGTGCTGTCTAGGCGACGGAAAGAAATCATACTGATGACGCAGGAGTCTTCAGTGGATCAGTGGAGCATCTGCTGTACATGGAAAACAGGGTAACCAAGATGGGCTAAAAACAGAAGTCTGGAGTCAAAAGAAATGGAAGAGCATACCACCACACAAAGGAGATGTTTACCTGTAGGAATACAAGGCAGAACCCTCTGTCCTACGCAGCATATCTACCCCTGCTGAGATGGTCCTTCTTCAAGACCAAGAGCCAAGAGGCAAGATCTCCTCCAGGCAGGTTCCCAACCATGAACTTCTGTGATGTCAAAACTTTCAAACCCAATCTAAACTATGATGGAAGATAAATGTAGGTGCAATCTTAAGACAAGAGAAGGAAAACTGATTTGAGTCCGATGTTCAGGTATGCAACTGAGGTGCTGGAGAAGAGGTATTTCCAAAGCATGGATCCAGCACAGCTCCTGCACATCCCAGCTGAGCATTTGACAATGTCTGGGTTTGAGACAAAATCCTGCTGTGGACCAGAGAATTCATTGCCAATGGAAATTTTGCCAGAACACACAAATAACCCAAACAGCAGTCTTTATCTATAAATCAGTATTCATCTAAGTACCCACACTCCATTTTTTTCCTGAAAATACTTCACCAGCAATTCTGAGCCTGCAGTACCATGCAAGAAAAGAAGCAGACATTGAGATGCACCAAGTCAAGTGACAGTACCAGGAACACACCATCCAAGAAAAATTATTATATTAATGGAACTGTTTTGCTACAAGCAAACCAAATTATTGCAGAAGACTTCACTATTAGACCAAGGCTTCGGAGCCCAGCCAGCCCGCCACCATCTACCCACCCTTCGCATCTCGCTCCATTCCCAATGCTCCTCCTTCCCCATGCTCCTCCTTCCCCGGAACTCTGATAAAAGGCTCTGGGATGTCCTTCCCAGCGGTCTCAACGCCTTGTCAGCAGAAATTCAAATCAATCCAGCCCTGGAAGCAGCTGTGGCAAATAATCACATTCATCATTTTAACTTATCCTATTTATGAAGCAGGTCAAGCTTGAAATCTCCATTTACATTATCAGCCTTCCTGATATTAAGATAATCATGCAGAGGACTGATCAAAGGTTCTTCGTAACTTTGGAGCACAAGAATTACCATATGGGAACGCTTTATTTATCCCAGCGTCCCTTTTTGACTACGAAGAGTACTTTCTTCTCCAGAAATTAGGACGAGGAACACCACTGCTGATACTAAATCTGAGCTCCTCCATTCAGTAACAAGGCAGCAGGTACTGCACATACATCTCTGAATAACCACAAAGCTCATCAGGCTTTAAAACAGAACATTTGCTGAAAATCTCTGAGAAAAAGAGATATTCAAGCTGCCTTGAATTACCTTTATTTTACCTAGGCTGGATGGAAGGGCTTTCTGATTTTTCCAGATTGATTTTGAAAATCATCAAAACCGGTGCTCTTAACAGCATTCATCTCTCTCAGCCCTGCTTTGACGGGGAAATGAACTCTGTAGCCTCCCGAAATGCAGAAAGACTGTACTCATGCTCTTATGGCCCTTTCTCTATGGTCCCTCCACTGTCACAGTAATAGCTGCAGCACTTGCACACCATCACCAGGTCACAGTCACAGCTGGTACAGATGTGATGACAAAAAAAAATAAAAAAAAAAAAAAAAAAAAAAAAAAAAAAGAAAAGAAAAGAAAAGAAAAAGCAATTCCTATCTTCTCGAAGAACTTTCACTCTGCTGTTCACCTCCAGCTTACTATTTTTCTTCCTACAAAAAAATAAAATGTAACATCATTCTGCTATTTTTGGAAATAGATGTTTTATCTAGAGTGTGGGCAGAGGGAAACAATTTGTATCCAGATTTTAGGAGTATTTAAAGAGGAGAAAAAATATAAGGACATAAGCTAATAAACCAGTGTTATTCAGGGGAGAAAAAAACCCTCAAATCTAGAAATATTTTCACTGAAGCGCTTCACTTCTGATACCAGCTATTAAGAACACAAATACAATCATTTATTTATGTCACAGGAAGCAAGAAAACTTTGCAAAAAAAAAAAAAAAGTCACATGGGACATAATCCAATGACAATCTTTCCCATTAACTGAAGAACGACTTTCTATTGAATATTTCAAGCGCGACTACACTGTAACAAAACAGCATCATGCCACCACGTCCTACAAATTATTCTCTCTCAATACCTCCCTTCCTCACAAAGATGCCAGGAGGATGCATAAATAAAGCACTCCCAGATCAAAGAGTGAAAGGCACCGAAGAAACGTGGAGGATCCTTCAAATGACCACATGTGGGACAACGTGGAAAGATGACTTTTATGGTTGGTATCACAACTCCCAACCAGGATCTGACTTGAGAATTACTGTGTCAACAAGATGCCTTCTGCAAAGGAGTTAAACACATAGGGTTTAGAACGACGGTAGCCTGCTACGAGTCGTAACTTTGGATGCAGTCAATGCTGCTGGCTCTGTTTCATTGCTGCCAATGGCAGGAAACTTTCTACTGAGCTTCTCTAAGGTGGACAAACCATCACGAGTAGTGGAGATAAAAGCTCAAAGAAGCTCTGTGGGTGATGCACAAGCTCAGAGGGACTCCAGGTCCGATGCTCGTGACCATCTTTTCTCTGGCCATGACTTCAGTTTAGCAGGAAGCAAACAGAATCATGAATATTGCCAAGTCTAGGCAGCAAGACCGTAACACAGCTAATTAAATGCTTCGTCAAAGATTTTCCGATCCTTCAAAGGATTGGGATGTGCAAGGAAGAGGCTTGCAGAGCTATGAACAGCAGCCAGAGTGCTGACTGAGTAAGCACATCTGAAAGCAGAATTCAATTTAAATTCCCAGAACAAAAGGAAAAGGAGATAAAGCCATTCTGCAGCCAAGCTCATCCACATAACCAGGGTTGTGTCTAGGAATCCAGTTTGGCTTCTCTACAGTCAAGGGAGGGAGAGTGGAGTCTCTGCAAAGGAGCTCCACTGACCATGGAAGGAGTCACAGGTCTCCGGTAACTTCTTCAAATCCCTTGGGAGCAGTGTCTTCACTACCTGAGTTTGACCGCAGAAGTGAACACAACCTACCCAGCATCACGGGGGACATCAACTGATGAGCAGAGAGGACAACACATTAAGAATGGGACAACACGTTAAGACCCTCACAGCAGCTCATGGACCTCAAACACCAATTCACTGCCTCCTTGGACATGCAAGTTGATTCTTCCTCTCACATAAAGCATTCAGGAAATTTCCTTTGATATAGCTTAGAATTAGCTACACCAGGCTTAATGAATGCAAAGTGATGATGGAGAGGAAGTGTTACAACATGCACATTCCTAACGCAAACTGAAGTCAACAAAAAGGAACTGGATGTCACCGCTGGCACCTCAAAAAGTTAACTTTGCCCAAGGTTACTACTTTCAGGTAAGCAATAGGATGCATAGGAAAGAAGAGAGAATAATATAGATATTATTATAAAGTAAAATATAATTACTATAGATTATTATAATTTAAAATTATAAGGTAAAATTAGTGGTGCAGTGTCATTTGGATCTTGTTCTTTTCAACAGAGAAGGAGTTCACAAAATTAAAGAGGAGAGATGAGCAGCAAAAACGCTCCTTGCCCCATGGCAACAGTGGAGAAGGAAGGAGACAGTGAAGGAATGAGTTTGATTTTGAAAGGAGACTGACACCAGACACAGCAGAAAAGCATTCAATAAGGAACAATTTAGTGAAGACATCTGGAACCTCTGTGCTTCCTACCACACACCAGCAAAAACAGGAAATCTCCCAAAAAAAAAAAAAAAAAGGTCAGGAAATTCTCAAGAGATAAGTGAAATTTTTGGAGTAATTGAACCATAGTAGAGGTTGTGGAGGCCAAGAATTCAAGCATCCAAAGGCACAGGGAGGCGCATACCGAGACCAGCCAAAGTTGTCATACTAAGTTGTAACACAAATGCTTAAGCCAGCCTTAATGATTAACCATCAGGAGAAACCCAGGGAGAAATTATCACCTCATTTGCATATCAGGGCATTACTTCTCTTCTTTTGAGCGTGCTATTACTGGTCACCATCCAAAAGAGAGATTCTTGAGCTAAATGAACCCTGTGTCTCACTAGGCAGTTCCTAGACTACTTATAATTAAAGGCACCATTAAGCCTTCAAAGAACCAGATGCCAATCCATGTCAAAAGTTACGCAGCTGAACGTGGTCCAATTACACTGCATTCAAGAGACACATCACATTCCAAATAGATATGATTTTACAGGAAGCTTTTTCCCTTTCTTACAATCTTAAGTTCATTTGAGATGCTCTTGCCTGTATTATCCCTTGTTTAGAAAAGACAAGACTGTTCCTCATTACCTGCCAGCAAGCTTAAGATGCAATAAGTGGCATACAGAAGAAAAAACCCATTGAATCACTTATACTGTGGGGAAGCCAATTAAAAAAAAATAAAAACAATAATAAAAAGAGTTTATGTAGAGAAACAATCTCTTCCTCCTCATTTCACGCTTTTTTTGGGGTAGGGGAAGGGTGATATTTTGGGGTTCCTTTTTGCAGGCTTATTCAGGGTCTGTACGGCCAAGCTCTTGCTTGTACAGCAAGGGGTCTTGTACAACCCGGTTCGGGTGACAGAACACCCCGCAATATCTTTTTGATGAAGACATTGATCCAACTTTCCCCTCTGCATTTAAATGAGAAAAGAAAGTCCAAACTACAAATCGACTCAGAAACAGCCATCATATAAGATACTAAAAATATTATCATCTAAACACAGGAAGGTCAAAAAATAAATTCTTAACTGCCTTCTCAACATAACGCAGCAAGCAAGTCTATTCTTAAGCATACACCAAGGCCAGTGAATTTGGGAAAAAGACAGATGGGAGAATATGTAGGAGAATATGTTCCCTGAATACTTCCACAAATAGGCTACCAAAAGTCAAGAGAGATGCTGTGTCACAAGGGATGCAGAAGTCACAGGAGATGCATTTCTTGACATTCTCCACCAGGAGATCTTCTGGAACAGATAGAGAAGTCTTTACTACTTGTTACCATGGCACTGCCTCCAGACACTCATCCTATAGTTTTCCCATATTCGCAAACAAAATGGCCAGCCTCCCATGGTCATAGAGTGACAGATGCCACTTTCTCAGCCTTTCCCAGCAATGTGGTGATGATCACCACAAAGAATTACAATGATACAAGAACTATTAACGGTCCACGCTGACTATGTTCCATTCTCCTGCCCTTTCAGCTGCTCCCACAACTTCAAGCTGTTGGCCAGCTTCAATCAAGTTAGAGAAAAAAGAAAAGAAAAAAAAAAATCCTAAAACATAATTACCACCCCAAAACTTGAGCGAAATATTAAGGGCTGAATCAAAGAAAGAAAGATAAGTGAACACCAGTGTGGCGTAGACCAAAACACAACACTTGCAGCAACTACCCAGCATGTGAGTTACCTATGAGTAAACAAATGGGCAATCATCCAGAGTTATGATTTCTCTCATGGGGAGGGTAGCAACAAGAGATAGCAAGTGGCAAAAGATGTGTCAGGAGGTGAAAGGCACATCTGTAGGAAACCAAGCACCTTCTGCTTGCTCTTCAGCAGATGGAGCGCAGAGAACAGATGGAGAACCTCCTTCTGAGGCTTGTACTTTAGATGTTTCTTTTGCGACATCCTGGTTGGTGTCCCCACCAACAGCAAGGCCAATCTTGGTGGTGCAGCCAACAGTAATGTAACCAGCCACTACTGCTCGAGCCCTAAAGTCACTTCAGCTACTTGGGTTTCCTCACACATACATTGTCTGACAAGCACCAGTGTCAGCGTATCACTTCCCAAAAACCTCTCATGAGGAACAGATGTCCCACAACCAGAGGCCTGAAGACTATGTTCTTGCTCCCCAAATATACAGTGCTCAACCAGCAAATTACACACATAATTACCGACATAAATCTGTCATGCTCTGACAAATGCATCCACCCACATTACTCTCCCATTCGATCAAGAAATAGGGACCATAATTACGTAGAGCAAGGGACTAACAGAAAGATGTACTTCAGTTTAAAACAATGACCTGATTTTTGTCACTTTACTCCAGAAACTAGGTCTAAATCAATCATTGCATGAATCTGCTTTGCTATTTTACAGATTTTTGCCATCTAACACACAGTCTTGTTTGCAGTCAAGTCAGAGCAAAATTGATGAATGCCAACACAGCTGGATCTCAACAGCCCTTCCACTAAACTGCAGTGTAAAAATTAAAGGAGTGCCAGAGATTACTAAGAAAAATACAGCAACACACCTGTAGGTTTCCAATCAAAAGTCATCTCCTGGAGATGGAAACAATTCCAGGTGCAGAGGAACCATGCAAACACATGGCAGAGTTTGCATCGGTCCAGCTTCTAACCAAGTCACAGCTGCCTTTATTGCAATGACCCTAACTGGCATTTCCAGTTGTGAGGTGGGAAAATCAGCTGACATGAGCATCTTTGCCTACAGTCCCAGAAAATGTAGGTTGAAGATGACACAGAGGTCTATCCAAGGCATATGTGAAGAAAAAAAAAATCAAAATATATCCATCCTTCTTTCTTTTCCACACATTAGGGTAGCTAAAGCAGTCCGCATTCTCCAGTTTCTACCACCAGCATTTATTTATCACCATCCTCAATTCTGAAAGCAAATTCCAAGTGATAATGCACAATCCTCCTGCAAAACTAAACTGAGATGGATGGAGGGCGAGAGGTATAATTTAAGACAGTTTATATTGCTCACAGTACCAAGAACACTGCATTCAAGCTGCAAGAAAGGTCACTGCTAAATTGAAGTCAGCAGAAGGTAACAGAAAAGTTTACAAACAATATCTCAATAGAAAAAGGAGCTAATTTGGGCATTCAGGGAAAAGAGCAAGTCTGGGTATGAAAGAGCCTTCCTCACCCCAAATACATGAGCATACTCATCGTCAGAGGCCCAGAACATCATATGATGAAGCACCCTAGATTCACATTAGTGCCATCAATAGTAGCACCCAGTGTGACAGGAACCTCCTCCTTGGCAAAGCCATACATACCAACAGAGAACAACAGTTTGGAGCTATCTCTCATCTCCCAGCTGGCTCATTCCTTTTAGTGCAGAAGTCTCAATAGCCAGGATTTCCCTCCAGCAAAATGCAAAGGATTGCTGCCCTGAGCTGTCTACACTTAAGCTTTCAGCCTTTTGGCAAATGCTACAGGAGATAAGAAATATAGACTTCACTTCTTCCCTTCTGAACGCTATCACCCTATGAAAACACAGTTTCTCAAGTAAAGGAGAAATGCTTTACGTGGTTTTGTTGGAAGAACGTGATAAAGGTCTGCGTTGCATGTCATCATAGAATACCAGGTTGGAAGGGACCTCAAGGATCATCTGGTCCAACCTTTCTTGGCAAAACCATAGTCTAGACAAGATGGCCCAGCACTGTGTCATTGACGTAGGTCCAAACTCCAGTTGGGACTTTCATGCTGAGGCCAAAGGAGAGAAACGGAAGATATGAAGAACCTCAATCTAAACAGGACAGGCTGAATCTCCTCCTACCTTCCTTTCTAGCTTTGGACATAGACACACTTGCCACAAAACAATTCAGAATCTCTAAAGCAAAGATAGTCACTGGGCTACTTTGCATAAGCAGGCTCCTTGACATTACTATTTCTCCGGTTCTGCTTCCAGGGGAAGACAGGACGTACACCAAGTATCATGAATGTCAGGCAATTCAGCTATTTTGGATCAGGAAGACTAAGGGAAATATCCTAACCATCCAACTTCCAGAATAGTGTCTTGAAAAAAAAGTCACATTCCACTTCAACTGAAGAGTCTCCAAGTCCATTTTGTTTGCTCAACACATGCCTTAGCAGTGATAAAACCACGTATTTCTACACTGCGTAGCACTGAGTACTGCAGAGCAACATGTTCTCAAAGCCAATAATGGTTGAGCATCCCTGCTCATGTCCCCTACAAAATGCTTCCTGCCATGATAACCCCTGCTCTCCTACTCTGTATCCCCGTGATGACACTTTCATAATCTCTCCATATCCTCCATATATTCATGGATGCTTCCCCTCCACAGCTTCAAGCCCCATCCATACATCAAATGGTTCTCCAAAGCATCCTCCCAAATACCAGAGAGGCAGCAAGCAGCATACATGGGCAATCTACACCTGGACACATACTACCTAGTTGACTGGATGATACAAAAGGAAAAAAAAAAAAAGAAAAAAAAAATCACTGAATTTTCCTGTGTTTACCTTGATGACATTGAGATGAATGTCAAATGATTGTTGTGGTTTAATGTGGCGGGCAGCTAAAACCACCACACAGCCATTCNTCATCTATGTCATACCCAGGACCCACACTTCCCAACACTTTCCAATTAATCACCACCACTTGTCCAGTCTTTTGATAAATACACACAGATATCATTCCCTTAGCCTAGGGGCCATCCCTCTAAAATGTCAGCTGTGTTCATTTTATCCATGACTTTGGGCTCCATCTGTCATAACAGTCTTCCAGGGCAAGAGAGATGGTGTGTGCTGCTGGATTGTTGCATGCTGAAGTCAGTTCTGTTTCCATCACTGCTGCACTTTGCTCAGTTTCATCCAAGTTCATTCTTCATTAATCTAGGTGATTTTTACTGTAGTATCATTGGTATGGCATATATCAAGTGGAGTAGTGATGATATATAGTGGCAGGCTATATAGCAAATAATTTACTGCAATTTAAATCATTGGCTATTCTCACCCAAAATCAAATCCCTTTGAGGTACACATTAGACTTCCCCATCCTTCTGCATCACCCATCAGGTGCGCGCAGGTCCTTAAGCGAAAGCAATCCCANAGGTCCTTAAGCGAAAACAATCCCAGGGATGGGTTTTCTTTTGTCTGAGGCAGGAATAACCCCAACTGTCTTCCCTTCCATATTCTTTATGTGCACTACGGGGACTTTATCCCCTTCTGCAGCATGTGAAAGTTTTGATTGGCAGGGTCAGCTCAATTAGCAGATCTCCTAGTGTTGACTAACCAGGTAGCCTTTGCTAAATCCGTATCCCAATGTGTGAAGGTCCCACCACCCATTGCTCATTGTAGTCTTTAGCAGTCCATTGTATCCTTCGATTATTTTTGATTGGTGCACTCAATGCCATGCTCTTTGGCCCAGCTATCTATGAGTCCCTGTTTGCTTCATGAACACGTTCATTGAGGGTTGGGTAGAGGAGAAAAACCCAAATGAAGGAACAGTACTCTTTTCTCTGATGTGATTAACTCAGCCAACCTACTAAAGTGAAGAGGCAGAAAGACAGCAACAGGAGAAAGCCTTAAAGGAAGTGAGAGACTTCAGACTAACAAAAAAAATTCCACTTCTAAAAACAACTTAATAGCACTCATCTGTTCTCACTTTCATGCCCATGCCCCAAACACTGTATTTGTATTTAATTTTCTGGTTCACCAAGTAGAAAAATAAGCCATTCCTCAGGCTTCCAGCTTTATTTATGCACTTGGTTAGGACTGAGCTGAACACTCAAACCTGTCATTGAAGGTTTCAGGTGCTCCTAGTTGAGATTTGCACTCACTGTGTAGCAAAGCATCAGCGGTGGAAGCTTTGCACTCCACATCACAGACAATGGCAGTGCCCAGAAGAAACCACCTTCCACCCTACAGCACCAACCAAGGTCCTACCATGGCCCAACGCCTACCACTCACCCTCTTCAGCTGGGGTGCAAGCAAGATAATTCCACCCAAGCAAGAGTAGCAAGCTGCCTCGTCAGGCTAAGATTACATCTCATCTATCCAAAATTTATGTCACTTTTTTATTTTTGGTAGGTTTTATTTTGAACAAACCAGGCTTTTGAACTGGCTCAACAGACACCAGCACACCAATGCCAACACGTTGGATAGGGTTGAAGTCCATGGTTCCACTTAAAAGAGAGCGGAGCCTGATTTTATTGGCTTAAAACGATGCAAAAACTCATCTTTGGTCTGCAGCTCCATGATGCATTAGCTCTGACAAGAGAGATAAGTCAAGACCTCCCCACACTGCTCCCTCTCCGCCCCACATCACGGCTGGCTCTCTGCTCCCTTGCTAACACAGAAGCCAGCAGCTCATGCTGTAAATCAGATCAATGAAACATTCAGTTAAAAATAACAGCCAAGAACTCCTCCATTGCAGGAGAGCCTTTAGTATTACAAATGATGAAAGCACGTTTCTAAAAAAAGCAAGCTGAGTTGAGAGCGATTTCTGAGAAGGTGGCAAAAAACCAGCACCAAGCCCAGCCAAGCAGAACAAGGGCTGGGCTGCTTCAAGCATTGCTGGGTCACCACAATAACCCTGATAGTGGGGAAAACGGGTCTCAACATGCCCAGCTAGTGGCTACCCAGATCAAAAATATTGCCTGGCTCCCATCCCGGACCTGTGTGGGGACACTGTAGGAGCAGGACATCCAGAGGACACCACCATGTTCTGCTTGTGAGGTAGTTCTTGGGTATCTCCTAGCTCAGCGGGCTGCGTTATTTCTGCCTCATGTCTGGGAGCTGCGGAAAGACGTTGGGATGCAGCTTCTGGGGTCAAGAACTGGCATCCTTCCGGTGAGCACAAGCATTTGGCTTGTGGTGCTTACTGAAACTGTGAGAGAACAGAGAAGAGACACCCCTGAGGTTTTTTTACAACTGGTTTTATGATTGATGCTGAGAATACGAGGAATTTGGGGGTTTGGTTTTTTCCCCTTTTCATCTGATCTAAGCACTTTTCATCTACGCACATAGTTGGTAAATAAACGGCTGTCTTCGTCCTGCGATGCTGACAGCTGTCCCCACGCCTGGACCAGACCAGGGCTTCACTCACAACAGCCTCTGGCTCACAGCTTCCCCTCAGACACTGCAGCATCTCACCTCCTGTTTTCAACACCGGGATGCAATCCCACTACAGCAATTGCAGCTTTTAATGCCTTTTACAAACATCTAATTCACTCTGTATTAATCCCTCAGAGCAGCTACTCCTTCATTTTACCTCTGGAGACACCAAGCTAAAATATTTGTCGGGTTAAACACAAAAACCTACAGCTCTAGGCAGTCGTTCAGGACAGAGGAGTTGCTGTTATGTAGTTCTCTGATATAGTACAGCAATATAACACTGTTCTTGCAATAAAAGTGCAGAATGAGCTTCTAAAGATGCTTTTCTAAACTAGATGTTTCTAAGTGACTTTAGGTTTCATGATAAGCTCTTTTTGCTTACTTATCACTTCTTCCTCTTTTTATTTTTTTTATTTTTGTTTTGTTTTGTGGAGGGCAACAGAGGCTGTTCTTTCTTGAGCTCAACATAAATAAAAGGGACCCAAAAATATATAAAAAATGCACTCTTAAGACATGGCACATGTCATATTTCAAACAAATGCAACTGAACATCTCCAAAATATCAAAATCTATTTCAGCAAAGGGTTTTGCTTACTTTAGACATTCACACAACTTCTAAAAAGTCAAATCTCTTCCAAGAATTTTAACTCAATCGCATGGTCAAACTCCCCAGCACAGGACGGTGCCGACAACCCCCTGGTCCACATCTCTGTAGTCTTCCTAGGCTCCGGAGGACTTCCCAAATTTGTCTGTGTAGGACATCACACTTCCTCAGGACCTACTGTCCTGAAACCCCCCTGCTCTGAGCTGGACTTTGCTTTCAGCCTCTCAGTTGGATCTGATGCTGATCATCTTCTCCTCCCTTCCATTTACTCTCCAGTAAATTTGAAGTTATCCAAGTCAGGAACCAACCAATATCCTACAGCAATGCTCAAACTCAGTGATTACCAGCTGGACCTTCAACAGTAGGATGCATACGTGTGCAGCTCTACTCTGTCTACATGCAGGGAAGAGGTTTGTGATGTGGTGTTCAAGCTCAGTCCCTTCTCCATCATCTCCACGGCATCCTGCCATACACTTCCATCAAACTCCAGCTTCAGCCCACCATGACACGATACAGCTCATTATTTTAGGGAGACCTTTTGGACACAGTGTCTCAGCTGACTCTTCCAGACTATGTCCAGATATCCCCAGAAATCTTCAGCATTGAAAGAGCAAACCATGGATGTGTGCATTAACACGTGTACATCACCCACATCTCAGCCACAACAAATCACAAACACTGAAAAGACCCAATATGTACTATTTTAATTGAGCTTTGACTATGATGGAGGACAAGTGAGGTGATTCCAGCCCATTAATATTTCCACTTCAGCCAGCATGTGCAGACTAAAGAAGCTGAGACCTCAAACCTTGAAGGTAAGGATCCAACAGCATCAAATCTCCCCAGTTGTTTCACCTTCAATAGCAGGAGGGAGGTGTTGACGCTGAAGTGATGCTTTGCAATTCAGGGAATCTCTGTTCAATCACCAGGCTTGCATAAATTCTGTAATGCAGTACTCTGTATCTGGGAGAATTAAAGACAAGGCACAGGGATCTCACCTGCCTCTGAAGCATCCTCGTGCTGCAAAATGCATAGGAAAGATTCTTGGTTTAATGGGGTGTTGTTCTCTTTCAGTATAACACAGCAAGAAATGGCCTCATATCATTTTAATTTTTAATCTTCAAGTAGATTTTTTATAATTTTTTTTAATTTTTTTTTTAAATTAAAAAAAAAAAAATCACAAATGTAAAAAATTACAATAATGATAATCAAGGTGGCAAGAAACTGGGAGTTATCCTGAGCCGGTTCATAGCATTGATCAAGGTATTTCTTTTCATCAGCCTGCTGCAGTAGGCAGATTACCACATAGCTGCACCACGCACAGAAAACGTGTTTAGATACATAAATCTTACAAAAGAGGCTTCTTATTTTGATGCAAAACCAGAAAGAATTATACATTGCATTAAACATTTTCTTCTCTGTCCTCTCCTTAACCGTCTGAAAGATCAATTAAAGTGCTTTTGCATAAAGCAAAGAGAGGCGCTTTCCAAAAATAAATAAATAAATAATGAATCCACTCTTTGCTTCTAATATGATCTCCAAAGAAAACAAGCATAACAACTTAAAAGACTCCCACAGTGAAAAATAAGAAAACGCGGAACGTTTAATCATCTACTTACGAGGTAACAAAGTAGATTTCTCAAGTCTTATGTCTCTTGCAAAATTTTAAGTGCTTCTGCACAAATATTAGTAACATGCTGCAACAAGCCAAACAGTTTCCCCTGCCCTCACACAGGAATACATGCAAGTCCCTCCCTTGCACTCACATACACTCATTTGCTGTTTCCATCACTTTTCTATTTGCAAAGAGATCAGAATGAAACTAGAAGGAATTGTACCATTGATTTGAACACCTTCCTCCCCTTATGAAGGTCTTGCTGTCCTGCATATATCAGCAATCTCTCTGTCCAACTACACTGCAACATCTGGAGGCATCAGCACAAGCTCTCTGCACGCTAACGGGTAATGTGACTTATGAACCTCAGCACTGTGAGAGCATCACTGAGTTCAACTGGTCTCCCAGTTACCAACCATAATGGGAACTGGAAGAAAAGGGAGAAAGGTCGTCCCATCAAGCAAACTCAAGAGCTACTTTCTTCTCCCTCAGACTGCCCTGTATCATGGCTTTGCAAGGCAGGGGAGGAACTGCTCCCATCAAAACCTCATCTTCTTAGTTTCTAAGGATGAATTTTTTTAGGATAAGGGTGGTGAGATACCGGCACAGGTTGCCCAGAGAGGTGGGAGATGTCCCATCCCTGGAAACATTCGAGGTCAGGCTGGATGGAGCTCTAAGCAACCTAATGTAGTTGAAGATGTCCCTGCTCACTGCAGCAGGGTTGGACTAGAAGACTTTTAAAGGTCCGTTCCAACCCAAACAGTTCTATGATTTTTAGTTCTCCAGAGAGCAGCACACCATTACACCATCATCTGAAGACGCACCCAGAGGACCTTTCCAAGGCTGCGTTGATGGACAACAATTTGGTGGAATTATATCTCCTCCCTCCCACAGCATCAGTGAAGCACTTGAACGCTCTTCTACTTTGCCCAGCCCATGCCAAGCCATTGGGCTGGCTTCCAGCAACACAGTCTGGAAAGGAAATCTGACCTCCAGGCAAAGCTGTCATAGGGGACAATAGTCATCATCACACCCAAATGCAAAAGAGCTGATAGGAGAGAGAAATCACTGCCCTACTCAATTGAAACAGGAGGAAAATAAATTGCAATATTAAAAAAAAACCAAACACAAACACACAAAAAAAGAAAAAAACAAACAACAAAAACCCCACAAAAACTTCAACAAATAAAAAAAAAAGGTAAGAGGTAAATAATTCATTTAGGCAGCATGCAGTGCCCATACTCTACCTGAACTGTTTAAGCAGAAGGTTCATGGTTTAACCAGAACCACCATAAAAAGCAAAGGTAGGGTGAGAAGTACAAGATTTATCTTGAGTAAACAAAATAGGTTTCTCAGTAAGGCATTTTCATTTAAAAAAGAAAAAAATATGTTGCAGTTTGTCAACTGACCAGTAAGGGGAGTCGGTGCCTAGAGCTTGGAGTCAACCACGCATATGCAGTTTTGGGTGGAGAAAACTCAAATAAATAATTCTGAGGTAGTGACATTGAGGTAACATTGATGACTGCCAGAAGATGCTAGAGAAAGATGGACAGAGAGCACCACGTCCAGAAAACCCACTAATAAGGAGCAGGGAGAGGGATTGAGAGATACTACAGTAGAAGAAAAAAGTCATGTTTTTGCTAGGAAACAAGTCTCTGTCTTCCTGCAAGACTTAATGGACAGCATGTGATGGAGAGCACTTTAGAAGGAGAAAGGCAAAGGACAAATGAAATCAAATCAACATGGAACTTGGGATAAAAGAAAAAATAAGTTAAATCTCAATGAACTTCTGGGTATGATATTCTGATGGTACCATGTTTCTCAGAAAGGACTTGGGCCAACTCCTCTGATGGCCTGGAGAAGACTTCTAGGAAGGTATCATATGCCTAGTAGAAGACTTCAGAGAAGACTTCAGAAGACAAGGGGTAATCAGACTCCTTACCACTGAGCTCCAGCACTAGAAACAAATAGGAAGAAAAAAATAAAAATAAAGATTTATTAAAAAAAAAAAATGCTCAAAATCTGAGTGGGTTTTAATAATACTATACAGTATCTAAAGAAAAATACCAGCAGTAGGAACTCATTAAGCATTGTATGGGGAAAGGCAGCAAAATCACTCCTGCATCTATAGCCATGCTGGGCTCGTCAACAGAAACGGGGCTGCCACCGGCTACGGGGCCACGGGGAGGAGCACTCAAACACTTACGTTCCTCTTTCCTCTTAATCTCATTAACCTCACATTTACTCTGTTGTTGGTGATTACTCAGGATGTTAATAGGCATACTTTTTGCATACTATTTACCACATGTTACAAATCTGTTTAGCTCTGTATACGAAACGGGGCTGAAACATGCCAATTCTACCCATGCTATGGAAAAGAGAGGAAGAGAAATAAAATCTTTTTTAAGGACTTGTTTCAAAGATCATCATTTCTTGCATAAGAATTAAGTGCACGATAACCAACTGATTCAGAAAGATATATAAAACCGTTCCTTTTTTCTAATTCTAGAATACTTTCTGAAGTATTCTATGAAAGAAGAACAGACACACAAACCAAAAATACCCAAGAAAAGACTTATTTCCTACTATTAAGCTAAAGTACATGAAACAACTGTTCTAGCCACGATACAAATTATCGTAACGGTATTCCAGGTGGGAAAAACAGATGTAGATTAAGAAAACTATTTCTGCTGATAAAAAACTCTAAAGGTTTTACAAATACAGTCCATTATGCCTTGAAAAATGAAACCTTCACTGACCATCTGTTCCTAGCAGAGAGCGCCCATTAACACTCGCTTTGGCCAGAAAATCCAACTCAAAGTCAACGCACCGCGAGAAGGGACCACCCCAGAGATCAATGAACCAGCCAAGTCAGGCAACATCAGCTGTCAGGTGAAGAATTTGGATGGAGATTGCCCAATATCAACCAGCTAAAACAAGGAAACCACCACAAGAGCAGAAGATGCCATCCAGAGGTGAACATCTGCAAGCATTGAGTCTACAACATACCCGCACACCCACTCCGGAGGCTGGGTGAGCAAAACACAGCCTCACCTTCAACAAGTTCAAGGGATATGGAGAAAAACAACCAAACCAAAGAACCTGAAACAGGAAGGATTATCACAGAAAGAAAACAGCAAAAGTATCTCACCCACAATTTTACTCCCTTGTGTTGTGGAGCCACTTGTTCGGCACTAGGCAGCAATAGCCCAATGGACCCAAGGCACGTCTCAGCAGTATTGTCTCTGTTCAAGGAAAATTAAAAAAAAATAAAAAAAAAATGAAAATCGGAAGTGAAAAGTTCACACAGGTTTTTATCTGCTCTGCTGCCCCCAGTTTGAAGTGCAGGCATTCCCAAGACTGAGGTTGAGCTGTATCTTTAGATTCAACTGCCTTTGGCAGTTTCCAACACCCTGTGCATTTGTTAAAGAATAATGTATATATTAGGCAAGCTTTGCTTTTGGCCTACACAACATCTCTTGACAATGTAACACACACATAAAAAAAACCCCAACACTCCTTCCCTTTAATTTCAGGGTGCATACATTAGGGGATGCCCAGTAAAGTACAGCAAATAATTTTCATTTTCTGCAATTTGTGATTTCACATAACTCTCATTTCCCCCTGCTTAGCGATCTCCTATTTTATATTCAGTCTTAGCCAGTTAAGCAGGATCTGTCAGTATTTTTCCTACATTTCTTACAAAAAGAAAGCCCATGCAACTTAAAGGGATTGCTGAGCTAGAACCATGCCACTGGGACAACCAAGTGGACCCAGCACTGGAAGAGGTCTCAGCAGAAGAGCAAAACCTTCACCAGGGTGATGTAACACAAAGCTCCACAGAGGACTCAAGCCTTTATAACAGAAGTGAATCTGTTATAAAGCAAAGTTAGCAGAAGACCGAAAAATCATTATGGTATAATTGATTTTTACCTAAAAATATGTAGAAATAGGAAAAAATAAATTCCTACTTTTGGAAAGATTATCCCTACAAGAGCGCACATGCACGTTTATGTATAGACCAATAGACAGAGATAGCATACCTATATGGACAGATATACAACTGCATATTTTAGAACTGCATCCGTAAATATCCGATAGCTCAGGTAACTCTGGAGACTCTAGTTAGAGATGTAATAAACCTATTTCCCACACACACGTTTTAACAACTGAATCTTTCTGTCCCAAATTTGAAAACTAATGCTTCAGAAGGAATTTAACATGTTCTTAATGCAGTTTATTATGCTTTAACAAAAAGTAAAATGAAAAGAAGAAGAGGAATGGCTTAGGCCACTCAGGCAGAGGCACTTTTACACTGTGTAAAGTTAAGGACATAGAAGTATTATGCTCTTTTTACAGCAACTGTTCCTCAAAGAAAGTGTTTTAATCAAACTGCTGAAAATTCTGGCTGGTTGGTTAGTTTTAACCAGGAGAAGCATCACCACGCAGGACTCAGTCTTATCATCAAAGCTTTCTTATCCCTCCTTGTGATGGGAGAAATTTAAATTACATGGGATGATACTGGGGCTGGAGAGAGCAGCAAAGGATGCTGAAGGACCTCCTGCCCTGAGTTTTCATACCCTTAGAAAAACTACACAATAACCCTTTCCTCTTCTTTGATGAGCAGAATCTATTTCAACACCCTCAAAAGCCAACAGCAGAAGCTCCAATACATGAAACTCAACCACAACTACAGGCTGGGCGGAGAACGGATTGAAAGCAGCCCTGAGGAGAAGGACTTGGGGGGTGTTGATTGATGAGAAGCTTGACATGAGCCAGCAATGCACACTTGCAGCCCAGGAAGCCAACCATGTCCTGGGCTGCATCAAAAGAAGTGTGACCAGCAGGTCGAGGGAGGGGATTCTGCCCCTCTACTCTGCTCTCGTGAGACCCCTCCTGCAGTACTGCGTCCAGCTCTGGGGTCCTCGGCACAAGAAGGACATGGAGCTGTTGGAGTGAGTCCAGAGGAGGCCACAAAGATGATCAGAGGGCTGGAGCACTTCTGCTATGAGGGACAGGCTGAGAGAGTTGGGGTTGTTCAGCCTGGAGAAGAGAAGGCTCCAGGGAGACCTTACAGCACCTTCCAGCACCTGAAGGGGTCTACAGGAAATATGGAGAGGGACTGTTTACAAGGGCAAGGAGTGATAGGACGAGTGGTAATGGGTTTAAGCTAAAGAAGGGTAGATTTAGATTAGATGTTAGAAAGAAATTCTTCCCTGTGAGGGTGGTGAGGCACTGGCACAGGTTGCCCAGAGAGGTTGTGGATGCCCCTGGATCCCTGGAAGTGTTCAAGGCCAGGTTGGGTGGGGCTTTGGGCAACCTGGTCTAGTGGAGGGTGTCCCTGCCCATGGCAGGGGGGTTGGAACTAGATGATCTTTGAAGTCCCTTCCAACCCAAACCATTCTGTGATTCTTTGAAACAAACAAAACAAAACAAAACAAACAAACAAAAAAAATCAATAATAGCTTTTGAGTTAAAGGACAGGACTCAGCACCAGTTTTCAAAGACAGGGTAAATAAGTAAGGCCTTATTACATTTTTACATTTTCAGATGTAGCTCAGCAACACCTTGTCACACTACATCACACACTTCCTCCTTGTTATTTCCCTGGCCAAAGGTCAAAATTCATCCTCCCAAGAGACAAGCCTTCCTACAGAGCATTCTGTAGACCTTCTAAACATCAAGACATGCTGCTATCTCTCGAGGAGGCAGCCTTCACTCTTTGTAATCACCATAGAGCAACACACGAAGCCCGTGCGTTGTCACCACAGAAATGTAGGATCCTGGAGAAGAGAAGGCTCAGGGGAGATCTAATTGCAACCTTCCAGTACGTGAAGGGGCCTACAGGAAAGATGGTGAGGGACTGTTTATCAGGGAGTGTAGTGACAGGACAAGGGGTAGTGGGTTTAAGCTGAAGAAGGGTAGATTTAGATTAGATGTTAGAAAGAAATTCTTTACTGTTGGAGTGGTGAGGCACTGGAACAGGTTGCCCAGAGAGGTTGTGGAGGCTGCATCCCTGGAAGTGTTTAAGACCAGGTTGGATGGGGCTTTGGGCAACCTGGTCTAGTGGAGGGTGCCCCTGCCCATGGCAGGAGGGTTGGAACTAGATGGGCTTTGAGGTCCCTTCCAACCCAAACCAGTCTGTGATTCTATGATTCCTTCTACAAACCCCATTTCTCCTGTAACACACCTAAGGAGGCATCAATACACAGTACCACCGTCTACTGGTCCACATGCACACACAGGCAATGAAACAGAAAAGTCTATGTATCAATTTTCCACAGTCTTGGAGCGTTTTTTTCTGAGTTTTGTAGGTTTATTTTGTTTTGGTTTTCTAACTCTATTAGAAAACCGTATCAGCAGAGCTAACTTTGGTGTACAGCTAAAATACACACCAAGCTGCTCTAGCGCCAGGACTGCGCTTTCCCCTTCTCCAATGCACACCACATCTCAGCACGTTCAGAGGTCCCAGCAAAGTGCAAGCAGCAGAGGATCCCTCCAGCCCTGCCATCATGTACCCAGGAAAGTCACTCTCTGACCACTTTCCATCTGCTACCAAGTTCCCATAATTCACAAAAAGAGCAAAACTGAGTACATTAGAGAGAGCAGCGCTGGCAGCTGCAGTTAACTGTTTTCATCTGATCGATTATTCCCTCCATTTATAAAAAAAAACAAACAAAAAAACCACCCTAATATTCGTGTGATTTAGTGCAACTTAGGATGGGGAAAAAATAAGAAGTCTGAAATCTTGTCTCTGGCAATCTCACATGGAATAATCCAGCTCCAAATGAAAACAGCATTATTTGTCCAGCACTCAGAGTCCAGCACTGAAATCTCAGGATGCTCCTGGCTCCTAAGAGTTTCTATCACCTTCATGTAGCCTGGGTCAAGCTTTTTTAAACTTCCTCTACAAGCAAAAATCAGTAAACATTTTAATTGTTCAGGGCAAGCTAAGCCATCCCATCCTGCCAGGTGGGGATTCAGGTCCTTCAGCACAGAAACCTGGTGGCCCGGTTTTACAGAAGTATCAATATTATGCCCATCTCTGAGCCCCCAACGGTGCAGGCAGCCCCAAGAGGATGCAAACCAATAGCAAAGTTATCAACACGCACTACATCACGCATGCAACTTCTTGCTGACCCCTCTTCTCCCTATCTCATCCTCCCACCCTTCCCATCCCACGTATCTAGCTGTTTTCTTCTCCAATTCTATCTCATCAGGCGGTTTCTCCGCAGCAGAATCTCTCCTCATACTGGACACCATAAAGGAATGCAAGAGGAACACGATCTTTGGTTGGCACCCATAGGAACAACCCCTTTATAGGGAGGAATTAATGACAACTCTCTCCACCTGCAAGGTTTTTTGGATTTTTATTTTTTTTTCCCTAAGTCATCGTATATATAACTCACATGATGTCAGTAGAGGAATATCACGCTAAAGATCTGGAACGTAAGGGGCGGGTTTTCCTCGTTTCTATGGTTATAAGCAATTTTAATGACCAACCTAAATAAAAAAGCTGGAAGAGAGAGAAAGTAGGAAGGAGTGAGGTAGGCGTTTAATTTTGATTGACAAGACACAGCATAACTAGTTAAGATCTGTCAAATGCCTGCTGAGGATCACAAATCCTCAGCACATTGTATGGAAGACAGAATTAGTCTAAATGCACAGCTTTACAAAAATGTTTCTTACCCAGCGAGATCACAGTTCACCATTTCAGGTTCCCCACACAAAGCAGCTGATACCGTAACTACCAAAGGAGTCAAGGTAGGGACAGAAAAAAAAATAGATATATTTTTTACTATTTGTGAGATTTTTGAATGCTATCATGCTACAGTGTCTCAACTTCTGTCCCTGGCCTATATAGAGATTTATATTTATTCATTTGTGTAGATATATACACATGCACACATAAAAGACAGCATTCCCAAGACTGTTCACTACAAGAACAAATGATTTGAAAGGTATCATCGATGGCATCACTTTGGAATCACATCTGCATCACATTAAATGATGTATAAACACAGAGTAAGGAGACAGTTCCTGCGTTACTTTAAAACAGGAGATTGAACATAGAAAGAGTCAAACCTAGATTGGATTGGAAACATCAGGAAATGCAGAGACAATCTGGAGACACAGAAACACTGCCATGACAGTCGGCTGTGAGGTTCCCTGGAGATATACCGCCAAAAACCCCAAAGTGTGGGGAAAATTAAGAGCATCCCTATAAATGTCCATGGGTGACATCATCAAGACGGAAGAAGAACGGAGCGACAGAGACTTGGAGCATTTCGAAGTCAGGAGCAGAGATTCACGGCCTTGGAGGGAAGAGTCAACATCTCAGCGACACACAAGGCAGCACAAGAAGGGCTCTGGAGGACATAACCAGAAGCTTGTGTTTAATGCCACAGAGATGCAGGATGCAGCAAAGGGCTGACACAAAAAAGATTCAAGAAATGCCTGAACCACGCTAGGGACATGTTTTTTCTTGTATTTGCTCAGCACTGTTGAGATGCTTAGCAGGACACGGTGATCTTCACAGGGCCACACACTCAGAAAGCACTTTACAGACCACCACCTTCTGAGTTCCTATGTATTTTCTTTCAGTGTTTTAGAAGGCTCTACTATTTTATCAAATCTGTTTGACTTTTAAGGAGGGAAAAACTAGGCAAGAAAGGACAGGGTTACGAAGGAGGGAAGTCAACAGCTCCTGAGATGCCTGCCAACACGATCTGCACTTAAACCAGGCAGTTTTGGCAGAGAACATTCTCAGAATTTGATATTTAGAAGTCTTACGGTGTTGGAACATACAATGAAAGGACACAAATGAACTAAGAGTTGATCAACACATACTTGTACCAAAGTCAGGAGAATACTTTCCCACAAAGTCTCAGCCACCTGGTTCTTCCATGCTACATCCAAACAAAACCCAAAACTCACAAGTTGCCTCAGTTACTGCCAGTTTCCAATCCTGGAGCAACATATTTATTGTGATACAAACTTTTTTCCCCCAACAATGGCCAGGCTTTACAATATAAGAATAATCAAAACATCTACAAATTAGATTTCTTGAAGAACTACAGCACTTGCTCCTCAAGAAGTGGAATAAATGGAAGGATTCAAATCCATTTTCCAACTGATCACCTCATTGGGCCAAGTCTACTAAACTCTGTCTCTTAAAACTCTCAATCTGCAAGTAATTAAACCAAACCTGTATGAAATTTATTCATTCAGCAGTTATACCCCGAACAAGCACAGTAGTACTCACACGCTAAGTTACCTCTTACTCACTAACAGTATCTAAAAATTCATTATCCAAAACTTGGCAGAATTGGGCACAGATTCTTCAATTTCAACTGAAAAGTTCAAATGATCTCGTAAGAGGTCAACCAAAACTTCTAAAAAGCTAATGTCAGTGCAATGTACAATGAGGAAAACCAGGGCACGTTCTCCCACCATTCCGTCGGGCACGTTGGCTTCACTCAAGTCTTACCATGGCCCGTGATGATTTGACAGGGTGTACAAGTCCAACGCAAACCTCAACACAGGTTATTTAAGTCCCTGAGAAACCACATGCAAGGGATAAATGTATTGCAGATGCAATCTTCCAGCCTTCTTACCCAATGCCCAGGGATGTTGTAATCATCCACAGGCAAAAAAACATTTGGTCAACTCTGTCCAGGAAACATCTATTGAATTAAACTCATCACCAGTACATAGTAACCACTTAATAAATATGGCTGTAATCTAGTTACAGGGGATGTGTGAGAAGAGGGAAGGACCCGAACTCTTGCTAGTGTTCAAGTCATCATTGCTAGTGTTCAAGTCATCAAGAACATCTTAAATACATCATTTAATAATGAGACAAAGAGACACCACAAGTCAAATAAGGTTCAAAAGTAGGATCAATGATAAAACAGGAAATTAGGCAAGAGTGGATAAGAAAAGAAGATAGGCCGTTGCAGAAGATACTGCCAAGAAGTTAAAACTGCCATCTGCTTTCAGTGCTCAAATATTAGATAGGGAAACTTTTGGCCAGTGGTCCCATGGCATGTAATAGCTCTTCTTGATCTCCCTCAGTGCTCCTTGTCCTTACTGGAGCAGGGTAACTGCTTTACTTACCTCAAAAACCACATAGCTGCCCAGCTGTAGCTGTTGAATGCAACTGAGCTTGGGGGCGGAAAGGAGAAATGGTGCCTCTGACTTGTACTGATGGACACATGACCAGCTTGGTCAGTTGCAAAGCATGAACAAGAAACCACTGCTTTGGTTCTGCTCATTTATTGCTGTTTCTTTCCCAGCAGTGCCACCATGAACTCAACCAGGAAACAACAACCAAAAAAAAAAAAAAAGTGTGATTAATATTTTATGCCTTTTTCTTCTTGAAAGGTTTCAACCAGTCAAGCTGCCTATCACCAACCTAAAGTCAAAGCAGCATGGAGTCAGCTGACACAAGCTGATTTATTACCAGATAATGCCTCCGAACCGCCCAAACCAACTCTGCAGTCATCAGAGCCACCTTTTCCCTGAACAGTGCCCAGGAATCACTTGCAAAATAAATGCAACCAGATTTATTGCTTCTGCAACCCTGGAAATTCAAGTTACAGAGGTGACGTTACATTTTGTTTTGCCAATGCTAATCTAATACCTTTTTAAAGGTGTATACGTTTCACCCTGTTGGCTTCCAACACTGAATTACCAGCTCTGCTAAGCTTCAGAATAAATGAGACGAGCGTGCCCTCTGGGTGAAATCCCTTGCTGTAATCTTTATTCAAAACACACCGCTCTGGAGCCTTGCATGCATTGCCAAAAAAATCGCTTTGAGGTTTGCTCTTAAGATGGCAATTTGCATACCAACATTTTGCTGTAAAGCTTACCCAATGTCCCCGCTATTATTTTAATACTCAACTGTAGGCGGCCCCCTGAGCGGCGCACAGAAGTGCACGCTAAAAATATTCTTGGCTTCCCCACCGGCTCTACACATGACCACAGGTAATGCCGGCTCAGATGCAAAACCGGGAGCAACGGCATCCATCCGTCTCTCAAGGAGGATGCACATGCTCCTAAGTGCTCGAAAAACGTGCTAAGAAGCAGAAAAGCATCTCTGCATGGATGGAGGAAGGATGCACACAGCAGCCGGAGGAGAAAGACCGCAGAAAAAGCCAGTTTTGCAGCCAAGGAAAGCGGGAGAGGTTTAACCGAGCGCGAGACATACTTGGGAAAACACATTAAGAGGTAATAAAGCAGGCGAGGAAGGCATCGCCCGGGACATGAATGTAAGACGACGCTGCACAGAGGAAGGGAAAGAAACCTCACGCACAGAATAGGAACGATCCCAGGCGAAGGCGAGCGCAGCCTGATTCATGCCTCAGAAGGGACATCCTGGTCCCACTGGCAGCACCGTGTTGATGAGAACGCGTGAAAAAACCTGGATTGCAGGTTTTTCTGTTCCCTCCTCCCCCTCACCCAGCAAACCACGGTCTCAGAGGCTGTAATTATTTTTGGCAAGGTGTAAACAGGTTCAGGAAATGAAACAAAAAAAACAGAGTTATTTATGAGATGCAATGCAGGGAGCCGGCATTGGAGCCCAGCTACCGAATCAGCAAGCGCAAGGTTACCCTCGTCTGCTTCGGAAAGCGACTTTGCCGAGTAGTCTGCAGCCAGCCAGGCAAAATAACCAGCCTTGGTCTGTCCAGGAAAGCAGGAAACGGAGCATGTTGAACCACCAGAAAGCATTGCCTAATTCAACTACAAGGGCTTCGTTACAGGGCTGGTAGGCTTTGAGATGACGTCCATTGAGATGGCATCCATTGAGATGTCTACCCAGCCCTTAACTGACCACGACGACTTCCTGCCTCTCCAGGCTATGGGAGAGAAGCAAGAAGGACATCAGGATCGTTAAGTCTTCCTTCACCAAAGCTGTTGTAGAAGGAAGCAGCCACCTGTGTGTAGAAAATTGTTGAAGACCACTAATCGCCTTATCCTGAAGGCCACCGCCTGCTTCCAAGGAGTTCATTATCGTCCCAACCCAAGAAGGGCCACAGATTTTGAAAAACAATTTGCTTGCAAAGAGCAAAGCTTTAGAATCTCCCTCTCCTTTCTGCCAGCAGAGGAAACCAGCAGAAGCTGAACCCTCCCTGCAAGACAACATGGGCACCCCAACGGGGCTGAAGAAGGTAGCAGCATCTCAAGCCCACGAAGCAACCACTGAGGAAAATGCAAAAGCTCCTTCTGGTTTCACCAGGGGCCAAAGGAAAAGGGATGGTCAAAGCCAGGAGGTGCAGGGAGGCAGGACGTCAGGGTCAGGAGGACCTCCAGGCTGTTTTCTGCCCTCTCTTTATATTCTGTGCTCGAAGCCTTGCAAACAGGACCGAGACTCACAGTCCTGTTTCCAAGTATGGGATGATAATAAATTCTAATTAAGTAAAAAAAAGATGACAAATGCAATGCATTAGGAAAGGAACTGAACGAAGAGCAAAGAGCAAGCCTGTAGACCTGAGAGCCCATACGACGCCTCTAGGTACAAAAGGAAACAAAGGTACATCTGAATAACGTGCAAAGAAAAACAAAAAAAAAGCAAAAACAAAAGCAAAAAAAAAAAGCAGACCTTGGTTTCCACGCACAAAGGAAAGAACCTTTACAATTAAACTGCAGGTATTTCCATGAAGGAAAAAAGAAAAAAACAAACCAACCAAAAAACCGTAATTAAAATCTTTTCCATTGCCCTATGTTTGGGGCAAAGGAGAAGAAATCCATCTGCTTGAAGCTCTAAAAATGATAATCAGAAAAATATCTGTAGTGAGACTGTCAATCTGCTTTTTCAAATCCAAAGGCGAGTCAGTCGCTGCTTCCTGTTTTACTGTAAAAGTGCAGTAAGATGCATCTCCAAGGGACCGGTTTTGGCACTTGGCTAGGAGAGCAATCCAGTACACTTTTACAAAAAACAACCCACACCTATGAAACTTCCCCGCGGTGCATGATCAGTACTTAAGAGGGCTTTGGAAAACACGCAGTTGTTCTCTAAAATAGAGGCGTCAAAAAGCTTAGGACAGCATTTCTGGGGCTTCGACGCCCACATTTTGCCACCTACTTCCATCTTCGGGCACTTGGAGTTAATAGAAGCTGAAGGTCCTTAACACTGAGACGTTGATCCAACAACATTCACCGGCCTCAACGCAACTTTAAGCGCCAACTTTTTAATATTTAAATTTTTTTTTTGCCTTATTTATCATTTATTGAAGTAGTCTTAGTAAAATAACTTGATTTTTCACCATCGCTACGAATCTGGATAGCTTGACAACCTGTACAAGTTGGTATGTAAGATGATGGTGAGCGTTAGCAGGCTGGGCACGCGTCCCTGATCACGGCTATGCTCATTCATCGTGGCCTGATCCTGCCCGCACCAATCCCACTGCTCTGTCCACAGCGGCTTCAGCAGAGAAAAGACTGAAATTTTGATTTTTTTTTAAAATAAAAGCAAAAAAACAAACCCTAAAAAAACAGAGCATAAAACCAAACAAACCCCCATGCACTATTATTAAATAGATGTGAATTTTATTTATATGACTTTATGCAATGTATTATGGAAATTAATTGTTATTTAATAACATATATATGTTTCTAAACTTAATTCCTCATACTTTCTCACTGAGCATCTGCTCCTGGACGCTACCTGCGGCGGAATATTTGATGGGACTGACATTAGGGTACCAGCAACAGGTACTCAGGTAAGAAAGCGGCTTTCTTAATAGAAGCTTTCTTAATTTCTCAAAGAAATACATCAAGCAGACGACCGAAGACATCAAAACATTTGGGAAAGATAAATCACGTCTCAAGCAATTTAGCAGTACGTTTAAAGTTGTATAAATCAGGTATTTTAGAAATTAGGAGGTTCTCATAAGTCTAGAAAGTTAATAGTGTCACAAGGGATCATAAATCAATTGTTTTGTGGAGGAAAAAAAAAAAAAAAGTCAAAAGCTGCATTAAGTTTTAGCTCTTGCTTCACTTTACAAGAAGGAAAAGTTCAAGATCCGCAGCTCCCAACAGAACGATGCAGCTACATGGAAGATTGTAAAAAAATGATCTAGATCGCTCTACGCCTTAATGCTCAGCACCTACTCTCACACAGCCCCAGGATTTTTAATATTTTATTTTTTTTTATTAGCTGGGAATAGAAAATGCAGTCCATTGGAGTTAACTTCAAGTCATCGTAGCAATTACCATTACAAAAAAAAAAAAAAAAAAAGTTTTTCTTGTTAATAAAGGTTCCATGGCAAATAAAAGGGACACAGAGGGACTTCCAGTCACCGGCGGGATGTTGAAAAATGCCTGTGCACAACCAGCACTGTAAGCAAATAATCTGCATTATCCCCCTTCAAAAAATTAAAAAAAAAAAAAAAAAAAATCAAGCCCGCGTGTTGGAAAAGGGATGCTTCGGCAGAAGCAATGACAAAATTATGCAACCTCAAGGGATCGCCGTCTGTAGCTCCCGTACCCAGGCGGGTGAAATCGCAATAAATAGCAAATGAAGAAAATATGTCACGTACACGTCATGTTCAACAAGGTGTTACCCAGCGCGTCAGCACAGTTCCTGCAGCCTCATCGACCTTCCCCATGGCAAAACGTGCACGGCAGCAGTTTTTCTCCCCTCTCCCAAATGAGAAGAACTTGGAGCATAACGAACATCTCCAGGCTGGGACATGGGACGCTGCAAAGCATTTGCTAATAATTCAGCTGAAACATAATTGTAATTATCTACAGCTAGTTGCAAACACTGCTCTGCCCCCTCTGATAAAAAAACCCTTTTTTTTTTTTTTTTTTTTTTGGCGGCTTTCTTTTTTTCAAGAAAACTATANTTTTGCTGCCGATACGTTTTTCCAAACAAACTATACACATTAAAAATTCCAATACCGGTTATCTAACCAAAGACTAAATTCAAAGGGGGAATTTGAATGAGAAGCAGAGTTTTTTGCATGAAAAACTCCGCCTTTGCAGAGCACAGACTGGATTTTCCCGAGTTAGTTTTGCCTAAATTCAAAACCACCATTGCACAGCTCACAAATCTGATGAAATATTGAGAGAAAAAGAGGATTTTTCTCTCCCTCGACACCCCAAAATTGGAGTACGTGAGCTGGACAGGGAACACCATTGCATGAGGACTTCAGTCACAGTCATGAGACATCACATGCTGGTAAATAAATAAGAGAATTTCACGGAAAAAAAAAAGAAAAATTAAGAAAAAACGCATTCATGGCTGTATGTGCCTCCACCACAGAGCTCCTGAGCAATCTGCTCATAAGAGATTTTTTTTTTTACAAAGCTGCCACAAACAGCCAGTTTGGGGGTTCCCTCATAACATATTCAAGCTTCTGGCTTCTCAGGCAGCAAAGAAGTGGGTTAATCCAAAAATTTGGGTCACAACACCTCCAAATTTTCCCCCTGCAAAAATAAAATAAAGGAGGCACCTCCCTCCTCCACGCAGAAGCATCACAAGAAGATTCTTGGTACACTGAAAAAAAAAAAAAAAAAAGCAACAAGTTTCAGCAATGAGCATGATCCAAGTCCCTCACAGAGGAGGAAAATGTTTTATTTTACAGAAATAAGGACTATGGCACAACAGGGTTGGAATAAAATCCTACAGCACTGCTGTCTCCTGCACTCCTTTACTCCATGCACCAGATGATGGAGGAGTCCTACGGGGGGGAAAGAAAAAAAAAAATACATGGCAAAGTTATTCAGGACTACAATCATAATAAATGTATGCTCCAGGGGAAGGAGGACAATAAAGTCCCCGATAACCTCAAAAAAAAAAAAAAGTTTTTGCAACGTGTGGCTTTGCAACGAGGGCGAAAGCGGAACAAGAAGAAAACAAATGCTACGCAATGAAGAGCATAAACCATTCTGCAGTTATTTTCTGCTTTTATTTAGGGAAGAGATTACAGAGATAGCAAAAGAAATCGCAGCCTGACCCAACACGAGCATTTACTTAAAAAAAAAAAAAAAAAGGAAAATAAAAAAAAAAAAAAAAAAAGCAACTGTAGCTATTGCAGCCAAGTTCGACTTCATTGAAGGAGAAGCTGGAAAATGTTTTGCAGATTTTGCTTGCAGCATCCCAGCAGGTGAGTAGCCAACGCACCTAAACTGCCCTTGGGAAAGCTTTTCCCCACAGCTCCGCATCCCAGCAAAAAAGCATTAAAAAAAAACACCTGGATACACCATTTCTTCTTTTTTTATACTTATCTTCAGAATATATTTTAAAAAGCAACTGATCCCCAACACAACCTTTGCTGTCTAATGGTGCTGTAAGCAAAATGGACATGGGAAAAAAAGAAAAAAA
>VXBL01005558.1:595996-650504 GCA_013400195.1 Aramus guarauna
TCCCCTGCTGAAGACCCACCAGACGCCCTTAGGCTCGTCGGGTCTCACCTTCCCCCTGCAGCCGCGCTCCTCAGGGTGGCCTTCCCCTCCCTGAGGCCCGCCTGCCACCCCCCCTCAGCCTCCTGTCCCGCTCTGCTGCTCTTCCCCTTTCCTGAGGAGTCCGCTGTCCAGTCTCCTCTGGCCTGTAAGGTAGCAGTGTACCGCTGCTGCCCGCCTCTTAGCAGCTTCACTTCTCCCCTCTGTCCAGCCATAGCCCGCCAGCCCTGGTTCTCCCCTCCTATGTATCGCTGAGAACAGTAGTCTGAACATCTCTGCTACCTCCCCTAGGGCGTCCGCAGGGACCTACAAGGTGAGGAGCCCCATGGTGGGACTGTGAGGGATGTGGTTAGCCTTTGATGGTGGTGGGACTGTAAGTGATGTGGTTAACCTTTGATTTCATGAGCTGAGGAACCCTTCAGACTCCAGCACTAGATGAGCCGATTCTTCATTAATCATTAATAGATACTCACCATTAATCCTTAGAGCAGCATAAACTCTTTGAGAACAGGTTTGTGCTCTCTTTTGTAGTCACGCAGTGCTTAGCACACTGCACACAGGAACAGAAATAAAACTCACTGACTCACTGCTAGTAAAGCTACTAATGCTGTTCAAAACACCATGAATTACAGACCACGACTGGTGGTTCACCAAAAAAGCGCTTTGATAGAGCAGTCTGGCGCACAGGGCGTTTGGTCCAACTCACGCTATACCTGGAAGGGGTTTGCTTTTTATTTGCAAAGTGACAGCAGCTTTACTTGGTGGTTGGCTTTGCAAAAGGAGTTATAAAGCAAGGATTTTCTTGATAGGGCCTTTAAACAACAATTCATTTTAACAAGGGGTTGACAAGCCAGCTGCCTTTTCAGAAATGTAGTTCTGCACCAGTAGCCTGGCCAAAAAAAGTTTTAAAAGGGCTGAGGGGCCACCTGAGCCTCCATAAACTTCAGGATTTTACAGCACCAAACCGCTATCAGAGAAATTTCCTCGATCTTTTGCTGCATTGGTAAATCATTTATTTGTGTGGGCTCTAAAGAAAATCCCCTTGGAAAAGGGCCATAAAAATGCATTGATAACAAAATACAGCTGTCCTGCTCGCCATCTCCAAAATCCTCTGACTACAGTTAAATGTGCAAGAGACTGAGTATTGCTGGGTGGTTTTTTGGGGGGACTGGGGGGGGGAGTCAAAGTGGGTTAATCCTGCAAGAAACACAGATTGCAGTTCAAAACCACTGTACAAAATTTTCAATAATTTTCAGTACAAATCATACTTCCTTTCAGTGTGAGCCTCATGAAAGTAAGTAAGAAAAGAAATATATAAACATGCCAATATAAGACACAGACAAAGTATTCTAAGGGACAGCAAACATCAAAATTACAGAGAGATAAAACTTATGTGATTGCTTTGGTTTAGAGTCTACATCTTTATGGTTTTGCATTTCATAGTTGAAGAAATACTGCTTTATCAATAAGTGTGTTATTCATACAATAATAATACCACGTGTTCTCTTGGGACATTTTTCTTCTGAGGTTATTTGGGCTTTTGCAACCCTTCATATTATGTGCATCAGGACTGGTCCTTGTTATTACCAGCTGTTTATTGATCTGGTACAGCTTTCAAAAGGAGCAAGGGTAGGTTCTTGGCACGGTGTGGAAATCAGGCCTTTTACATAAGCAGACAAGGTGTCTTGCATCATTGAGGCTGATGCTTTGTTTGAATTGAGAAAAAAAATAAACAATTAACGGCTTTGTTCCATCCCATAGCAATAACATCTATAAATCTAAAAAATGTACATTCAACTGTATGGAGACCAAAAGCCCTAAAGGCCAAAACTTTATTTAAACAGTTAATCTTCATGTTTGTCATCTTTTATTGGGAGGAGGTTGCCCATTTGCCAGCTGCTGCGTGGCATTTCCCACAATGGAAGCAGTGACTTAATTCCAGGATTAGTGAAACTCACAGAGGTCAGACCTGCATCCCTGGAGGAGTTTGGCAAAGGTGACTCAGGGGTGGTTGTCAGCGTGTTTCTGTTTTGGAAAACTGCCTCAATTCCTCTACAAAGATGAAATGGGATGCATCAGAGGATCTCTACCTGAATTTAAATAACCACAGCAGTGATGGTTTCACCTCTTTCCTGCTGAGGTGATTATCCGGTTAGGTTGACTGTGTCTTTAGGGGATTTCTTCTGGTGTTTGGAAGGAGTTTCCTTTTGGCTCACTGGTTTGTTTTGTGAATCATCTTAAATCATAACCTTTTAAGAGCTCTGCTATTAAAGTATTTATAGAAAGGTTATCCCTTTGTCCTCTCGGTTACTTTTTGCTAAGCTGTGTTGATTTGATTTCGCTATAACAATACCTCCTGGCTTTTCATCAGCCTCTATTGCCACTGCCATTTCTTTATGTCATCTAATGAGTTTCTTTGACATATAAAGCACGTCATGCTCTTATGAAAACATTGTCAAGGATTTTATAGAAAATAATAAACTAGGATAGTCAAATATCTTAGAGAATATTAAAAGAATAATCTCTCTCCTACTGAATTTCAGTTTAAGAAGAAAAAAAGAACAAGCATAACGGTTGGACTCGATGATCTTAAAGGCTTTTCATCACTTCTTATAAAATCGAAACTACTATTTATTTCTCTCCTGTTTTGGATTGAGTAGAAGTGTTGATAGGTTCAGGAAAAGCGAGGTAATTAAATAACATCACAAGAAAGCTTCAATGACTGCTTAATTTATCCCATTAGCACACAGTTGCTATGTCACTCCCAATAGCCATGTACGCATGGCAGCAAAGCTTTTCTAATACGGCATGAAGGTAAGAATAAAGAGCAACTTATTACTGCAGCAGCATGAAGAAGAAACCCTGAATATTTGTCTGGATTATGTACAAATAAATTTCTCTAGATTTTGAAATAGTCCAGGAACTATTTTTTTAGAGCAGTTTTTCATCTTCTGTGCTCGAGGAGTCTCCACTTTGGGGGGGGAGGGGCGACCAAACCAAAACACTACCAAACTTCTTTTCAGAAGTTTTTGTCACCATTTACTCCAATTGCTTTTCAGATCTCAATGAAACATTATTTCCTCCACCCCCTACCCCCCCCTCCTTTCACTATTTTTACTTGCTATTTTCAGTGCTTGGGCTGGGGTTGTTGCTTTTCTGAAGACTGCTAGACAAAATATAGCTGTTTTTTAAGTAGTACTTAACTTTTCAATCCCGGATTAATTGGACAATTGCACAGTTGGGAGAGTGCTTTTTTCTTTGATGAAAACGCTGTTTTTCAGTCAAATGCCTAATACACCAAACCAGTCAACTGCAAGGAGCACAGGAACAAATAGAAGTTGTTCTGAATGCTTCACAAAAACAGGTCTGATTCTTATTTCCTATTTCCAGAGATCCATGACGGTGACCTAAGATTCCCTGAAAACAGTACAGCTCAGAGAGCTTATCGCAGCATATCTGTATGTTGTTACCTGTGAGCAATTTAATAAAAAAGATATTATAGCAACAATAAGAGGAGGCTGGAGAATGCCAGCTAATCCCTAAGCCACCTTATTTCAGTCTATTTAAAGTCCAAGAGAGATTTGAATTCTGGAACCTAGCAAATTCTGACGTAAAACAGATGTTTTCATCATATCCCAAGCTGGCGACTATATGGCAAGTCCAGTACATCCCAAGGAGAAATCACAAGCCACAAAGAGCCAATTTTCAATATTTTGCACTGCATTCCTGCACCCATTACACCCAGTTATAGCTGCAATAGCTGTGGATTTTAGTGGCATTACGCCTGGATTTATCTTAGCATCACTAGATTTGATCCTTTTTTTCCAGAAATGTATTATCGTGTCTGAATTAGGAAAAGAAAAGCCCCAAGCCAATATAAAAAACTTTGTATCCAAGGCAGTGATAAGTCAATCACCTCATCAATAAAGCGTGTCTGATACTCTCAGTAATCCTAGTGATCAGCTTTGTTTATGAAAGCCAGAGACATTAAATTGAGCTCCTCACTGCTCGGAGCAGGGATGACAAGTGGCTATTGAAACTAATGTTGACAGAGCTAAAGGAGCACATGCTGAGTGCAACAGACGTAATGCAACAGAGAGAGAACAAGGCTAAACCAAGCTGGAGGGGAGGAAGACTTGGAGGTTGGAAGAAATCCCTCATTCTACTTAACTCAGTGACAAAACACCACCGATAATTTGCCCGGTTCGGTAATGCAGTTGCTGCTGCACCTGTATAATCAGGAGAGAGAACTGGCCGATGCAGAGGAGCCGTGGTACGGGAGTTACAAGTACGAAGGATGCAGAGGGAGCATCGCAGAGAGTGAACGGAGGGAGATTTCCGCTGTCAAATTCTTTGTTCTTCCCTGTGACATCTAAAGGCATCAAAGGATCCAAAGCACGACTGAAAACCTCCTTTCTATGATTTTTTTCTATGATTTTCTTTCTTTCTATGATTTTTTTTCTATGGAAACCTCCTTTCTTACTTGTGAAACAAGTAAGCACGTCAGGCAAAGTAAGGCACCCTGAAATACAAGTAGGTACATAGGTACCTAGAAAAGACAATGGTCTGAGTTTAAAATGCATATTTCTGGTGTAATTCTACAAACACAAATGTTTGCTTCATTGCCCGGTTTTAAGGCTAAATTCCCACTAGCAGAATCAAATCTCTGTTTGGTTACTGTTATGAGAGCTGCAGTTACTACCACTGATTAGGCAAGAACTGTCCTTTCCACCTGTGGTCTCATCCAGTTAATAGGTTTATCCCGAATTACACATTTTGGAGGAAAAGATTATTGTTTTCTACACATTTGTGCCACATCTCTCACAACAGATTCTCGCTTTCAGTGTGCAAGTGCTACTGCACAATCATTTTTAAATAATAATACTGTGCTGAGAAATGTAATAAAATCTTCCATTTCAGAAAGAAAGGTTTTAAAATGACCAAAGATGAGCACTAGGTTTTGGAGATTCACTAACAAAGGCTTTTTCCAGTGTTTATAAGGACTCAGCTGAACTTGTGTCAAGGTTTCCATCCACACTATAAGACAGCAAAAGAAAGTCCACAAAACAGCAAGAAAGATCCAAAATCTAGACAATGTAGCTATGAAGAAAGATTGAAAGAGATAAGCTTGCTGAATCTAGAAAATAGAAGATCTGCGGAAATGGGAGTAACTGCTCAGATATATGAAGGCTTCCTGCAAAAAGAAGCCGAAAAAAACTATTCTCCATGCACGCTGAGGATAGGTCAAGAAGCCATTGGCTTGGATTGGCTTGGATTGCTGGGGGAAGATTTAATTTAGATAGGAAAAAGTTCTATCCAGTGTTAAGCATAGTAAAACACTTGTGCAAACTACAAGGGAAGGCCTGGAGTTTCTGCTGCTGGAAGTTTTCAAAGCCATATTGAATCACAAATCATCTGTGGAAGAAGTTTACATGATGATTCAGGTGATTGGGGAGAATGAACCAAATGATCTCCTGAAACCTCTTCCAGCCCTATATATTCTGTGATTTGGACAATGTTGAGGAGGAGGTCCGTAATGATTAAGCCTACGAGAAATTCAAAAACATCATGTTGTAACTTAAGAATTTAAAAACCCAAGCCCCTCAGGTGCATTTAGCGCATCTCCTTCTACCAGTACCCATAAATGGATTCCAGAAAAGTAAGAAGACGACGTTTATGACTTCTCTTACCAGTCTCCAACTATTCTTATCTCAGGGCCTTTCTGACCATATTGTGATCCTTGCTGATTCCTTCCTGCAGCTATCCATCCAGATTTAAGCCTGTTAAAATGTTCATTCATATTTTTTATGTCTGCTACTTGCTGCATGGACTACCTTCTTTAAATGCACCTTTATTTTGCATCTCATTAGCTTCATTTGGAGACGTTAGTCCTTGCACTAGAAGAAACTGAACTGTTACTCCTACCCTCTGCTTCCTATCTTTGAAATATTATTTATGTTGGTCAAGACCAGATAAGAGGATAATCTTATCCCACGGCTGCTTATTTCCTTTAAACACCTTTTGTTAGAACTTTTTTGGAAATCCAAGAACACTCTATTTACTGGGTTATTGATACTCATAAGCCTGTTAACCTATTAAAAAAAATCAAGAGATCTGTAAGGTGCAATTTACCAGAAGTGAAATCTTTTTACCTTCCTTCAACAAAGTTTCAGCTAATTTCTCTGGTTCAGATGTCAGTTTAATAAGCTTGTAGTTCCCTGGATCTGTCCTGGAATCTCTTCAGTCTTCACGTACCAGGGAAGTTTTAAGGGAAACATTGCACATTGGTGTTAATAATTCAGATATTTAATTTTTTATTTTCTGTAAAACTCTTGGGTAAATATATCTAGCCCTGCTATTTTCTCTATGTTTATTCTTTTTAATCTGTACCTTTAGTTCAATTTCAGACAGGCTTTTTGCTGAATCCTCCCCTCAAAGAGAACCTGGGATGATTATCACCCCTGTTTCTTCTGTAGTAAACACCAGTGCAAAGAATTCGCTTGAGTACTCTGCAGTGGCCTTTTTCTCTGCAAGTGATTCTTGTATACAGTTGCTAACAATTGGTCTTACAGGCACACTTTTCACTCCTGATGTGTTCAAAGAAGAATTTAATATTAGTGTTTTCCTTTTGTTGGTTGCTCCTCAGTCTCCTTTGGCCTGCCTCATATTTTTATTTTAATCTGCTAGAATTCCCGATTCTGTTTGCTTTTTGAAGGATGCCTTCTTATTTCTAATAGCAGCCTTTACCCTTCTGTTCAGCCATGCTGGCTTACTTTTTTCTCCAGGCTTTTCTAAGAGAAAACCAGTGGTACACCAGTGGCATGTTTCCTACTCAACACCCTTCAGTACCCTGTTAGGATTTAATTCCTCTAGCTTCTCCTTTTATCTTTTTTTTTTAAGAACTTATTTTCACAGGGTCCCGCTGCTGAATTTGGGCAAAGCTTTGGTGGACTGCTTGGCCCCTGTTGCTCACATAGTGATCACATAGTGATGCAAGGTACATCCCGGACTCTGCTGAAGGACAATGACTTCATGATGAGATTTTGAACTAGATTTTTATATCAACACAGGGGTTACATATCTTCTTCCGGGATAGGTAACCTGCTGCCACGTCAAACTTGGATGTGACCTTTACTCAGTCTCCATGGAAGTGACTGAAGTCTCCCAATACACTGTTATTTCCTGCCTTTCCTACCTCTTTTTTTTTTCTGTTAACATCAGTCAGTGCCACTGTGCTGGTGAGCAGTGAGATCTATTGACCCAAGGCTGTCTTGTTCCTTCTTGGCCTGGAGTTTCCATTCATAGAGATTCTTCATGACATGTTTTTCTGTCTCTTTCCAGCACATTGCTCATTTCATTTAGTGTCCCTTTCATTGTTTTCCTTCCACCAAATTTTTGATACATGTATATTCATCTTTTCAGTCAGGCTCAGAAAGGCCAGTTCCACCATTTTTGCTTCTGAGGTTTCCAGCATTTGTGTAGTAACACATGTACTGCCACTTTAGTTCCTGTCTTGACAACCTTTTCAAATGTCGATCTATTTGTTTTCCATTTTCTGTTTGATTATTTACTTCCTGTGACCTATTCTTCATTGAGAGGTACCTATGTGTCTTCATCTTTAGAAATGTCATCCCAAAATGTATGCTCTTGTGCACCAGTTGGCTTCTCTGTCTCCTCACTTTAAAAGCTCACTCACAGTCTCCTTGATTTTAAGTGACAATGCCTCAGATAAACTCCATCTTTCCTGTACTGGCTTTTGATGCTTAACATGTGTCAGATGAGCATGAAAGCATCTTACATTCATGCTCTGCCTCTCCACTGCTCTCCCTGGACCTGCAAGAGATAAGGGAGCATTTCAGAGAACATTACCATAGAGGTCCTTCTCTTTGGTTTCTTTTCCAGGAGCCTAAATTTTACCTCTACAGACAGGACCTCCCTTGCCTGTGTCATTGATAACCATTTGGGCCATGACCACAGACTCTGCATCATTTCCCTCTTCTAATCATACAACTATGTTTGCATGTTATAACCATGAATGGTATTGTCTTATATTTTTAAATACTTTTACTAGGTGATAGCTTCTTTCCTGATTGATCCTCCAAACATCTTAATTTTGCTGTCCTCTTGAAAATGGTCTTAATACCTTATTGTTGAGGGTTTCTAGAGGATTTCTCTGGAGGAAGTGGAGAGGGGGCAAGAGACATGTTTTAGAAAAAAATATTGCATGATAATGAAACCAGAACCTTTCAGTGTGATTTAAACTTTGTGATGACCTGGAAAGGAAACAAAGTGGGAGATTTAAGGATATTCAACTGAAAAGCCCAAGAGCATATGCTTTAATTAAATTTAGCAGCTTGAATCAGCTCCTCCCCTCCCGTCTGAATGGCTGGCAGATAGTCTGTGATCATGGAAATATGCTTTCCTTTGCCCTTATTTATGTTACTAAATCTCTCCTAAAATTTCTCAGTGTCGTGACTGCATATAGCAATAGTGGGAGCAAGAAATAAGACAACAAGGTATCACATAGACCCACACGAAGCACTTTGGCTAACAAGGTGCTCGTAGTACAGGTTGCCAATGCTGATTGGATCTCTTGTTGCTTCTAGCACTGAAGATGAGATCCACATTAAGAAATTTTAGCAATTAGGTCCTGTTTCACAAGGAAGGTTGAGATGATTACTCTACAAAACTATCTGCAAAAAGATTTCTTAGGGTTTTTTTAGGCACCGGTGTCCATAAATGCTAGTGATTTTGCTATTAAACATTAGATATCTACAATTTTATCCTCTGCATGTCCAGAAATGGTACTGTCTCAGCAGAGCTGAGCAGTTCCTTCTCATCCCTTTGTGAGACTCATGACATTGGGACTCTTTTCTCAAACACATCAATGATGCTCATGTCAAATACATGTTCTGGGTGCATGTAATGATCACCAATGACACTGTCCTGACTGTCTAGTAATGCAAAATCTCTCCTTTTTGTAATACAATAGGAATTAGCTTGCTTGCTTAGGAAGTGGGTGGCTTGGGCTCAAGTCTTTCAGGTTGGGAGGTTTCCAATCTACGATTCCCATGTCCTAGAAAAATGTGCTAATCATGCAGCTGGGTTAAAGCTGCTTTCTATCCTGCTAGGCAAAGCTGTGCCTTTGTGCAGAAAAAAAAAAAGGCCTTCAAGCTTCATAAAGGCAATGAAGGAACAGCCAGAGAGAAACATGACATTGTAGCTCATTAAAGAGGGAATCCTAGGCAACCTCTTGGAAGAGAAGGTAGAAAGAGTGTAAAGATGCACTGCAGAGGACCTTTAAAATTAAAACAGAACACTCATGTTTGACGTGGTAAAGAAGAAGGTGTCAAATGGGTGGAATTTGCTTGAATTTTCCTAGTCCTCATTTGGAAGAGCTTTTTCCTAGAGGGTGTGTCCCACCAAATAATAGAGGTTACCTCCCTCAGTGGACACCTTTTGTAATATTGCTGTGCCTCCTCCTTGCTCTTGAATAGATTACTCAGGGATTGTAAAATTACTTTGCCTTTCCTCTTAAAAATGTATTTTTACTAACTGTTGGAGTCAGCTGCCACTGTATGTTTTATAGGAGAGGTTTTATCACTGATTCATTTCAGACTGAACATCCTTTTTAATAAATGAAATAAATGCTAAATGCAAATAGACCCTGCTTCTCATTACGACAGCTTTGTACTTTTTAGTATGTGAGTGGGAGAGATGAGTACAGGTCTATGCAGTGCGTCTAACTGGAGAGGACGCACAGTATCACTGAGACTTGGCCTTGCAACCTTAGGACATTTTAGACCTAAATTTGTGCCACAGTGTCTAGGCATCTTCCATACCTCATACCCACCTTTACTGAATTTACTTACTTAGAATGTGCTAGTTATTCAGCCATCTCAAAGCTATCACTCATGGCAGACCTCCAAGGAAGAGGCTGGATGCTGCAAAAAAAAAGCATCCATAAGGTAAACTTTCCTCTGCTTCAGAACTGAAGGGATGCAGGCAGGAGGATAGTACGTTATGGAGAATCTCTCTGTCCTGAATTAGTTAAAACTCCTTATCACTTGGAGTCAAGAAGGACAGATGAGGATGGTTAAGAAAGGGCATCTTAGGCTTAGGCCGAGTAACAAGCTGAGGGGTTATATTCTGCTTGCTTAAATTTCACCAAGAATTCAGATCAACAGTGTACCTCATTAAGATAACATGTCCCAAAGTTTTACATGGTGACCGGTGTGGATATGCTGTTGAATAGCCCCTCCACCACTGATGGGAAGTGACTGTACTTCAGCGGTGGGTCAGCTGCATTTCAGTCCTGGTCTAAAGTTAATGTGAAGTCAGCGGAAGGACTTCTGCTGAGTCAACAAGCTTTGGATCAATTTCCTGTGTCAGTTCACAAAGTGCTTTTGAAAAATTTATGCTGAAGGCTTTATATAAATTGAAATTAGTGTTTTCATTTACTTGCATATCATAAGAATAAAACTTTTTGGGGAAATTGTTTTACTTAGTTATTTATCTGTTTGGAGATTGGAGCTGAAGTCTATTGATCAGCCTGATTAAAGAATGTGAAATCAGTGAGGCTGGTTCCCTCATTTTAACAAGTTAGTGTATTCATTTTATTTTTCTCAGATGGATTTGATAAAACGAGATACAAATCTACACACCTGCAGGCCATTGAGATAATACAGTACTTGGGCTAGGTACAGGAAGAGAAATGGTAGTAAGGATACGTGCATTCATCAGGATGATATATACAAAAAGGGAGAATGATTAACTTTGCAAAATGTTTTTCATAGTCCACTAGCTTAAGATATTAATGAACCGCTGCTTGAGTGAGCCAGATCTCTTGACCTTGAAGTGCTATAATTTCAAAAACAACAGAAGTAAACGTGGGCCAACTGATCCATTTATTTAAAATATTTTAAATACCCTTGATTTAGTGTGCTGATCTGCATTATAATCTGATCTCAGTGTGGGCTGCCACCAGAAGAAGACCTAGTTCTGCTCCTTCCAATTCTCAGCTGACCCTGGCTACCTATTCCTGTGCCCTCCCAGGCGTTTGACAGAGCAGTCATATAGGTGGGGGTGCAGAAAGAACTGGGATCATCTCTTTAGCAGAAGCCTGAAGCTGGACCAAGTTAGGCACAGCATGAAACTACCTAATGTTGGCGATTTGCTAAGAATGGCACCATGGCCCCATATGATTATGGAAACTTCGGTGATCAGAAGATCTTACATGGTACAGTGGTAATTTATGTCAGAAGCAGTAAAAGGTGATAGGTTCATAAATATGAACAGTGATTGCTTTCTTTCTGTCTTCAAGCTGATACCTACCAAAATAATTCATTTATTTTAAACATTTGTATTAGACTTTAGTGAAATATAGGAGGTAGTATAAGAGGAGAGGACATGTGTCCCATTTTAGGCCAACAATTACAATGGCCAGTAAATCTTTGTCTCCTGGCAGGTGAAAAAAAAGCCTCCATATTTTGCAAAGATGAAATTCATTAGGCTCCTCAGAAGGGGGGACTGCTCCAACTGAAATCACTTTAATAAAAAAGTGGGAGTAAGCAGAGACATTACAAAGAGCAAAAAGATCAGTAGAGGAAACTGCATTATAGAGCTCAAAAAATGCAGGGATAGCATTGGCATTGCTAAAAGTAAATTCAAATTAATCCTGGCAAAGAAAATTAAAATAGGGACCAAGGATTTCTTCAGTATTTAAACATGAAAACAGAAAGAAAATGTGGAATAAGAAATATAGGGCAGACATTACAGATTATGGAAATGTGACCCTGCAGTTAAAGGTCTACTTCAGCTCAGATTTCTCTGATGTAGGACCTGCTAAGGAAAGACAAGATGATTAATGGGAAGAGGACTGTGGACATGGAAATTTCTATTACCAAAGTGGAAACAAAACTCTCTAAACTAGTTTCATTTAGCTAGGGAGAAGGGAGGAGATATGGAGCCGGGTAATCAGCATTCTTGATATTTGGAAGAGCTGGCTCAGGAAATCAGTTCTCCATCTTAAAGCCCTTTAATAAATGTATGAAGTTGGGGGTGGTTCCATCTGTATGTCGGATAATAAATATAACGTCCATATTTGAGTGCAGAAGAGCAACCACCCAACCCCACAAATGTGCAGGCTTTAGAATAAATCTTAGAGAAAACAAAAATGAATGAATAATTAAAGAAAAGAAATGACCACAAGGAGGTGAAAATAAATCAAGATGGGAGGAAATACAGATTTATCAAAGGCTGTTTGTGTCTGATATCTTTCCTTAAAAAGGATAACCAGTTCTTATGGATGGGAAAAATGCTTTAGACATAATCCACTTAGACTTCAATGAAGCAATATCAATATTGTGCCACATGGGATATTATTAACTGGAGAAAATGTGGATCATTTCCAAAATACTAATGTGGTAGGTAACTACCAAAGAGAAATGACCTGGGGTTCTGTAGAGAAGAGAACTTGTAGATTTCAGGGCAGATTTTAGTGGAGTTTCACAGTACCCTGTCTTCAGGCTAATCTTATTTAATGTTTACATTGGTGACCCTGGCTTAAAAAATAGAGATTAACTAATGAAATTTGTAGACAGCCCAAAGCTGGGAGGTGTAGGCAATTCAGAAGAGGATTGGTTTATTAGTGAGGTGAATTGGATGGAGAACTGAAAAATGTAATGGTACAAAGAGTAAGGTCGTGCATGGGGGGATTAACAACAAGAGAATCGGGTATAAAACTGGAGCTTGTCAGTGGAAAATGAGGGAGTAAAAAGGGCTGTGTTGTGTTTGCTGAGCACAGAATGATACAGCCCTGAAAAGGCAAACATCCGGGGGATGCCTCAGCTGAGGTGTTCTCAGGAGATGTCTTCGCTGGGATCACAGCAAGCCCTCTTACAGAACGGTGTACAAAATTCTTGGCTCCCGCGTGCAAGAAATAAGATTTCAAACTTGCACTGTGAAGTTCATCCGGGACCATCAGTGGCATGGAGAGATTACCAGAGAGGAAAAGCCTAGAAGTGTTTGTGTTTTATACAGCCTAGGAAAATGAAAACTGAGAGGGAATATGATTATTCTTTAAATATGAGAACTCAGGGAACAGAGAAGGACTCTTTAAGCGGAGCGACAACACTGACACAGGAATAAATTGGTATACATTGGACATGGATGAATTTATTCTGCAAAGTCTTAAGAGTTAAGGTGGAATGGTCTGGGACAGTGTCCTAATCCCAGCAGCAGGAACAAAAGAACTTACTTTCAGGTAGATTTATTAAGAAACTGAAAGACAGCACAGGATATGACACCAGCCATAGTACAGAATGGGTTTTGATTGCAGAAAGAGATGTCGGTGAGGTTAAATGAGCTGATCACAAATTCAGAGACAACTCCTAGTTCACTGCAAGGCTGTGATTCACAAAAATATAGGGAGCTGATTTCATAGAATCATAGAATCATAGAATCATCTCGGTTGGAAAAGACCTTTAAGATCATCAAGTCCAACCACTAACCTAACCTTGCCATCCCATAACCACTAAACCATGTCCTCAAGTACCTTATCTATCCTTCTTTTAAATACGTCCAGGGACGGGGACTCAACCACCTCCCTGGGCAGCCCATTCCAGTGCCTGACAACCCTTTCCGTGAAGAAATTTTTCCTAATGTCTAACCTAAACCTGCCCTGGCGCAACTTTAGACCATTCCCCCTGGTCCTATCGCTTGTTACCAGGGAGAAGAGGCCGACCCCCACCTCACTACAGCCTCCTTTCAGGTAGTTGGCCTTCTTGGCCACCTGGGCACACTGCTGGCTCATATTCAGCCGGCTGTCAACCAGTACCCCCAGGTCTTTCTCTGCCATGGAGCTTTCCAGCCACTCTTCCCCAAGCCTGTACCGTTGCATGGGGTTGTTGTGACCAAAGTGCAGGACACGGCACTTGGCCTTGTTGAACCTCATACAGTTGGCCTCGGCCCATCGATCCAGCCTGTCTAGGTCCCTCTGCAGAGCCCTCCTCCCCTCGAGCAGATCAACACTCCCACCTAGTTTGGTGTCATCTGCAAATTTACTGAGGGCACACTCGAGCCCCTCGTCCAGGTCGTTGATAAAGATATTAAACAAGACCGGCCCTAGCACTGAGCCCTGGGGGACACCGCTTGTGACTGGCCGCCAACTGGATTTAGCTCCATTCACCACCACTCTCTGGGCTCGGCTATCCAGCCAGTTTTTAACCCAGCGAAGAGTACACCCATCAAGGCCATGAACCGCCAGCTTCTCCAGGAGAATGCTGTGGGAGACTGTATCGAACGCTTTGCTGAAATCCAGGTAGACAACATCCACAGCCTTTCCCTCGTCTACCAGGCGGGTCACCTGGTCATAGAAGGAAATCAGGTTGGTTAGGCAAGACCTGCCTTTCATGAACCCATGCTGGCTGGGCCTAATCCCCTGATTGTCCTCCATATGCCTGGTGAGCACACTCAAGATGAACCGCTCCATAATCTTCCCTGGTACTGAGGTCAGGCTGACAGGTCTGTAGTTCCCCGGATCCTCCTTCCGGCCCTTCTTGAAGATAGGCGTTACATTTGCCAACCTCCAGTCATCCGGGACCTCCCCTGTTATCCAGGACTGCTGATAAATGATACAGAGTGGCTTGGCAAGCACCTCTGCCAGCTCCTTCAGCACTCTTGGGTGGATCCCATCCGGCCCCATAGACTTGTGGATGTCCAGTTGGCATAGCAGGTCAAAAACTGCTTCCTCCTGGATTGTGTGGGGTTTGTTCCACTCGCCGTCCTCATCATCCAGCTCGGGGGGCCGGATACCCTGAGGATAGCTCGTCGGGCCAGTAAAGACTGAGGCAAAGAAGGCGATTTAACACTTTAGAGGATGTGAGTAAGGCAGAACTTTGAATTAACCAGTTCTTTTCCTGCATTTCAAAAGATTGGACAGTAGGACATCCTTGGGGGCTATATAACCACAAAATTTACTCATTGTAATCGTGGTTAAGGACTGGTACACCAAGCAGGGACTGTGAGAAATGATGCACACTCTCTGGTGGGGGGAGCTCACAGGTTACAATGGTAACAAAGCAAAACCAAGAGCAAGGCATGCAGAGATCCCAAGAGAAGGTGGAGGAAAAAGCATTACATGCAAATATAAATAAAAATCTACCAGGGATCATGAGGCTTGATCCCAACTTTGTCCTGGGTATTGACTTCCCAGCTCCTGGGACCTGCCTCATCCCCATAAACTTGCCTGGTGATCTGGACTCTTGGTTGAACCTGGCCATGATCTGTCCTGCTCATTTTGCTCAGGGATGGGGCTGTTGTAGCCCCTGCTTGGCCAACCGTGTTATGGAGCTCAGCTGCCAGCTCCCCATGCCTTACGGAGCAGCAGACCCTTGCTGACACCCACCTTGGGTGAGTTGCTGAGGGATGGCAAGAAGGAAGCCATAGATGCAACAAGAAATTTCATTTAATCAGCCACTAAGAGACAGTTAAGAAATTAAGCGAAGACACATGGCTAAAACAGCAGAGCTTGCACTCTCCCCAGAAGAAATACAGCTGTATCATTTAACAGGTCTTCTGCATCTCAGTGATGAATACCCAGAGAAAGATAGCAGGAGCTGCCTTCTCTTTACAGGAAGACCATAGCCTTGTGTACAGACGATATTTCACAGCCCTCTCCATCTCTTACCCCCAGGATAGGACCTCCTTCACTGGTTATTCTTTGCAGCCTACAACCACAAGGTTATGGTACTACAAATGGGGGAGAAAAAAAAAAAAAAAAAAAAGAGAGAAAAAAACCCAACAAACCCCACAGTTCTAGGAGTAATCAGAAAGACATCTTTCTAATAAACCAGAGCATATCTGCATCTGGTGTAAAATTACTGTTGGCTCATTAACTCTTAATAAGAAGCAAATCTTGTGTGATGTACATCAGTCACAATCTGACTGCAGAGCTCTCAAATGCTTCTCCTGATTTTTATGGCATTTCCCACAAAATCTATTCCCTGAAACAAGAGCTATATTTCAAGTTCAGGAGGTCATTTTGTTTTTGGGGAACTTAAACTGAGTGGTGAAATTTTAATGGGAATCTAGAAACAACCTAAAAGTGGAGCCAAAAAGATTGCTGTTCTGGGAACACTTCCTGCTGACCTTATAATTACCAAAAACAAGAAAAGCACAATTGAAGTCAAGCACTTCTGCCCCCTTACAGAGCATGGAGGACACCGTTATTATAACTAAAGACTAAGTCTTAAGCTTTCCAACAAACATATAATAAATCAATGTCCTTTCCCTTGTTTTAATTTCACACACAAGATTTATGAACCCGTATATTTAGACTGTTTATTTAGAGCTCTGGCATACAGGCTACTCTTGGCACAATAAGGGAGCTTTCTCTGAATGTATGCTCAGATGCTGTTTTGATTTGGCTTTATTTTAATGATTTAAATTAAAGAATCCATCACTGCCTTCCAAAGATCAGCTCAGATTTAGCAAGGTCAAAGGCATGTTTTGTATTAGTCTCAATTCTGCTGCAGCATCATGTTTGAAATACACTTGAATCCATGAATGGCAAAATCTCTCCTTTCTTTGTAACATCCCTTTGGTTCCTTCATTAGATCTCTGCACTCTGTCGGTCTTCTGCATCCCGCCCATGCTCTTATTTCTTTTATTCTACATGGAATTCTTGGCTTGTAACCAGGTGCCACCTTGGAGCTGAACCAGAGGAGAGCACAGTTGTGCTCTTCAAGTCCTCCCACCAAAGAGCACCCTTCTGCTTGACTCACCAAAATGAGAATAAATATAGATGTGTGTATAGTTTTTGAAGTCTTTTTTAATTGCTAGCTTTCCCTTTAAACTATTCAACCTCTCTGATAGCAGCTCAGCTTTTGCATACCAAGAATATTCCACCCTTACACACACAATGGATACCACAAGGACTGTCCTCTCTCGTCGCTATGGGAATACAAGGGACTTATGACCATTTTCTCCTCCCCACTCCTTTTTCTCCAAACAAGGACTGATGTTCTGAAATTTTTTCAGTCTGACCATTCAGTGGATCATTTGTTTTCATGTGACATGGCCTGAGTACTGGTGGAATTTAGTATCACTGTCACTTGGATGTGGGTAAATATGTAAATATTAAGTTACATTTAATGATTTTTGCTTTTACTGCTTTCTTTCCTGCAATCAAAGTTAAAAATATATCCAGCTTTTTTGACTGCTCTGTGAACGCTCCTGAAATCTTCCCAGGATGACTGTGTTGTCACTCCCCCACTTAACTCCCCCATTGACTGTGACTTTTGGGTCACAGTGATCTGGTGGCACCCAGCTTGCAGAAACCATAAGAAAGATAATTTTCTTCAAGATGTCTCTGGAGACACCTCAGAGTATTTGTGAAAATGGTTCAAAAAATGACATTTTGATCTCTTTCACAGAGGAAAGCCTTTCTCCTTGCTTTTTCACAGTTCATCCCACAAGAGGAGTACTTGTGTGGGATGAACTGTCAAAGAGTCATAGAATCATAGAGTGGTTTGGGTTGGAAGGGACCTTAAAGATCATCTAGTTCCAACCCCCCTGCCATGGGCAGGGACACCCTCCACTAGAACAGGGTGCCCAAAGCCCCATCCAACCTGGCCTTGAACACTTCCAGGAATGGGGCCTCCACAGCTTCTCTGGGCAACCTGTTCCAATGTCTCACAGTATAGAATTTTTTCCTAATATCTAATCTAAATCTACCCTCCTTCAGCTTAAGGCCATTGCCTGTTGTCCTGTCACTACGTGCCCTGTAAACAGTCCCTGTCAAGAGCAAGGACAAACACCATCCTCTTAGTTTACCAGTGGAATACATCTTTGATGTGGATAAGACATTGCAGTGTAAAGGAGATCTAAGTTTAGATTGTGTAGAGGAAAAAAAATATGTTTCTCTTATAAACTTGTCTATTATTGTTCATTATTCAACCATTGAATAAACTATCAGTGTCTTAAAAAAATGCATTTTCCCCTAATCAGTGTAGGGTTTTTTGGTACTTTCAGGAGGGTGATGAGAAGGTTATATATGGTTCTAGGTGAGATGTTTAGCCTTATACTGTATTTCAATCACTCAGTAAACTAAGAAAGGGATTGAGTAGATTATCCCTTATAACGAGAGTGCAATGTCACTGCTGAGTAAGGTCTTCTGACTGGTTCTGAACATTTCCTTTGGATACATTGTGTGAGTGAGCATGTAAATCGTTTTATGCAAGTACAGCAGGTTAGCCCTGTACTGAAAAACTTCTCGTTCTGCTGAAATGTTTAGTCAGAGAAACTGGAAAAGGAAAGGACAGCTCAACAAGGACATGACGTCCTCCTCTCTTGTTTGACAAATGTACTTTGATTGCAGCTGTGGTTGCCTGTAATGCTTAGTCTCAGTCCAGCAGGTAGAAATACAGAATAACCAAAAGATTTTTCTCCTCACTTATGTAGACCTAGCCTCGGCTTTAATGGCTTTGCTTAGATTCATCCTTGCTCATTTTTGATCTGATGGCAGTGTTTCAACTAAAATTGGAGTCAACCCGGGCTCCCAAGAGTTTCCATGTAAAAAAAAAAAAGAGTTGCCTTCCAACTCTGTCACTTTTCATGATCTTTATCTCCCTAAAACTTTCATGATCCAGATGTTCTCTCTTGGCTTAGTGAGCTGTGCTGGTAACAATCCCCACTTAGTACTTCCTAATGCCTTTGACACAAGTCTGTGTACAGTAATCAGAGAAAGTAAATAGTATCTGCAAAGCATACTTGAATTTAATTAAAATAATATTAATGTCTCAGACTTCGGCACACTACATCACTATTATGGTTTGCTGTCTGTACAGACAGCTTCACAGGACAGCTATTCCTACTCTGCATGCCTGTAGGCTGACTGCCTTTGCCTGGCTTCTACACACTTCTAAGGGAATTAATAATAAGAGATATCCTGTAGAGTTGGAGAAATTCAGAGAAAAATTATCTGGGGAAGGAATTCCCTTAATGTACCTCAGTGCCACCATCTGACCATCTGAGAAAAGTTTTAGGGGACCTTCTTCTTTGCTTTAAATAGCGTCATACTTCATTGATACCGTAAAACACCTGAGACACTTGATTTCCGCTCCCCCCCCACCCCAGATTGCTGAAGAAAAGCTTCATGCCATCTGTGGTCAGATATTTCTGTCAAGTTGTACGGTGGGGTTTGGGTGTGTTAGCTGTGTTTTGGGTGGGGTTTTTTTGTTTGTTTGTTTGTTTTTTCATGAGGGGAGAGACCGCATTTGAAAAATCTCTCTTTTCAAACTAGCTTCCTCTTACATACGCTGTTATAACTCACAAAAGACACTGAGAGCAAGGGGTAGGCTTGAGCTAGCAACCTGCAAAAGGCTTTCAGGGCTTTGACCATCTACTGGACTGTAATATCCTCCTCTGTTTTATCTTAAAAGCAGCACTAAACATGATGCTTTAGAAAAGATACCTGTCTTGAAAAAAAAACTTGTTTTCTATGTTTGACTTCAAAATTTTCTTCTATTCCCCTTAGTATTTCTTCTAAACCTGGATTGCTAAGAAACACCTTTATTTCCCTGCAACACAGCTTGTCTGAACCCACTGTGAGACAACACTTTTGCTAGTACAGTAGCAATGAATACAGGTAAAGGTTTCTGGTTTTGGCAGTGGCAGGATGTTGCATTTGGCTTTTCCTCTTTAAGGAGCTTCAAATGGGCAAGGCAACAACTTTTTCTCCTATGGGTTGCAGGCTAGCTCCTCAGTCTAGAAGCAGAAATGGGTCTGGGCTGGAGTTCCAAGTAAATCTACCTTCTACCCAAAATTTGCTGCTGCCAGGCAGGGAACGTTATGTGCTCTGTTATGAAAACCAATAGTTATGTCTCAGTGCTGCTGTGGACCTGATCATCAATATGCAGAATAATTCCTTGTGTTAATTGATCTGATGGCCCAGATGACTGCTCCATTTCACATGAGACACCCCTCTGGGCAGCCTAAGACCATAGGTCATTGACTTTCTAATTCCAGCAGCTCTCTTAGCAAAGACAACCTTTCTCTGGGCCAAAAAGTCTCCACACAGAGGCCTCAAAGGGCATAAGCACGAGGACAATCAGAACTGCCATCCCACTCACTGAGCACAGAGGGCACTGGGAGAGCAAGACCGTCATGGTGGGCATTGGGTACTGCCTGTCCCTGGGGTGAGGAAACCTGTCCACCTCCCAGCTTTGCTCAGGTTCCTCACTGCAGGTGGGTGAACAATATACCCAAGACTATTGGCCTAAGGGGATGGGAAAAGTTGATTTCTAGTGAGTTTGAGGGTTCGTTTCTCCATAATCTCAGTCCAATGTCCCTTCCATGGAGCCCGCCTTTGATCATTTTCCAGGCTTTCCATCAGTCTGATCAAACAGATACAGGAGCAGTTAGGCCAATGAGATGAAATTATCTTCTTTTTCCTTAGAGGTGATTTCTAGGAGTTAAGCTTCAGAATTTTCTGGAGGTCAGTATGTCTTTTTTCCTTCTTTCACTAGATAGTGGAAAGCCACAGACTTCAGTAATCTGATGAATTTCAGCAGTGGCAGCTCCCTGAGAAAATGCACAGTAGAAATATAGAGTCCACACAAACTGAAAAACCCCTGGAGAATAACAGTGAAAATGAGAAGAGGATGTGAAAACAACATGTGAAGAAAAAGTGAAGCAGTTGGATTTGTTTAGCCTAGAAAAGTGAAACCTAAAGGAAGCCAAGTACATGTTCTTCCAACAAAGGAGAGAGAGAGTATGGAGATCAATAATTCTGTGCCCTTGGTGACTAGAAGAACAAGAAATCTGTTCAACTTCCAGCAAAGAAGAGAAATTAAATGCCTTAAAAGAAAATGAAGAGTGAATGCTGTCTAGAGAGGCTGTGAAAACTCCTTGGATGTTTATTAGAAGACCTGAAGCAAACATGCTCTGGAGTGCTGTAGGTATCCTTTATTCTGCCTTGGTACAAAGGAAAGGACTAGGGCATACGTTCAAAGATTGGGGGACAAAGAATATACCTGAAAAGGTGAGGAGCCCCAGAAAATTACTTTCAGCCTTGGTGTCTCCCTCTGCCCTTGTTCTTTTTTTTGACACTGTCCCACACGACATCATTGTCTCTAAATTGGAGAGACATGGATCTGGACTACTTGGTGGACAAAGAATTGGCTGGATGGTCGCACTCAAAGACTTGCAGTCGATGGCTCAAAGTCCAAGTGGAGATCAGTGATAAGAGGCATTCCTCAGGGGTTGGTACTGGGACCGGCACTGTTTAACATCTTTGTTGGCAACATGGACAGTGGGATCGAGTGCACCCTCAGCAAGTTTGCAGATGACACCAAGCTGTGTGGTGTGCTTGACACGCTGGAGGGAAGGGATGCCAGCAGGCTTGAGAGGTGGGCCTGTGTGAACTGCATGAAGTTCAACAAGGTCAAGTGCAAGGTCCTGCATGTGGGTCAGCACAACTACAGGCTGGGTGGAGAATGGATTGAGAGCTGCCCTGAGGAGAAGGACTTGAGGGTACTGGTGGATAAAAAAATTGGTATGAGCCAGGAATGTGCGCTTGCAGCCCAGAAAGCCAACCAAAACCTGGCCTGTATCTAAAGTAGCATGACCAGCAGGTCGAGGGAGGGGATTCTGCCCCTCTACTCCACTCTCATCAGACCCACCTGGAGTACTGCGTCCAGCTCTGGGGTCCTCAGTCCTCCTCTGGAGCTGTTGGAGTGAGTCCAGAGGAGGCCACAAAGATGCTTAGAGGGCTGGAGCACCTCTGCTATGAAGACAGGCTGAGACAGTTGCGATTGTTCAGCCTGGAGAAGAAAAGGCTCTGGGGAGACCTCATAGCAGCCTTCCAGTACCTGAAGGTGCAGGAAATCTGGATAGTGACTGTTTACAAGGGCATGGAGTGATAGGACAAGGGGTAAAGGCTTTAAGCTGAAAGAAGGTAGATTTAGATTAGATATTAGGAAGAAATTCTTCCCTGTGAGGGTGGTGAGGCAGTGGCACAGGTTGCCCAGAGAAGCTGTGGATGCCCCCTCCCTGGAAGTGTTCAAGGCCAGGTTGGATGGGGCTTTGGGCAACCTGGGCTAGCGGAGGCTGTCCCTGCAGAGAGGTTGGAACTAGGTGTTTTTTTAGGTCCCTTCCAATCCAAATCATTCTATGATTCTATGATTCTATGATTCTATGATTCTATGATTTGCTGATTCCATCCTCAAAAGCTATCTCTTTGAAACTGTATGAAAAAAGCAAAGAAACCCCCCAAACACACTCTTTTCTTTGAACTAATGCAGACAGCAAGAAGAGAACAAAATACTTTTCAAGGGAATTTGGGAGGAAGAGTGGAGCAGAGTGGTTGCTCATCTATTCTAGAAAAGAAAGATAGCTCAATATTCAAAAGTCCAAAGCTTCGGGAGTTGATGACCTTTAGGTCCATTGCATCTCTTGGAAATCCACTTCTAAATAAATATTCATTGCTGACGCATGCTCTAATAAAAATGGCATATTGCAGTCATTTGCTGGTTGGTGCACAGTCTTGTCATCTCATTCATAGCACATTTACTGCCAAATCATTCCTTTAATCATAGAACGAGAAATGTTACACACGCCGAACAAATCTCCCTCATTAACTTGAGCGGGTTACTGCTGCAGTCTGTTATACTTCAGCTTCTATTTTTGGAGAAGGTCTTGTAACCTATTGTGCGTGTGAGTCACAGCTGCCACTACCAGGCTCTGCCAGGATGAATACTACAGGCTAGGACTCTAATAGTGCTAGATGCCTACTTCTGAAGAAGTCTTCAATACCTGTGTCCTGGGACAGAAATACCTGTTCTTCATTTTTACTGTGCGCTGCGATTCATTGAATGGCACTTTTTATCCCTAGCAGTCTCATTGAAATAATTAAAGTCCCACTCATACTCATTACAATGTTAGGATTTGACCCTTTATAATTGCCATATACTGGGGAAAGTAAAATAACAGATACAGCTGTAAGTGCCCCTTGTGCTTACCGTCCTCAGTCTGCCTTCTGAAACCTCAATTTTTTGCTGTTTGTAGGGGGAAAATAATTCAAGTTGCCATTAATATGTGAAGGAAAGTTATATAAGGCCTAAGGACTTTTATCTGTATGGGCTATGATTTAGCAATGCACATAAACACATGCTTTTTTGAATTAGGGCCCCTTGCAGACTTTTGCCACTAGCAAAGCAAAATCAGAAATTCCCATCAGCTTGCAGAGATAAAAGCTGCAGATGCAGTATGCTTTTTTTCCTGGGAGACACTGTCTGCACTCAAAAATTAAATGTACTTGGAAGATTTCCTGGGCAATAAGGGCAAGTGGAGCATCACGAACTACCTCTGTGCTAGGAACCTGTTTAGATGCAGGGTGGCTGCATGCAAACTGCCAAATGGGCATGAACCCTGGAACACACTTATGCCTGAGCAGTGCCTGGGAGGTGTTTGGAGAGCCTCGTTGGCACATACCAAAGCCATGCCAAGGACCTCTCCAACCTTTTGTTCATGCAGATGGATCATGTTCTGGTGCCCGAGGACATTCCCAGACAGTTCAATATACTGGTACACCGGCATCCAAAAATACTCTCCCAATCTCATGTTCATCATTACAACTCTAGGAAAGACAAAAGGATTTCATTCCAGCACATGCCAGTTCCTGACAATTAAATCACCATCCTCCTCATTTTGGTGGGCTTTTTTTAACAGTCACCCTGTCATCTGAGGTCACCAAAGAAAAGGCCAGTCACTTATTTCATATTTAAACTGCTCAGGCAAGCTTACATCAAGAAAAAAAAAAGAATATGGAAGTTGCATTGGTCAAGCTTAATAAAAAGGAAAGGTCTCTTTAGGATAAAGTTATCCCATAGTGCTACCGGCCTTGGCTCATGTTAATAAGTGTTATCACACCATTTAGATACTTTTGACCCTCCAGTCCAGATTGTCATTTTCCACGAGGTAACTAGTTGGCTGGAAATCCAGAGGAAACTTGAACTTATGCTCTAAATCCCTTCGCCCATACTTTTTTGAGAAAAGATTGATCTCTTATGGGTTTCTTTTAGAAAATTTTCATTCTGGAGAACACAGGTAGGTGGTGTTATATCACATGATGACATATTCAATGGCAAGATGATGCCAGTTAGAAAAAAACTTGTGGAACACATTTTCATCATTATACCTCACATTGTCACTATGCTTGTACAGTATTTGATGAACTTAAATTTTATAATCAGATTGATTCTGTCCAGTACAACTATAGCTTTTTCAGCACCTGGCAATCTTTTTATTTCTCATCATAATTATTTGTTACATGGATATCAGCTTTATCTGGGATGCGATGACACATTTATACCAGTATTGATGTCTTACGCATTAAAAGTTACATTGACTTGCTTACACTCCCTCACAGTCAGTTCACTTAGCTGTGGATGTCCTGATCCAGGAAAGTTCTGTCCAAATCCAGGTGGCTACCCCCACAACATCAATCTGCTAGAGATGTCTTTTATTTCAAAGTCAGGAATTTCCATCCTAATTTGAGATCCAGAAAGACGCAGAATGGGACATTTAATCCCAAACCACAAGAAGTCAGAGCTTCCTCTCTGACACTATAGATAAGAGAACTGTGCCTAACATACTCTGTTTTACATACTTTTTTTTTTAATACTCATTGCTACCTGAATACATTATCTATGGTTTTGAACACCTGCAGCTATATAGTTAAGGAGAACCGTGTATCTTCTGTACCTCCAACAGGTAAGTTAAAATATAAATGTATGCATCCACATCTTTTTTAATGCACAGGTTAAAGTGCATGCAGGAAAAAAAAAAAGATTTGCATACTGAGACATGTTTATGTGCATGCATATACTTAATTAATTTTATTGTATATACCTTTTCATAACAGAATTACAATAAAGAGGCATTCAAATGAAAATGTTTAGGTTAGTTAAGTGGTCCTTTGTATATGAGAGACATTAAAAACCCAGAGATGAAAGGCTATATTATACATGTTCAGAATAAGAATAGTGTATGATAACAGTGTATTTGCTTCTATTTTAGTTTGTTAAAGGGAATCATAGTTGGTATATGAGCTGGTTTGTTGACAGAGGGAGGAAAAAACCCATGAAGCAAAGCCAAACTATTCCACCTACAATATTAACTCCAATATAAGAAACCATTCAGTTTTTATCCTTTTTTCAAAAATATATTTAAACACTGATTAGAAAAACAAGGACCAAACCACTGTTTCTTAGCTCTTTTGAGTCAGTTATACCATTAATGTATTAAAAGTTTAGAAGACTCGCAATTTAAGTGTTCACATTCCCCATCCTATTCATGGATCTGATCCAAAACTCTCTAGAGGTTCCCATCGAGTGTAGGGGCCTTTTATCAAAATGTTGCCAAGTGTCATAATAAAATCCTGCCTCTTGTGAGATTTGAAAAATTATTACATAGAAGTCTCAGCTTCTATTGAATAAAATAAACACAAAAATTTAATTTTCATTTGGGGGAAAGAGGCTTGAAAGTGGGACCTGAATTCACCTAAAAGCTAAAAAACAGAGGTTGAAAAAGAACGTTTATCTTGATTTTTTTGACCACAGGGTTTTAAACCTGTTGGCTTGGCTGAAAGTCACACATGCTTCAGCTAATCCTAGTCTTCCTCCCCACCTTCCTCTAAAGTTCAGTCATCGGAGGAACTTGCCAACATCTGTAGGTGATCTGTAAGGCACGAGGGCATATGGCAATGTACATGCAGATGAACCCATTCCACTGCCGGTGGTGCCCGGGATTCCCAAACGTAACAGGAATTCCTGGGATAGGCACAACCAGGGCTGCATCTGTGAATTAGTTTCTTACTGATCTTACTTGATCTTACTTTCCTGCTACAGCAAGGAATGTGTGGGAAGCTACTACTGAAGAGGAATGTTTAAGGAGGTCCTAGGGAGGACAGCATCCTGAGTGCCCTTCCAAAGGAGCAGTGAACTGTGATATTAGCAACTAGAGAGAGTGCCCACTGCGGTGGGACTCTGATGAGGAACAGTTGGGTACAAAGCACCACACAGGCTGATAAATTTCTACAGGTCCTCAAAACAGATTTATTTGAGAATAAAAGATGTAATTATAGGGTTATGGGGTCTTTAGTTAGGGAAAGATGAAGAAAGACATTAACTTGGCTAACTATTAACTTAAGACATTAACTAAACTAACTAAAGATGATTAAGGGACTGGAGCATCTCTCATGTGAGGAAAGGCTGTGACAGCTGGGTCTGTTTAGCCTGGAGAAGACTGAGAGGGGATCAATGCTTATAAGTATCTAAAAGGTGGATGTCAAGAAGAAGGGACCACTCTCTTCTCAATGGTGCCTAGTGACAGGACAAGGGGCAAACGGAACACAGGAAGTTCCATCTCTATATGAAGAAAAACTTCTTCCCTCTGAGGATGACCAAGCACTGGGACAGGCTGCCCAGAGAGGTTGTGGAGTCTCCTTCTCTGGAGAGATTCAAAACCCACCTGGACATGATCCTGTGCAACCTGCTGTAGGAGATCCTGCTCTAGCAGGGGGGTTGGACTAGATGATCTCCAGAGGTCCCTTCCAACCCCTGCCATTCTGTGAATCTGTGAACCATCCTGTTATTAAGGGGTTAGCCCATATTTCTGGAAGACGTCACTAAAGTTGACAAGCTCTCCCTTGCTCTAAATAATAACTCTATTTATTTAATTCATTTCCTCTAAGTAAGTAAAAAATCAACTTAATCATCAACCAAACTTTTGCAGGACAAAACTAAGGAGAGTAGCTCTTTATGGCACTTTTCAGTGTAAAATCTGCTTTGAGAAACCTTTTAACAAAATAAGCCCAAACCTCTACAAATTATCTTAAGACAAGTCCATTCATGTTGTCCTCAGTAGTACTGAATTACACTCTTGAAATAAAAATAATGGACTTTGCCTGTCAAAATGTGATATTACCGCATAAATCTGCTTTTGCACTTTTCACTCAAGTAAAGAAATTGCATGCAAGGAAGGAGATCTGTGAAAGGCCCATTAACAGCTTAGTAGGCAGCAGATGCTCACCAGAGATGCAGACCAGAATGTCTCATTGTAAAGATGCAATGAGGTTATTTGTCGGTTAAAGCCTCAAGAGGTGGTTTCTGAGGGGTCCCAAACAGTTCTGGGTAGGAGCTTTAAAACAAGTCTCTGGAAACATCCTTCCAAGCCCAGAAGCTTCTGGGTCTTCACTCTGGTGTGAATGCAACACAGAGAACGTCTGAATCCAGCATGGATGAGCAGGAATATGTCTGAACTACAAAAAGAAGCGATCTTGATTCAAATGTAGGAGAGGGTCTGGATAGAAGCTCTGAGATGGACAATTTGAGAAAGGCAGGACTGAGAAAAGTCTCCTTACTCAGACTGCACAATGGTGTCAAACATCCATTGGAGTAAGAGAAGCCTACGGGGGTGTGATCTGCCTTTAGGTACTGACCATAATCATCTGTGAGGTGTGAAGGCCTGTATGAAGCTAGACAAGTGTCTTGGGGTCTTGCACAGCTGGAGAGCCAAAATCCACCATGCTTGGCTCAGGACTCAAGAGGGTCAGAGTTATCAGGGTAGCAGCAAGACTAGGGCTGCTCCACAAGGAAAGGCAAATTGGAAGCTGGGGGTGACAGCAAGACTGGCAGAGACCTCTTCAACAGGGGTCCAGGCCCACAGGACCCAAGGAAAGCAAAAAGAGCTACCAGTGACAGTCACCATCTTCAGCTGAGAGCCCAGATCACCAGGTAGGACCATAGTCATGAGGCAGGTCCAAGGACAATCATTCAGGGGCAGCAACATGCCCAGCTGAAGGCAGACCTACTCACAATATATCTCAGAGAAGTCAGAATTTAAATGCAGCTCTTGGGGCAACAGCTACAAGATGCGTGGGTGGAGGCCCCAGGCAAAGCTGGTCAGGGATGTTAAGATCTGTTGGTATATGCAGGGCCTCAACCACAGTTGGTCCAAGGCTGGCGGTGTGATCCTTATCTACAGCTATGTTTAATTATTACTTACGTGTGGATTTCGATGAATTACACGGACCATGACTCGGCAGTGCTTTAGATGGTAACACTCCAACAAAATGAGATTTAAGGTCTATAAAGAAGAGACTATATGCTCACTGGAGATACAAATTTGCATGGATCATCAGCAGTAGCGATTATTACTATGAGTACTGCAGTTGAAGCAGAAGACTTTTCTTAATTGTTCATATTTGACCATCAGATGTAAGGCAGCATGCAAACAAAGTAACTTATAAAACAATTTTTGTAAAGGTTCTAAGCACTTGAAATGTTTTCCCTGATGAAGATGTGAAGAAAATTACACATTCTTGCTTTGACAGAAGCAACTTATGTGCCACAATAGTATCTACAATCATTCATATGGGTCATTAGATTGAAAGAACAAATTAAATAGAGTTGTTCTGCAAAATTCACCCAATGTTAAATAATGTATCTTGGTAGAATAAAAGCATTATATATTTCTGGTAATATGCTAGCTCCATTTTCAATCAAAAGAATCATTAAAGGCTTGGTTGAAAAAGGTGTATATTTCTCTGTGGCCATTGGTGCTTTAAACCATGGAAATGTTAAAATGTTACTGGCAGATGTTCATTCCTATACAGTTGAAAGAGAAGTGATCTATTGTCTGCTTAATTATTTTCAATACAAGAGTAAAAATTCATTAGAAATGCTTGGAAATGCAAGAAGTGTATTAAAGTCAATTGACTTCACAATGTGTCATCAGTTGCAAAAGCTAGTACTGATTTTCATGGTACAAGTAACGTTGTTGATCTGCGGTCATCTGAAAATATGAAGTAAGCAAAGTCTGTACTGAGAGATAGTATCTTTTCTTAGACAATCTGATATAACTGAGGAAAACAAAAGAAACAAAAAACTCACGAGCTTTTAGGCCCGCAAGGTCTTTTTCAAATATCAAGTAGAATCAGCAGCCTTCCAAGCTAAATAGAAGTGCAGGATCATTCAAAGTTAACTGAAGAACATGAAAGAACATCTAGCAAGTGTCTGTGGAGCCAGAGTGATGTGGGAAGCAGGAGAGGTGGTAAAGTAGTTAGCACCTCCTGGACACAGAGAGAGGTGGTTAGTTATTCGTGCAAAATACTGAAAGCTGAGATCTGGAAAATTCCTAACAAGTGAATCTTTTAAAGACATGGACAACAAATCGTATGATACGTCTACTGAATATTCCGCATCATTAACTACATTATTTATTAAATTTACCTCAGATTGCTCTTTTGAGGGAGTTTTGGTATTCAAGGCTCTTACCTGCATTTCAGACTTGGATTGCCAGAGAATGTTGCTTGGAAAACACTCGTGGCAGGCATCTAGTGCAGCTTCCTGCCTGGAGGAGTACTGTTGCAAACACCAGATCAAGTCAGCAATGGCCTCTCCTAGTCTAGTCTTGAGACTTCTATGACCTCTCTGGTGAACTGTTCTGGGGTTACACTACTTTCCTACTGAGGGAATTGGGTTTGGGTTTAGTTTTGGTGTTTTTTTGGTGGTGGGGTTTTGTTTTGTTTTGTTTTGTTTTTTCATATGTCCAACAGCAACCCTCCAAGCTGCAGTCTGGGGACATTATCTTCCATTATATCATCTAGACTACCAAGAACAGTTTGTCCTTGTTGTCCATAGAACTGCAGTTCATACAGTTATGGACGGCTACTAGGTCACCCTTTAGCCACCTCTTCCTCAGGCTGTGAAAAAACAGATCTCAATCTCTTTTTGTAGGATCTATGCTGTGGGCCCCTGACTATTATAGGACCTGTCTGCTGGCCATTTCTCAGTTGCTCCACATGCTTTTGAATGGTGAATCCAAAACTGGATGTAGTATTCCAGCTGTAGTCTTAGCAACGCCAGGTAGAGGAGGACGAGAACTCCCCTTCATCCTGCCGGTCAGATTCTTTTCAATTTAGTGCAGGATATGGTTTGATTCCTTGCAATCAGAACATGCTGTTACCTGATGTTCAACCTGGTGTCCATCATAACTTTCCGGTCCTTTTCAGCAGCGCTGTACCCAGCCAGTCAGGCCCCTGCCGGTACTGAGGTGTGGGATGATTTTGTCCTAGATGCAGAACTTCACACTCTTCCTGGCTGAACCTCATGATGTTGGTCCAGTCTGCAAGTTCATTGCATTCCCTTTGGGTCAAGGCTCTGCCACATCTCAGCATGTCAATCCTTCCTCTTAGTGCCATCCTTAAATTTGCTGAGGGTACACTGTGTCAACATCCAGGTCGCTAAGGAAGATGGAGGACAATGTCAGCCCCAGCCGTTTTTGTTATGAGCTGCCAACCAGACACTCAGCCATTGATCGCTGTCCTTTGAGCAAGGAGGTCCAGCCAGTTTTCAACCTACTTGACAGCCTGTTCATGCACTGCTTCAGCCTCCAAATGAGAATGCAGTGGGCAGTGATGTCTAAAGTCATATTAAGTACAAGACATATGACATCTACTAATCTTCTCTCGCCCACTCACACATCCATTTTGTCACAGAAGGCAATTGGGGCCCTCAATCATTGTTTGCCCTTGCTGTTTGACTCCAAGATTTTTCCAGAGATGGAGATGACATGGAGTGACTTATCTTTCCTAATGTTCTCCTTGTTACTGCTTTGGGTTTGGGGTTTTTGTTCTGTGGGTTGTTTTTTTTGTTTGTTTTGGGTTTTTTTTGTTGTTGTTGTTAGAATTCGCTTGGTTTTGATATTGTTGGTTCTTTTAAGATAATCCTTTTTTTCTTTAAGATCAAACTTTTTTCCAGTCATCAGGGATCTTCCCTGATCACTGTTATTTTTCAAGGATGATAAGCAGAAGCCTCACAATCACATCAAGCAAGCCTTGAATGCTGCACAGAATTTCTTAATGACCTTTCTTAATCCTCCAAAAAGAGTTAAAAATTTACAAGAGATATTTCATCAAGTGATTCTTGAAACCAGGAAATTGTTTACACACAGCCACAAAAGGTGATTTTCTTTATGCCCTGCATTACAATACATTTTAATGGGTTTTTCTGCCTTAAACCCCTTCTTTTGTATGTTAGGGGAAAGTTGATCAATGTAATTTTTTAAGTTCTTTAAAGAAGACAACACTGAGGTGGACAGAGTTGCTTACAATTGCTGAGTGTTAATGTCTCTTTTGAAAAGTGTTAAAAGTATCTGGTTTTTATGATTTAACATTAAAGCTTAGAATAACTTGATCTTGCACTGAAGTTTAGGCATCACATAGTAACTAAAAGAAAAATTATAATAAATTATTATGAAAAAATTGTCATAATTTTTTCTCTTACCAAGAAAGAATGTGGTAGCAGAGCAGGAAAAAAAAATATTCAGCAACATAAACTACCTATGAAATACCTCACATGTCTTTTCATGGAACTCAGTGTTCTTAATCTATATGTGTTCTTAAAAGAAAAAGTTAACTTTTCTGGGATGTCATAAACATTATGAAATAAGTAGGATCAGCAAGAGGGTAGAATGATGTGAAAGATTAAGTAGAGCGTGTTTACATGCCTCGAGAATCATACATTCAGAAATTATCAGATGATTTGTCTTCAAATCCATTTTTTCCCCATTTTTTAAAATCTTGTGAAATTTGTTATATCCATTTTTATTTTCAAGGCAGCTATGAAAATAATCTTTTCTTTGTGTAAACAATAAAGTTCCAGAAGCTGATAAATACTGATTCTGTTAAGGTTAAATCCGTCATATCTGTAAAAAAATGTTTCAATAGATTTTAAAATGAAAGTTTTATGAAATATCTTAGACAGAGACCTTTTTTTCCTTAGAAAAGTGAAGCTTGTAATAATTCAGTGGTATATTTGAGGGCAATATAAGGTTCACTTTAGAGAAAAAGCCATGGTATATTAACAGAAACATTATTTCCCTAAAATATCTCTTTATTAAAAGTATTGTCCTTTATTCTGTGTGCTTTGCCTGAAGCATTGATTAGTACATGTAATTACAGAAAAGCTTTGCTGAAATCATTAATCAAAACAGGCTCCGTAGAAGCTGTGAGCACTAGATCGTCTGTCTGCACACAAATGTGCTAATGAGGAAGGGAGGATGGTACCTGATGAGCAGTCGTGTGAAATTGTACAGGTGGGTGCTGCTGTGTCTGTATCTTGACACACATTTTAGCACCTTGTCTGCTAAATCACGATTTATTAGGGCTGTTCCTTACAGACAGTAAACGTGAATGAGCCTCTGCCACTGAACTGAGCATGTGGTCAATATTCACTGGAGTCTGTGGACAGCAGATTTGCCAATCCCATGGCAAGGGATTGTTGTGCTGACAGGGCAAACACATGACAAGAAACAATTTCTAATGAAGAAAGTTGCCCAGATAAGAAATTAAAATATTTTTGTTATTGATCAACTTTTTAAGAGTCTGCTGAGTCCTAGGAAGCATTAATGAAATGTACAACCATGCTTCCCATTTCTTTTGTCTATAGCTCATGTCTTGTCTTGAGAAAACTCTGATATCTCTCCTGCCAGTAATAGAAAGACTTGCACTTTGTTGTCTGAAGGATTTTCAGCCATTTAAGAAATTCTTAATTTTTTTGAACACCTCCTTTTTTAGGTGACTGATGTGAAGTATCCTAAATCAATGCAGTTGTAAGAAGGTAGGACCTCAGAAGTGATTTAGCTGCTTTGCAATATACTTCAAATTCTGTTTATCGGCACAATCTTTCCCATTCTTGGCTAACCTTAGTCTTTTGTAGCATACAAACTCAACTGTTTTGCTGGACGTTAAGATGTCTGTAACAGCTCATGGAAAGTAACAGCCCCTGAGCATCTCTTTTTTTTTCTTTTTTTTCTTTTTTTTTATACTGCTTAATGTTTTCCAGACATTTTTCTAGAAGCTAGATATATAAGGGATCCCATAAACAAGCAGTGACATGCTCAGAAAACAAAAGGGTGGTCTTGGTCTTCAGGAGTTTCTCATCTAGATGCAGGAGGACAGATTGTAGAGATCAAGGTCAAACAATGCAGGAGAGCAAAGTAGCAGTGACTTGGCAATGACAATGATTAGAGTAGTTAAGTGGTGCTCATATATAACAGGACTAAAGCTAAGCAAAAAAATTGTAATTTCCATGCCATCTGCAGTAAATATCATAGGCTCCCTCTTTTCCTTCTCCAAGACACGTTATTGTCCCTTAGAGTCAATGTCATCTTCTGCTTCCTCCTTCCCTACCTTCCTCACCATCCCCTTCCCAAATGCTGACACTTTGTTTCTGGCAGTGTTTTCAGTTTTGTTTGTTTACGTAGCAATGAAATAAAAGCCTCTGAAATCCCATTTTTTTCTACAGTTGTCGTAACTGCCTTCATTAATGATACTTCTCTTTGTTAGCAGTGGCTGATTTATTTTATTATATTTGCCAGAAAAGTATCTGGAAGAAAAATAAACTGTGAGAAATAGACCTTATCATGCCACGCACGCCTGACTTTCAAACTGATTTTACTGGAAGCTACATTATGGGGACAAAGCTGATGCACTGGCATTCTTCTGAACCTCAAAGACACAGCAAATCTTGACAATCCTCCAGGAGAAAGTCTTGAGCTATCAGTGTGTCCATTGAAATTCAAGGAAATGCCTTCCCTCTCTTTTCTGGCTTCAAACTTCTGAGTTCACAGAAATGTTAGGCAAGTTTTTTCTTTGAAATGGTCTTAACCTTATGAAGGTGGGAGTCACCTTGGGTACTCAAACTCAGGCATTCATCTTTATCACATAGCTACAGGACATTTGTGTTCCAGGAGAAGAGCTGAGCAGGCTAAAGATATGAATGATGGTTTCATCAGCTGTCCATTTCTACTCATCAGAACCTGCAAATCCCTCTGGAAAACACCCCTCTTTGCTTTAACTTGCAAAAATAAAATAAAAAAGAGTTGCTGGATAAAGATGCAAGGCAGCTTAGAAAAATCCCAGCAAGGATTGACACAAAATAAGACATAAGCACTGAAAGCTTTCCATCCAAGGGTGAATCTCATCTAGATTAAACAGGATTTTCTGTAGAATAAGAGTGCAGTTCAGACATCCCAACTCGTCTCTGGTCAGTGGAGAACGCTGGTGATTGTGCTGCTGGGTCTTGTGTCAATGACGGGTTTCCATTTCTGTGCGTATTAACCTCGTGATATTGCAGATTTGGAAAGTAAGTCTGCCACCAAATACAAGGGAGTTGCTAAGGCTTTCCAAAACCACAATCCAGGGTTTTTGGTGCCCTGCTCCTCTGCCTCCAGTCCCCTCTTTGCACACACATCCACTCTTTTAGTAGCAAGCTACTGAGATAAGCCTTTTCTTCCAGAAAACAATTTCTGCAGTTTTATGAGCAAAGGGAGTATGCTTAGGAGTGAGATAGGATTTGGATTTTGTTTTCCGGATCACATTGCTTTTACTTCTCACAAGGCTTGCTGCATGAGAAAATGGCATGAAAGTCTTGGCCGGGGTCCTGGGTAAGACATTGCCCACTTAGGAACTGATCTAGAGCCTTTTTTAATTTTGAACAGTAACTGAGTAATGTTTGTTTCCGGTTTTGCAAATGGGTCTTCAATGTGAAGATTAAATCCAATGTTCAAAATCCCCCAAAAGCAGAAAGGGTGTTGGATTTGAAGTTGTGATTTGAGCCTTTTTAAGGATAATTTTCTATTATTCATTTCTGGGTTCTAAATTATTTCCCACCATTTCCTATTATTGAAATCAACATTAATTAACACTGCTTTTAGCATGTTGTTAGCATTACCATGACTTTCAGCCATGATTTTTATCACTGTCTTTATCTGATATATTTCAACGTTATGATTCTAAACCAGTACATACCAAAATTAGTCAGTAAGAATCTGTACCAGAGCCAGGCAAAAATGATTCGCCACATTGACTCCAATACAAATAATTTGGATTTTTTTATGGATAAATAATTTGCAATAACACTGTTATATGGAAGTGTGATTCTTGACTAGCCTTAGTTGTCACGGTGCGTCAGTGATGAAGCAATGACAAGATTTGGGTCATATTTAAAAGCAGTTGCAGCTTATAGATTCAATATTTGCTCTATTTTCCTTCTGGCTGACCACCATGCAGTCATCATACGGGGTTTATGTTTCTTGCTGGGCCATCTCTACAACCAGCACAAGAGCTCAAGAAGGTCTGCGCCTGTTCTGATGAGTTAAATGTCCTCTTGACCAGTCGCTGAGAAACTCCCCATACCAGTGAGCCACTGAGCAGAAGACTGACAGTTCCATTATCTTATAATTTACTTATTTATTTTATTTGAAATTAATCTGGAATTTTGACCAAGATTCATAAATCTTTTCAGTGTGACCCATAGTGCAATAGATAATGTGTAGGGAGGATAAAGAATAAGATAAAAGTCAATCAGTGAGTAAAAAACTAAAAATAAAATAAATTAAAAGTTGGCTAGTCCCACTTACCCTGTCTGCAGTGTCCTGCACACCAACACCCCTGCCTAAGTTCGAACCTACAGAGATATTAATATTGTGCTAATAATAACCAGCTCCGTATCTCTACCGCTCTGTGTATTCTACATATGCGTGAGATATTCATTGCTAATTTGTCTGCAGGAAGGTCTGAAATCCTCTCTGAAGATTTAAATGTCTTACAAGTTTTATTTTTACATCGGAGTTGCCGAAGGTGAGCCCAGTTTCACCACCCACACATGCGCTGGAAAAAAAAAAAAGCTTCTAATTTGCCAGGAGAAGGTCCTTAAATCCCCACCCACAGGAGGATGGTATTTTAAATTTTCCCAGAAGAGTTGATTATGGCAAGACCCTTAAATTACCACCTACATCCATACACCCACATGCATGTGTACTTGGATTTCTGTAACACGGAGCCACGGAAAATTGACTTTTCAAGAGATCTGGATGTAGGTTTCTACATGTTTTGTTGACAGAGCAGAGGTAAGAAAAAGAAGGCTGTTTGCAAGCTCTGCACTGCAGCTATAGTTACAGGGAAGTTTTCACCCCTAGAAAGTTGTGTCTCTTAACAGGCTGGAGTTCTTCTTCAAACTTGCACACCTGCAACTGGTTTTTATTTTGGATTATCCTGGAAATTAAGCTAATTTTCTGTGCTGCTGCTGCCTTGTCTCACGATGATGTTTCAGTCTGGGTAGATGTTATGCTTATCCTTTTAAAAACAGAAAAAGAAAAAAAAATAAAAGAAAAAGAAAAAAAATAAAAGAAAAAGAAAAAAACCCACATAGTCCTCACTCCCCAGCTGGAATAGGTTGGCTGCAAATACGCACACCGAGGATTTCAAGGTAGCAGATCCAGCATGGTGTGAGAAGTGTTGGCACTCAGAATAACACTGAGCCTGCTGATAGACATTTCATTCGGGGGGAACGTGAGCAAGTGAAGGTCCCTGCGAAACTGGCGCCATCCCTCTTTGCCAGGCAGGGGAGCAGAGGCACAGGAGGGATGAATGCCCTGACTGATTAACGCTCACTAGCTCTTGCCATGACAGATTTAGGAAGACATGCTAAATCTCCCGATTAGCAGTTTCTTGTCTCAAGTACTCAACAGTACTTCTGCATATTTTATCCCCTCCTGTCTCTCTGGGACACTTCTGCCACCCTCTCTCTACTGGTCTCTGATCTGCTTCTAGAATACAATCCTGCAATGTCTCTGCACAGTTTCCCAGGTCACCAGTTGGCCTTCTTACTGGAACCATATGACTTTCTGTTCCTGATTTCTTTCTCTGACAAGCGATACAGCTTTTTCCCTAGACCTCCTCTATGCTTTCTGTTCCTGATTTCTTTCTCTGACAAGCGATACAGCTTTTTCCCTAGACCTCCTCTATGCCTCTCCGTAGTAGCCAGGATCCTGGCTAGAAAGGTCCACTTTCTGAAAGCAAATGAGGTCATTTACATCCCAGCTGAGATTCTCAATATGCAAAAAGCCAGGGCATTGAAAGATGACCAGCATCCTCTCAGCTGTAGTGCATAGCGTGCTGGCATTTTGAAATTCATGCCTGGAAAGCATGCTCACAAATGGGCATAGCAAGCTCAAAAAATGTGGATGCAGTTGAACGAGAGAGACCTTGGCTGCATCAGGACTCATTGCTTTTCTAGATGAACATATATGTGAGAGACCTTTATTTTTTTCTTCCCATCTGTTTCAAGTTAGAAGCCAAAAGCTGACTGCAAAAGTATAGAAAGGGCTATGAAAAAGCAACGGCATTACAGCCCCATGTGCTAGGTCTGAGATTTGTCCTTACGGTGGGATTCTCGACAGCTAAACAAAGGGTATTGGAAATGTCAGACACTCTCCTGTGTGTTTTCCCAATGTTGGGTAGGCAAAAGTGCCCAGAATTACAGAGAACATCTCTGGATGGAGTTCAGCTCCTCTTCTCCACTCCAAGGAGGTCCAGAATAGCAATCAGAGACGGATGGAGAGAGGAACTCCTGCCATTGCTGGCGGCAGCTACGGAGGAAAAGCAATAATGCAGGCTAAACTGAATTGAAGACAATGTGATGCAGTAGCGTGAGGTTGTAAAACTAGAACTTGCTTGAGAAGTACCCTAGACATTCCAGTTCTGCTAGCTTGGGAAGAGGACCTCAACTCATTTAGCAGTCATGTCACCTTAACGCATCCATTGGGTTTTATGGTTCCATGGGTAGGTTGAGGTCCTGTATGTCCACCTCAGTGTGGCCCTTGCCTACTCCTTGGTAGCACTTAACAGCATGGGCAGGCCATGAAGGTGAGAGGGATGGTGTCTCAGCATTAGTGGTGAGGTGCCTATAAGAGCAAACATTCCCATGAGTGGGACTAATTGGGCTCCTTGCTATGAGGTTCATTAATGAACTTCCAGGGATGAGCAGCCTTAGTGCTCCAGGACTTAGTCTTGTGAGCTTAGGAGAAACTCAGGGTGAGGTTTCCAAGGCTGATACTCTTTGAATGCTAAACAAAGAAGTATCCATCTGATTTCAAATTCCTTGAGGGATGGTGAAAATTTGGAAGAAAAAAGAGAAATTAGGAAATGGACTAGGACTTAGTGATTCTGAGTTGCCAGACTGTGGCTGAGTGGTTGTTGGATAAATGTGACCTTCCCTTGGCTCCCCTTTCCTCCACGTAGCTCCTAACTTTACAGAGGTGACATAATACTATCTAACAGCCAGTTTCTCACCTCTGCAGGCTATGGCTGACACTGTAATGAACTGAGGGAGTACATCTTTTTTTTCCCTGTTTTTCCCTGTTTTGATTTGAATTAGGAACAGCAAAACTTCAGCATGTGTGTGGTTCAGAGTCATGGAAATTTTTGCTGTGTTTATTCCTGCCATGTTCCCCAGTCATATGAAAGAAGATGTAGTGGATGGTGGGATGATGTAGTAGTCTAGATGTAGTAGATGGTGGGATTTCTCCCATTTCGTTCATAACACAGAAGGTGTTAATAGAAGTTCCACCTCTCAGTGACATTAGCCCAGTTGATCAGATTTTGACCAGGCTTGAAGTGGCATGGACTGTGGAAAGATGCATCTTCTCTCGTCTCTGGCTTTTAACTTCAGTTAATGGCAGAAAACAGGGTGCACGTAAGTACCAAAGCATATATCTACCCTTTCAAGTGAGCGAAAGTCTGAGCCCAAATAATAAACTAGGAAGGTCTAGCTGGGGCATGAGATCTTTTTGGGTGAGGACCCAGGATGTTTGGTGACTCAGAACATCACATACGAACTCTCTGAACCTGAGCTAACGCCAAGTAACAGCCAGGAGGGAAACGAAAAGCCGGTAACTCCATACACACAGATCTTCTCTACATTAGTACTGACGCCTCAGGAAAGAGATCTTCGAGTCATTGCAGATAGTGCTTTCATACACCATCTCAGTGCTCAGCACAAGCAAAAAAAAAAAAAAAGGGAGTAAAATCCTAGAACTTACTAGGAAATAGATAGAAAACAGAGCTTTACTTTAAAACTTTGTATCTAAATTCCTAGTGCACTTAAATCTGGGACGCTGTGTGTAGTTCCATTCATGCCATATAAAAAAGGATGTAGTAGACTTAGAAAAGGCAAAAAGAAGGATGATCAGAGGTGTGGAATAGTTTTAATACAAGGAATGGCTATGTAGGACTTCTCATTGCAGCAGAGAGCCATTCAGGTTACCAGTAGTCATCTACAAAGTGATGGCAAGGGGGAGTAAGCAATGGTTATTCATTATTTCTCATACCATGAGAAACCAAGAGCACTAATGAAATGATCAGAGAGAAGATTTAAAACAAATGTAAAGAAGTTCCTTTACACAAATCATGGAACTTGTCATGGGAATTAAAAATATAACTTTTTTCCAGAAAAAGTTTAGAAAAATCAGTAGAGAGGAGTCTCAGGGCTAGGAACAACTACCTAATCCAGAATAATCTAGCAAAACCAGTGGAGTGTAGGAGAGCAAAACAGATGAGATTCACTTTATACTCTCTTAAACTTGCCCCTAAAGCCCCATGATCAGTTGATCTCAGACTGGGTAAGGTAGATTCAGGTCCTGACCATGATCACAAATTTGTAACAAGGAGTTAAATGTTCCTACATTAACCCTATAGGCTGATTTCCTTCCAGCATGACCTTAGCCAGAGTACCTTAAGGAAGTTTAACCTCAGTGATTTCCTAATTTCACTAATGTGGAACCAGGGCCGGGAACAACCAATCAGACATCAGTTCTCAGGAAAAAAAAAACCCAAAAACCCCAAAAAAACCAAACCAAACCAAACCAAAAAAAAACCCACAAAAAAACCCAAAACAAAACAACCAACCAAACAAAAAAAACCCCACTTCAGTAATGAAACCTGCCCCCAAATCAACACATCATGCTGTCGCGAAAAAGATTAACGCTGTACTACGCTGTGTAACTTGCCAGCGATGTTCTGCTCACCCCTGGGAAAGCCTCAGTCAGAGGAGAGTATATAAAGTGGGGCACTCTATTTCCAGAAAGATTTGTCCTACTTCAGGAGCATCTAAGGGGAACCACAAGAGCAGCCATCAGACAGAAACTACCTGAAATCATTATCTCCTTCAGAAGGAAGAGGGCCGAGCAGAATATGGTTCAATTGCTGTTCAAATCCCAGAAGGACTGTTTTATCAGAGAAGAAATCCATAGGAAAAGACACAATGGGTTTAAAATGCTAGGGGGAAGGCGGTTGTTGGATATTGGGAGAGATTTTCCAACGGTCAGGGGCTTTAGGGACATGGTTTAGTGGGGGACTTCACAGTGTTAGGTTTACGGTTGGACTCAATGATCTTAAAGGTCTTTTCCAACCTAAATGATTCTGTGAATCTGTGATTCTATGACTGCACTGGAATGAATTCCCTGCAACATCTCCATCATGGGAGGCCTTGATAAATGGTTTAAACAAAGATCTGTCAGCAGTGACCTAGAAATATTGTATCTTGCTTTGGGACAGGAAAATAAACTATGCACCCTCTTGAGATCTCTTCCAGATCTATGAATTTGTAATGCAGTCTTAAAACTCTCCTGTAGGCCTGATAATTTGGGTGAAAACACTTTGGGCATCTCGAATTAATTACGCAGCCTTTTACTAGACTGTGGATTGGGACTGGCAATGTCATTTCAGCGAGGTCCATGAAACACACAGCTATTTTATCTTTCTATTGCTACGGAGAGATCGTTTCTCTTCCCTGCAGCAGGGTTCAACAAGCATTCAGTCTTTGCTGGGATTTCCAGGATAGAAATGGGGGGTGGGGGTGGCGACATGAATCATTTCATCCTTATTTCTTTAATCGCAGCTGGCAGGAGCACAGTGTACATATCCCCACCCTGATTTCTGTTTTTTTCAGCGTGAGTTACCTGAGCTGACCTTGGGTGGGCAAAGATTTCATCGACACCCACGAGGAGCCGTTGTGGGTGATTAGAGAGGAGAAGGCTCTGCCACAGAGGTGGTGGCAGAGGTTGCTCAGGGCAACACAGCGTGGGAAGCAGCACAAATGGAAGAGCAGATGAATTCAGCCACCGGAGAGCAGGGCTGGGCTCTTCCAAGCCCTCCAGCCAAGCAGAGGGGCAATTTTACATGCTTCTTGTACCAGCCAAGCCGAAAAGCAAAACCTGCTCTTGTTTCACTCTGCACCATTGCAAATGTCTTTGGATTCCCCTTTTCTGTAGATGACCTGGGGGCAAAAATATCTGTGGTGTGGGGCTGAGGCGAGCTGTTGCCTATCATGCACTTATGACTGCTGCAAGCCCCACGCAGATGCCACCACCGAGCGATACCTTGGACAGCTTTTAGCTCATGCTGTTGTCTGTTCAGCTCGCAGCTGCTGGAGGAAGGAGGCATGAGCAAGACCTTCACACCTCTGTCTGACCATGGAGACAAACGTCTCCCATATGTCTGCTCTGGCTATATGAGATGTAAATGTCAGCCCTGTTCGTGAGTGGAATCAACAAGAAATGACTTGGAGACTGCTGGCATCAGCCAGGAAATCTGTGTACTTTATGAAGCTAATATCACAGGGCCAGTGCCTTATACACTAAATCTAAGTGAAAAAAATTGGAAACTAGATGTTGTCTTGTTTATTTATCAGATTATCTCTCAGCCCACCAGTGCAGTGGACATTTACTACAGCTTGTAAGGACCAGTCAGTAAAAGTTTCAACAGCCTCTGGAAACTCATTCTTTCTCAGGCAGAAATCTCTGGTTGGAGAAAGCTTTTTTCCCTGCTGCTGACGCATTTTTTTTATGGGGTTGGTTGGAATGTTCTCTGAGAATTGTTTGCCAAATGAGCAGATCGTTTGCTCTACTCACCTTTCCTTCAGCTTGTGCTGAAGGGCTGCTGCAGTCCCCTTTCTATAATGTTTCTCAGCTGCCTGTTCTGCCTTGCATTGGCTTTCTGGCATGACTGTAAGGCAATGGGGGAGATATAGATATAGATATAGATAGATATAGATATATAATGAGGGATAGCAAAATGCAAAATAGTTGCCTGAGGAGACCTGCTCAGGACAAAGTTCAGGATTCACTTGGGCTTCCTCAATCTGGACCTCATCATCAAAAGCCCTTCACGAGCTGCTTGGCTTTGTCCTCCATTTGAGAGGTAGCATAAATATCTGCAGCCGTTCCTCTCCGTCACTACCCCTCCATTGCCTCCAGACTGAGTGAAAACACTCCAAAAATGGAACAAGGACCACCCAGACACTGCATGCGCAATGCTCGGTGCTGTGGCATCCGATCCATCCCAAGGTTTCTTCATGCTGCAGCACTAGACACAGCAACTTGTGTTCGGAGGCGCATCTCCTCTGCACGGGAATGGGGAAGGAGATCATTTAGACAGAGTCGTTGTTGGCTCTGGGTCCCTAACAGCCTGGGATGGGTTCTCATCCCAACCATACCCCACACTGTATTTTAATTAAACTGAACAAACCAATCCCAAAGCCATGCAGCAGTGCTAAATTTTCATTGTGGCTGAGCTGGACCGTGCACCACTACGAGGAGGGAAACCGGATATTTGCACAGACTATTCTTTCTGAATATGTGCGGCCAAGAACTAGTGTATACTTTCTTACAAGAAAAAGTTGTTGGGAGAAGGAAAAAAAAAACAAACCCAAACCACAAAGAAAACGGCTTCAGGTCTGTTCCCCTTTTGCCCGTATTTATTCAAGCTGTCTTCCTCTCTCTGCAAATTTGGCAAACAGAGGCTGGCATCCCTGCTCAGGGGACACCTGTTAAATAAATAGGCTCAGTCTCTAACTGCGGCATTCATGGCAGAGTTTCCTGGTTCCCTTAGGCAGCTAATTTTTGTTGATTATCATACAGTACAGAGGGATTGTTTGTGTTTCTGCATCCCATCCAGGCGCTGCCGCTGGTAACAGGCATGTCCACGTGATGTAAGCCTGCTGCCTGTGTGGAATAAAGAATGATTTTTTATTCCAAAGTTTAGTGTGAATCATGAGGCAGGTGGGGTTCTTGCAGAGGTGAACTGAGCCCTAGTTGATTTACTTGGTTTTTCTGTAACAATGCCTCTTTGAAGAAAGATAAGAGCTGAACCAAGGTTTAACTGAATGCAGAAGTTTCTGGTGCCTGAGGCAGCGACACAAATGAGCTTGCTAAGAGGCAACAAATGGGCTGGGAGGCCCTTGGAGAAGGGCTAAGCAACAGAGGCATCTAGAAGCTGGATTTTAGTGTTGAGGGCTCCAGGATACACAGAGGAATTGAACTGTCCCACGACATGCCAACACAGAGAAGCAGACCTGCACAGCCTCATCCAGCAAGCGAGTCAACATGCAGAAGGCATGGAACCACATTGACATGGTGCTCTCCATCACCTTGGGTCCAGTCCCTCTGAGCAAGGCCTCAAAACTCGCATACAGTGCTGAGCTAGGCAGTTTTCAGAGGCAAACTTATCCCTCATCACCTTCAAATACAGGCACAGAGATATACTGCATTCCCTCAAACATATAGTCTGGCTATCTGGCATAGCCAGCTCCAACAATCTAGAAAGTTGTCTGTGTAGAGGTGTTAGACATTTAAAGTAAATGTAATAGTTCATTAGTGTTTTAGTGCTGGTCTGTAATTGTAATGGCTTAGGGGCATAAAAACATCAATATGTTTCCTTCAACTTGACTTCATAGAATCACTGAATCATAGAATCATAGAGTAGTTTGAGTTGGAAGGGACCTCAAAGCCCATCTAGTTCCAACCCCCCTGCCATGGGCAGGGACACCCTCCACTAGCCCAGGTTGCCCAAAGCCCCATCCAACCTGACCTTGAACACTTCCAGGGAGGGGGCATCCACAGCTTCTCTGGGCAACCTGTTCCAGTGCTTCACCACATTCACAGGGAAGAATTTATTTCTAACATCTAATCCAAATCTACCCTCCTTTACCTTACGGTCATTGCCCCTCGTCCTGTCACTCCATGCCCTTGTAAACAGTCCCTCTCCAGACTTCCTGTAGGCCCCTTCAGGTACTGGAAGGTGCTATAAGGTCTCCCCGGAGCCTTCTTTTCTTGACGCTGAACAACCCCAACTCTCTCAGCCTGTCTTCACAGGAGAGGTGCTCCAGCTCTCTCATCATCTTTGTGGCCTCCTCTGAACTTGCTCTAACAGCTCCATGTCTTTCTTGTCCTGAGGACCCCAGAGCTGGATGCAGTACTGCAGGGGGAGTCTCATGAGAGCAGAGTAGAGGGGCAGAATCCCCTCCCCCGACCTGCTGGTCACACTTCCTTTGATGCAGCCCAGGACATGGTTGGCTTTCTGGGCCACAAGTGCACATTGATGGCTCACACTCATTTTTTATCTAGCAGTACCCCCCCAAATCCTTCTCTGCAAGTCTGCTCTCAATCCATTCATTGCCCAGCCTGCATCCATGTTTGGGATTGCCCCAACCTATGTGCAGGACCTTGCACTTGACCTTGTTGAACTTCATGCAGTTCACACAGGCCCACCTTTCAAGCCTGTCAAGGTCCCTCTGGATGGCATCCCTTCCCTCCAGCGTGTTGACCGCACCACACAGCTGGTGTCAGCAAACTTGCTGAGGGTGTCAGCAAACTTGCTGAGGGTGCACTCGATCCCACTGTCAATGTCCACAATAAAGATGTTAAATAATAGTGGTCCCGATACAGACCCCTGAGGGACACCACTCATCTCACTGGGAGTTGTGACTTACTGGGAGTCACTGACTTCTGCCTTAAAGACATCTCTTCACTGCAGTTTCTTGACTGGACTTGGACCGAAGCTGTAAACTATTGGCTTCAGAATAGAGAAGACTAAGACTCCCATTTGCAATGCTAATTACCACATCTGGGACTTCAGGCTTTACTGCCCACCAACTCTTCTTCAGGTCAGAAGTTGAAGCAACGAACTTCAAAGCTAAATAACCAGTGGAGGGCATTCTGTTTCTTGCATAAGTTTAGGAACTAGAACTAGACGGGATTGTTCAGTTTGGCTTCTTTCTTCTCCACGCCTTGTAGTCTTCATTTAAAATTTCCTTCCATACCCAAATGATAGTACTTCTGGGGAATCCCAATATGTTGTTATCCATGTTGTAGGCAAGATATAAGTTGTAGGTGGAGGCAATATCCTTTATTAAACCAAGAAATATGTTGAAAGCAGTAGAAAAGTATGTGCACATACAGATTTTTTTTTTCATCCTACATTGCTTTGCCCTCCTGAGGAGGATTCAATCTATAAAGGGGCAGATTTGCTGCAAATACCTTTGAAGGGGTGGGATCTCTGCCAAGGACGTAACTGAGAGGAGCAGCCCATCTATTTCTGTGCGGTTTGGACTCCTGTATGAAATCATAGTCTTGAGGGATCCTCCGTAGTAGCTAGAAAGATTCACAGTTTATTTCTGAGCGTGGAATAAACTACATCTATCTATAGATTTGGCTCAAAACTGGCACTCCCTGGGAATTCCACGGAAAAATCCCCTCCGTTTTCTTTTTAGAGATAATTATTCTGAAATGGAATGAAACTCTAATCTCCTGTGGAATGGGAACTCTCACACTCAGTTTAGATGAAGTTGTGAAGGGATTCCCTTTAAATCTCTTTGAAGCATGTCTGAAGCTCACTGAGGAGTCTGAAAACCAGTCTGCCAGCTTTGGAAAAGATGGGAGCCTAAGCAGTCCTGAAAATCCTGAATCAAAGCCAAATATGGTGTTGCTGCAGAATACAGAAAATTTTGGGCAAAACTAATTTTTTTTCCCCATAGAAAAATAGTTTATATTCCAGAAACTCAATTTTCTCTGAGAAAATAATTCCAGTGAAAATCCTCCTGTTAGATATCTTTTTTTATTTGCAAACTGGTGCACATGAAAGGGAAATGATGTTACTATCCCATATATAAAAGGCTGTGAAATCCCACTCTTTCTCATAACATGATAGAGTCCAGCATTCCAAAAGAAACTATAAAAAAATTGATGGCCCTGACATCCATGACTGTTCCAAACACACAGAGAAAGGGGAAGAAAACTCACTTTTTATGTCTGCACACATGTTGAATGGGAGACATTCACCTGACTCTGGCCATGCCTCTACCAAACCATCCTCAAACAGAGATACAGTTCTACACCCCTGGCAATAGGTCTAACTTGCAAGTGTGACAAGGTAAGAAGAAATGTTTGACAGTGTGCTGCCTAAAGAGAGTGGTTTCTTTACCTCATCCAAAAGAGGAGTGCAGGCTTCTTTGCTTGCAATACATGAGCATGGATGATCCAGTTCCCCTTTTCTTTCAAGCTCCTTGACCCTTCCAGCTTTTCAGGTCCTGCCTCACTCTTCTTGGTCTGCTTTGAACCCATTCTTTATCACAGATTCACAGACTGGTAGGGGTTGGAAGGGACCTCTGGAGATCATCTAGTCCAACCCCCCTGACAGAGCAAGATCACCTGGAGCAGGTTGCACAGGATTGTGTCCAGGTGGGTTTTGAATCTCTCCAGAGAAGGAGACTCCACAACCTCTCTGGGCAGCCTGTCCCAGTGCTCGGTCACCCTCAGAGGGAAGAAGTTTTTCCTCATATTGAGATGGAACTTCCCGTGTTCTAGTTTGTGCCCTTTGCCCCTTGTCCTGTCATGGGGCACCACTGAAAAGAGTCTGGTCCCATCCTCTTGACACCCACCCTTCAGATATTTGTAAGCCTTGATGACATCCCCTCTCAGTCTTCTCCAGGCTAAACAGCCCCAGCTCTCTCAGCCTTTCCTCATGAGAGAGATGCTCCAGTGCCCTCATCATCCTCATAGCCCTTTGGTACAGGAGGGCACAGGAGGAGCAGATGTGGTATTTCACAGCTGGTTGCATTAATAACTCTATCTGCACTCAAGGTTTCCTTGATTAGACATTCAAGGCTGTATTTCCTTTTTCAGCTTGCTACTTTTCAACAGGACTCCGCGTGCCTGACTGAATGGTTTTTGCAAGGCGCAATCCTCTTCCCTCTCCGTAATTTCCATTCTTTGTTAAAACCTGACTTTGCCCTGGGACGAATTGAAACGCATTGTACTGGGATAAACCCAGCTTGCCTGGTTATTCACCAGCTTCAGTCTCAGCTGCAAGATGCCAAAGCAATCCCGCATTTTCTTTGCGTTCATAACTGATCAAGAAAGATAACTGCTTAGCCTAGCTGTAAGAGTCTTAAAATGCCATTACACCCCGGGTGTCTTGTTTGTTTTGCTTGAGGTCTATCAGTGGATCAGTTAAGGCGTATCTGAGTAGCAGCTAAACTCCCTGTTGTGCAAATATTTGCCATGCAGCCTCAACAGAAACTCAGGTACTAGAAATTCTTCACCCTTTTCTTGCAGAGCTGTCCAATCCTCCTTCACTGTGATTTTGCCTCTTTAATTATTCATTTTAATAAGAATTTTTTTTCATTCCCATTGATTTTAATATGCATATCAACAAGTTTAATATACTTTTGATTCAACACCTAAAAAAATAATATATCTTAACCTGCTTATTTTATTGGTGTCATTTATCTTAATTCTAACAAGAACAATATCGCTTACAGGGATTTTGAAATACAAAATACTAATTTTATTTACTGTACACCTGGTAAGTCTGAAATATAACAACACTATTTTTCATCTTATTAGAAGAATGACACATCTGGAAAACTATAACTTATTAAAGTCATCTCTGCATTTTAATATCTGCCATTCATGCCGTATGTTATATGCAGAATAATTTAAATATCAGTAATTGCCTATCAAACATCTTTGTGTTGGAATAGTTTGCAGCACAGTTTGGTTGCCTCTCCTGAAGAATAGTGGATTTTTTGAGGGGATGTAACTATGTAGGAACATAAAGTGCAGGTGCTTACTAGCTGTATCAATTTTTCAGTAGAGTTGTGTCTTGCTTTGCTTCATCTCCTGTGAATCAAGTTTTACACACTGAAATTTGACATAATTTCTTTGCTGGAGTGAAACTGAGATCAGAAATCAGACTGTGCTGTTTATGAACACCAGTGACAGAAGGCGAAGAAAGAGGTGAGACATGAAACGTAACAGGAATATTGACTAAGCTCTGGTTCACATCCAGATTTGGGGTCTATTCGTAACTATGCTCAGACACATCACCAGACTGCACAGATGAGGAAGTTTCTGGAAATCACTAATTTAAGAGCATGTTTATTTAAAGCTCTTTATTGACTTTTTCTGGACCTATTCAGGTGAGAAAAGTTACTCAAGAATTCGCTGAGTCAGATTTTGGTGTTGCTGCGGGGTTGTTTTGAGCACGGTTAAGCAGGAATGGCCTTCTTCAAAGCCTGCAGATGTTTTGAGAGTCTATTCATCCGACCTTTCTTCCACATCACTGCAGGGGTGGATGAAGCACTCCAAGCATGTGCTCTGCATCTTCCTGATACTTGTTGAAGCTGGATCGTGAAAGATGCCCTAGCCATATGAGCTATTGTTAGCACCAGTGTCTTTCCACTGCAGTGTATGTATCACTCTGTGTCGCACAGTAGCTGCTCGCTTCCACATGGGTGACTCAAGAAGCTGTAAAATAACTAGATAACTAGCCTGAAACTCTCTCCCTTTTACATTTCCAGACTACAGCCTAATTTTAGCTGCTGTTTCCACACCAAAGGATGTATATTTTAGATACATTGGCTATTCCGTATCATTTAAATGTGCCCCACAAGTAGAAGAGGTCTGGGGAAACACTTCCAAATAGATGGGGGAGGCATCAGGTGCCGTGGGAGTGCGTATTCTGTTCTAAGCATGGAAAAGCTGATGCTCAGGGGGGGAGAAGGCACAATGGAAAGATTGTTTTTGAGACTGCATGAAGTGAGACATTGAGGAGTGGGATATTATATCTAAACCCTTCTTGTTACTGGTCTAACCATCATGAGCATGACTGGAAAACAAAGCAAAAAGAAAAAGTCTTTCCTCCATCCATTCAATTTTCTGCCATCACTAAAATGTCTGAACAGGGATGCTGCTGGGCACAGGAGACAGGCTAACGTCTACTTGGGTTTTGATGCTCTTCAAGCTCTTCCCCTTTTCCAGGTACCCTTCTCCTTGTGATATACATTGCCTACAGATTGTTGCAGTCTTTCCCTGGCCTGTGCCTCTCCAACCATCTTTTATAAAAGAGCTGGCAATTGTGAGTGCCCAGGTTTGGACAGTCTTTCCAAAGATGGGGCGGTGGGGAGGATGGTACAGCAATTCAAAAAAATCCTAATGCTTTTCTTGAAAAACTGCATAGAATTTATTGCAGGGTAGATGAAATTCCTAGAAGCAAGAAACAAGTGACCAACTTGCTTCTAGAGGGTTGTTTATACCTTCTTAAAGAGCCTGATTACCACGGACCTTAAAGATCCCAGATACGGGATGCAGCTCTCATTATAAACTCTGTCCTCTTCCTCAGCCCTTTAAAAGGCCATTTAAACTCAGACTGTGTCTAAGCTCTGAAGCTGCAGCTCTAGATTGCATGGGCCTCAGTCCTGGTCATCTCACTGTCCACACTGAAGGAGGAAGTTGGAGTGAACTGTCCTTCTTCCACACCTGGGTTGGCCTCCAAAAGCAGCTAAAGGTTGTGAAGGTGGTTTGATCCCATGGAGTCACATCTGAGACTCATGCTCCCAGCTCAGAGTGTTTAGATATGGAGAAAACTCCACAATTGCCAATTTCTAGTCTTGTTTAAGTTTTTCTGTTAATAAAAAATGTCAGCAACCATATGGGGATGAAGTCTGACACCTGAAATCTCTCACGTTATATAATGATCTGGCCTTGGGCAGCAGAGGTGGACAAGACGAGCTTCCTTCAGCCACTCTTTCCTATCATCATCCCAAGTAGCAGCTCTCATCAGGAGCGTTTCCATGGTTTCAAGTGTCTTGAACAGACTGTGTGTGGTTCCATCCCATGCATTACTCATGACAGAAACTGACGTTGGGGTGATTCAGGTAGGCTTTGGGAACTGGGAGTGATTATCTGAAATGGATTTTTTGCCCAATCCAATATACATTTCAAAGTAGAGAGCCACTGGGAGCAGATGAAGCATGAAGAAAACAAAAGTGTCATTCTCAAGAGCAGGACAGAAATTATGGGAAAACTACTTGGGGGGCTTGCTTTTACAGTGACCCCTGAGGGACTCTGCAGTATCAGTGCTCACCCCACAGCTATGGGAGGGGCAGGTTGCAGCTTGGGGTGAAATATTTGCATCTGAAGGTTTTCCTTACCCAGGAAGAAAACTCTGGTTGAAACCAATGTCCAAGCTACAACAATATAGCCCCTCATCCTTTGCATTTTGCTTCGTGTTGTGGTATCTACCTTTTGGACAAGAGCACGCTGCGTAGGCGTGAGGCAAAGTGTGAAAAGCATACCAGTCTTTAGGCATGTATTAAAAAAATGAATCAAACGATGGAAAGTCTCAGCATACTTCCCTGCTTCAGAAATATAGCGTGCCCTGCCTCTGATAACAGAAAAATTAGTAAATAAAGGACTGTGTAGATGGAAATGGAGGACACAAATTATTTTCTAAGATCTACTGGAAATTAAAAGAATATTTTTCCCAATAAGATGCTCAAAAATATCTCTTGAATATGCATTATTTTCTCTAAATAAGTAATTTCACAGGTTGACTTATGTCCTACATGATATTTTCTGGGGTCTTTGGGTTGGGGTTTTTTGTGATCTTTTTTCTTCCCCATCAGTAAGAACACTGTCAGTGAAAGGTTTTTAGAGGACCTTGTCTGTGGGTCCCAGACCATGAACTTCTGCCTTCTTTAGACACCAGCCAAAAAGAGGAGATCTTTGAAAAAATGCTTTTGAGAGAAAATTTTAGTATTCACAGCAATGTTTTTTTCCCAGAAAAAGCCACAACAAAAAAATCCTTACCTCACACTCCTCCCTACATGTTTAAGAGCTTTTGCAGCAAAGGACCATCATTTTCTGATCGGTTCAATTTTGAGCTGTCATAAAAGCATCAAATGGCATCTAGTTGGCATGGAGAATGAGCTCATTTCATTAGACTTGGACATGCTGACTTAAAAAGGCCCCCAAAACATCTTTCTCCAGGATAGCAAGGGATCATTAGCAACTTGAGGTCAGGCAGGCTCCCGTGGCAATGAAGGAGTGAGTTCTGGTGTCCTATGGGTTCCTGTCTTGGTTAGGTCCAACGTGGTATAGACATAAACCAAAGGGGAGTAATAGATGTTCAAAGACAAAGTCCATCCTTTGTAACATTCTGGACTTAAAAAATAAGCTGCCCAAAGCAAAAATAGTCAGAATTCATATTTGTTGTCTGAGTTAATCCCGTATTATCATGACTGGTTAGTTGACACCTCTAAGGCTCACTGCAAGCTCATGAAAATATCTGCAAAAGAGACATCTAATTTGCATTTTGAAGATTCTCCCTTACAAATGCTGGCATTAAAAATGGATGTGGCTTGTTGTTGTTGTGGGGAATGGAAGATGGCAGACTGAGAGACAGCTTCAGGTTGCACACCAAGTAGAGAGACCAAATTCTACTTGGTTCTCAGCAATCCAGTATTTCTTTTATGTGGCCTGAAAACACTCCTCTCTTTCTCCTTCTTGTTAGTATGGGTAAATACTCTTCTCTCATTGAGGCTGGAGCTTTAGGTACTGATTGTGGTACCATACACGAAGCATTGGTGTTGTCATGTGTTTCCTGCTAGGCTGGATAGGGCTGAACACATGACAGTGTTAAAAAAGCATAACCAAGAGGAAAAGAGAGTTTGTTTTCTGCTGCTTCTCCCAATCTGAGCGGAACCACGTGATCCTTAATGACCATCCAGTACCTAAAGGGGCCTACAAGAAATCTAGAGAGGGACTGCTTACCAGGGCATGGAGTCCCATGGCTTTAAACTGATGGAGGGTAGATTTAGATTAGATATTAGGAAGAAATTCTTCAGTGTGAGGGTGGTGAGACTCTGGAACAGGTTGCCCAAAGAGGTTGTGGATGCCCCCTCCCTGGAAATGTTCAAGGCCAGATTGGATGGGGCTTTGGACAACCTGGTCTAGTGGAGGGTGTCCCTGCTCATGGCACAGGAGTTGGAACTAGAAGGGCTTTAAGATCCCTTCCAACCCAAACCATTCTATGATTTTATGATTTGATGATCTGTTAATTATTTTTCTCTTGAAGATTAGTGGATGTGATTCATGGTCCTTTCAAAACAGAGCTGCTCCCTGACAAAAATGTGAAAGCCTTTGTGAGGGTGACAAAGGGGAGTGACCTCCAAAGCAAAGAAGGAAAGAGTGGCAGATAGATCCAGATCTTCCGTAATTTTTTACAGAGGGCCTCTGGGCAGTTTTGCCAAGACCCCTTAGCTCTTACTGGGGTCTTCAGGGGATTTTTATATATTCTCTTGAGCTATTCATCTGACAAAGAGTTGCACATAGTTTTTGTAGCTGGGGTTGGCATTGTATTGCAGGATTTGTCCAAGAAGAGGAGAAGGGCAAGAAAATCCAGATTTCCCATACCAATTCCAGAAGCTTCCCATGCCTGGGATCTTAGTAAGGTGTGGGAAAAATCCCCTCTTGCTGGATTCTGGAAGTCTGAGCCCATCATGTGGGTTGTGCTGGATGCTATGAGCTGGGACTCCAGAGAAGCAACTTCTCCTCTGAACCATCTCAGAGACTTTCCCTGGGACTTTATGCAAGATTTCAACTACCCTTTGCCACCATTTCTAGAACAGAAATAATACTTTCATAAATCACTGAGATATTACAAAGGTAAAATTGGAAAAGAAAATTGAAAGATAAAATTGAAAAGTTAAAATCGAAAGGTAAAGTTGAAAGAGTGGCTTTTTTGAAAAAGAGAGAAAAAAACTCCACAAGTTAATTGCTGCCGAAAGTAACTTTTCTGCAGCTCTGGCACATGATGTCTCTGTTTACTTCCAGAATGGGTGGAGGATAAGCAACAGCCGGATAATCTGGAAATTAAAGAAAGAAAAATCAACAAGTTGAAATGATGTATTGTAGTCATTAGTAACAGCATTGTAATAACCCAGCTTTCAGCACATTTCCAAAAGCCCATCTCTGTATGCACTTTCTTGTAAACAAGAATAATTTTCTTACCTCTCCTACCAAATCCCTTTCAATGGTGCTGGGACAATGTTCTTCTACCTCTCCTGGGATGAATCTTGCATTATTACTAAAGAGGAAACAATATAATGATAATACCGTCCTTTACAGAAGCAGATCCCATAGGCACATTTTCCCCATGGAGGATGCTCCGTCCATTGCTCTTTCAGTGTGTGTGCCTCATGTTCTGTTAACCACAGATTTTCACTGACCTGCTGTGTGGAGACCAGTTCTGTACTCCCTCCACAGAAGTGGAGTCCTGCTAACACCTCTACCTAGTAAAGCAATCAACACAAAGACTAGGAGAGTGGACTGATGCATATCTCTAACAATTTGCCTTCACATTGGGCAAGCATAGTGAACACAATACCCTTTGGCTACCTCTTTCCATTTATGCATAGCTCTGTTCTGAACTTCTGACATCATAGAATCATAGAATGGTTTGAGTTGGAAGGGACCTCAATGATCATCTAGTTCCAACCCCCCTGCCACGGGCAGGGACACTCTCCAGTAGATTAGGTTGCCCAAAGTCTTGTCCAACCTGGCCTTGAACACTTCCAGGGATGCGGCCTCCACAACCTCTCTGGGCAACATCAACTAAGAACATCTGAGAAGAAGCATTTGTCAGGTTGGGAGAACCAAAGGTTCCTCAGTTCAGCTCATGCTGCCTTGTCAGCAGCTGCTGGCTGTCATCTATGGAGAGTCTCCCATTCATTAAAATGAGCGGCGGTATGGACAGGGCTCAGTTGTCTCCTCAATGTCATGCAGCCTGTGTGGCTTCTCAGTGCATCGCTTGAATAGCTGTGCCCACACCCATGTGCAAACTAGCCTCCAAGTTGTGGCACTTACCCAACCACACAGATCTCTGTGGATAAGCTCCTGGGGATCTGGGGTTTGCTGTCCTAGCTGCTAATCATGGTGAAACCTTGCTTTTGGCATCAACTTTTATCTCAGCTACCAGCTCTGCAGACAGCTCTACCATCATGTGAAGTATTTATCTAAAATTCTGATGACAACATCAAGCAGAAGACGTGGTGTGCTGTTCTTCCTTAAAGGATTCCTGAGGTCCAGCCTGAAAAAGCCTCAATATCACCTATTTTAAGGGACTAGATTTGCAGGGACTTGTAGGAAACTCTTAATCTGGCTACATGGAAGGATTTTATAGTTTCCTGGGGCTATGAGTTGGGAGCATTTAGATTTTCTCTGTTGCACTTTCTGACACAGAAACTAAACATGGCTATTAAGATATTTTAGTACAAACACAGGAGGTGATCTGGTACATCAGACACTTCCCATTGACATGAACTACGAAATCACAATATTGCATTATCACTGTCAGCTGGCCAGGCTGTAAACTGCTCTATTAGTCTGCAAAATTCAAACATCCAACTTTAAACAAGGCTGCACTGTCAAAAAAAAAAAAAAAAAA
>VXBL01005558.1:650542-718518 GCA_013400195.1 Aramus guarauna
AAAGGAGTGGTGTTTTTGGATGAGAAAGGATTGGACTCCAACTCTCCCCTGAGGGAGCGGTGAAGGGGCAGTGAATTTTACCCAGAAAATCTCATCTATAGGGAAATTACTACACCTTGCTGGTGAAGTCTCTCCCTGCCTTGCTGTTACCCTTGAGTTTTGACCCACCTTCCCTTATGGATCAGCCTCAGTTTTGGTATTATCTTACTGTACTGGATGTCTGGGCAATAAAACATCAGGTGAAATTCAGTGGCATTAAATGCGAACGTTGCACACAAGGAAAACAACAGTTCTAACTCTGCTTGCACAGTGATGGGCTCTGAGCTGATTATTGCTACTGAGGAATGACATTTGGGGCTTATAATGGACAGTTGAATGAAATTATGAGCTCATTGCTCTATAGCAATCAAAAAAGGAAATTGAATGTTAAGGATTATTAAGGAGAGAATAGAAAGCCAAAGAGAAATCATCATAATGCCACTGAACAAATGCATTTTGGACCTGCATCTTGAATACAGCATGTGGTTCTTGTCTTCCCCTCTCAAAAGGCTCTCAGTGGCCCTGGAAAAGGCTCAGAGAGGGTGACAGAAGGATGGCAAGGAACAACTGTAGTAGAACAGAAGAGGATTAAAAAGATGTGCAGACTTCAGCCTCGAAAAGGGACATTTTGGGGAGGGAGTTTGTCAGGATGAAATGACGATGGATGTGGAGGCAGTGGGGTAGGTTCTTCACAGCCAGCATGTGGTTGAGCTGTTGCACTCCTTGACACAGAAAAGTGCTGTTTCTATGGAAAAATTTTGGGGAAAAAAGATCCATTGGGGGTCATTAACATCCTGGCCAGTATCAATGTCTCTCTACCTTGTTTTTGTATTCCTCTGCAACAACTCTCCATCAGAACAGATGGAGATGGTTTTTGATCAGACTCAGTATTTTTATTTCAATGTACTTTTATTTAAGTTTTTCATGCTGAATTCTTACAGACTTATACAGTCATGGCTGACTTTTCTCTACTAGTTAGGACAGGAGAGGCAAGTCTCATTGAAACTGCAAAAATTATTTTTTTGGTAAACAGCAGGAAACAGAAATACCATAGAAAAGTCCTAACATGAAGCTAGAACTGCATATTTAGCTTCTAAAAATGCAATTATTGCTATGAGAGGACATAATCTAATTTTTGGACAATGAATAGGGGGAAGAAGAGTTGATGAGAATGTCAAAGTAAGCTTCTCCCACGAAAAGCTCTAAGGAATCATTAATGGCCATAATATGAACCATTGCCAGGCTTCTGCAGCACAGCCAGCTGCATGAAGAATAACCTATTTAAATAATAAAAAAAACTCCTCTCATTTCTCACTTTGCACTGTTAATAATAACAATAATCATTCAGGTTGGCTTGGATAGGCTTAGAACCCATGAAGCAAAGATTTAATAGAGTTCAAACAAATCTAGATTTTAAAAAAATGTACTCTTTTCCTGCAGTGTACTCAAGGCTGTTACTGCTGGTTCACCCTTTTAATAACATCTTACGTGTGTGGGAAGGTAGGGTAGAGGAATTTCCTGGACCACTGTATCAACTTCCCACATTAGCCATCACATCTTAAAAATCAGGCATGTTGTGACCCAAAGGATGTAATTTTCACTTGCTCCCCCTTTTAGACTTTCTCTTCTATTCCCACTTGAATGCCTCTGTCTGGAACATGAGATGGCAGATCAAGGTCTGGGTGTTGTCTTGAGTCTTTGTGCAATGGCATCAGCACCTCTTTGTCTCGACTGAAATAAAGATCAGTGAATCACAGTTTGTCTGATGAGGCTGCTATGGACTCAGGTGTGTTCCAGGTTAGTGGACCTCAGTTCTTGTGACACTTTTAGCATGCACGTTCATGGGTAACCTGAAAGGAAGACATATGTGAGTGCTTTCTTGTTAGATTATCCCCTTCTTGATTAGATGATGCTTTTCAGTTTGATATGCAGTTGCAGATCTGGAGTTTGCAAACAATAAACATCAAGTGTCAGACAGCAAATTAATCTTCTGCTGAAATATACTGCTAAGTGGAAAATGCTTATTTTTCCTTTCTTTTACACTGTTTTATGTCTCTTGCAATTTGCAGATGGCAGTGCTAGTAGCTTTTGTTGCTCATGGCTCTAAAACCAAAGAGTTAAAATCATAATCTCCTTTAATTTCATAAACGAATCAATCAGAAGATAAAGTAAAAATAAAAAAAAAAAGAGAGAGGAAAACAAGATGTGCTTCTGGCGACAGAGTTGTGCTGTGGTGGATTTCAGTTAGATGGGAAAGTCTGCTGGCTTGCTTTGAGCAATGACATTGCAAACCCTCCTCTTGGGGGAAATAATATTTCTTTGCACTTTTATAGAGCTTTTCATCCATCAGTTTATGAAGGAATAAGTACAAGCTATTGTTAATGAGGATGGCTGGGACTAATTTGTAGACTAGACATTTAACAGACAAATTAGAGAGCAAATTCTGTGCTGTGAAGAATTTACAATGTTGAAAAGCAACAAAGATGAGGGATGGGTGGTGACAGAAGCCAGCGGTAGGAAACAAATAGTGAGGGCGTGGGTCCGCTATCCACACAGTAATGATCACAATTAACTTTTTCCATTTATTGACATGCCCACAAGGACTAAGGAGCTTTACAGTAAGGCCTTAAAAACGAAGGACATGTAAGTCTGACATTTAGGAAGGAGATCTGCCATGAGACACAAAGGGCACATGAAAACCATCTTACCACTGCAATCACTAGCAACTTCAGCCCAAGGTGAAGGTGATTTGGCACTCTAGGCTGTGCAGACAGACCCACGTTCCTCCCAGAAGACCAACTCCTACTGCTTTACCTGCAAGACACAGCTCTGTTTACCCAGGTTATATCAGGCTTATTGATCTCAGTCTGTACTCACTGAGTCCATACAAGACTTTGGGCAACTTGATCTAGTGGAAGGTGTCCCTGCCCATGGCAGGGGGTTTGGGTGATCTTTAAGGTCCTTTCCAACCCAAACCATTCTATTGTTCTATGATTCTATGAAGACGGATGTGAATGCAGATTGTACAAACCAAGCTCTCCCAGACAGTATATGGTCTCAGCTGCCATGCATCAGAGGGTTAAAGAGCACAGCCTCAACTCATGGAGACCCTACTAAGTTAAATACCCTGACAGCAGGAGTAGGGTATGGAATTTTCCCTCCCCTAATGTCTATCATAATAACCATGGCATGTTTTTGCCAAGGTTGAAGGAATCGCAATGGATGCGTAAGGCCAGATATATTCTGTGTGGGTGTAAAAAGAAGATGGGTTAAGTGAGTTGGGCTTGCTTAGGGCAGGATTTGCATGACTAAGCATGGGTGTTTGTGCTGGAAGTGCCAATATCAGAGGCTGCCACTGCTGGTTCCCTGTATGGTCAAGGAAGAGTGAGTCAGTAGAGCCAGGGGTTCTTAGGACATTAGTCATCTCATCTCTGTCTTTATTTGATCAGACAAAACCTGTCCCATATGTCAGGTAAGATGAATCCCACCTCAGGACACGTCTGCACTGCTCCCTCTGCAGAAGAGTGTACCAAAGTGGCCTGCTCGGATACAGAAACTGCCATAAATGCAGTCACACTGGGAAAACTTAATTGATCTTTGGTGATTAAATCCAAACTGAGCTCCCTGCTACCACAGACACACTCCTGGCTGTACCCAAGTGAGTTAATTTACAGATATTTTGGAAATGTCTTCCCAAGCTGTAGTAGAAACCATGTCAGCATGTGTAGTTTGTGTCTAGAAAATGCTCTGATTTTGATTCCAGGAGTTTTTAACCAAAATTTTCATGTTGGAAATTAAGGACTTTCACTTGTTTATGCAGGGAAGACCTGTAAGTTAAGCATCCATCTTCTTTGTTCCTGGTTTCTTGCTTCTGTACACAAACAATTAACCGACAATGTTCCCCTGCATGACATATGGACAACGGTAGGGGCTGGTTGGGTGTCTGTAGCATGGCCATAGGGGTATGTTTCGCTCTTCCTATTACATTCATTCTGGATGTAATGCCCTCCTAGACCTTGAAGCTCCTGTAGCCAGCAGTGTTGGAGGGCTTTGGGGTCATTTACAGAAGGGTGGTATGACATTGGGGAATGTATCTGGAAGGCTATGAGACCTCCTCTAATGAAGCTTTATTGTTTGTGCCTTTCCCTTGATTTTTTTTTTTTTTCCTCATGTTCAGCTGGATTTCGTCTCTGAACCATGTTTATTTTACATCTCATAACTAGTTGGCACAACCAGCACCGGGAATGACTGATTTCAGTGCCTTTACACCCAGAATTGACGTCCTCAGTCTGTATCACCCACTGCAGAACCACTGAAATAAGGGCAATTTCAATAAAGTGTGACAACAAAAAATGTTCAGATAACTTCTGAGCCAACAGTTGGTTGCAATACTCAGCACAGGATACCTAAAATAGTAGGAACCCTAATCCTAGTGATCATGGGTCTGATGGTTTCCACCTCCTTCTCTGGAGATTCCCAGGTTTACTTCTCTAGTAATCTCACAAACATGAAAAATGTACCTTGTGTGATTGGACTAACCTAAATATAAATGCATAGTTCATGTTCCATTATCTACCAGTTGGCTACCGAATTATTTTTTTTTTTCCCTGCAGGATATATGTTGTCTCTGGGTCTGAAACCTATTTAGTCCAAATTAGTCCTGCTACCTCTGTGTACCACTGTATCACAAACTTCACACTCAACGCAGATTAACTTTCCCAAGGTCACTCAGATTATTTTTGGCCAAAAATGGACTACAGAATATCCCACAAACTCAATGGACAATTATCCCCTGGCTCGATAATTTTCTAATTTTTAACCTTTAAATACAGTGAGCTTCCAATTTGCAAAAGAAAATATCAAACAAACCAAATATGTTCAAACTTTCTCTGTAAAATAAAACTGCTGACTCACAATTTTTTCAGTAGAGACTCAGTTTAATCATTTTGTTTTGCAGGAATGGGGTATAATTAGAGAACCAGTGAGCATGTAACTCTGTGAATTTATTATGCAAGCAGCTATGAAAATGACTGTCTTCAGCACAAAATGATTGAATGTCATTAAGAAGAGTGAATCCAAGGGTGAGACCCCAGTGGGATGCCCTCACATGGGAAATCATAATTGGATAAAGTAGCATGGGGCCATGAAAACCCAATTTGCCTCTTTCTGATGCTTACATGAACTTCCTCCCCAGATCTTCATCAGCTGTGGAATTGGGAAGTCAATGAGATAGATAAATCATTGGGATGATCTCCACCATATGTAGCCAAGCTATTTTGGTGCAAAACAACAACAAAAAAATGCAGTTAAAGGCAGCATATTGATGCTAATTTGCCCTTCTGCAGCTACCAACTCATTTTAACTGTTTTGGCATTGTTGAGTGAATTGAGTGCTGGTGAAGATAACGGACCCGGTACGCTTGGGAATTACCAATTCCTTTACAGAATTCCATTTCAGCATCTCCTGCGACTCTGTATGAGTACGTATCCACAGAGATAGCAGAGGTCCCTGAGTAGGGCTGGTCCTGAAACCCAGGGGAGCAGTCAGCCTACGAGCTGACTGGCGTTGAGTGTGCTCTTAGCCCAATACCACTGGGATTTACTTGGATCTAGCTCGAGCCGCAGTGAATGCAGAAAACATATGGACTGATAGTTGCAACAGCCCAGCTGACAGGTGGGAACATACTGAAAGGACCACAGATCTGAGCCTTATGCTTCTTTTAAAAAAGCAGTTCTTTTAATTATGTGGGTTGAAGGAATTATCTCAGCCAGGGCTGTCCATAGATGAGCATCGGCTTGTTTCTAGCCTAACAAGTCTGTAATTAATAGACATCTGAACGAATAAGTCTGACCAGATATTAGAATAAAAAAATAACAAATTTCTTTAAAGAAGTTCCCCCATGTTTGAATGAGTCCTGTATTTTGAGGAAGTCATTGACTCGGTTATTACTATCAGAAATACAGTTGCATAGCAGTTGTCCGAGATTTCGCATTACTGATTTGCATCTGTATCCAGGGATTTATCCTTACCTTTACATGACCTTATGAATGCCTGTATGTGTTCTTATGCAAACATACCAATATCCCTATGCATGAGCTCTTGCATATAAGTGTGCATTGATGCTTGTGAGCCGAGATGTGTGAGGGCTCTAAGTCTGCAGAGTTTAATTTACGGCTGAAAATAATAAGGTGATTTTCACTAGCACATAAATTCGCTGCCTGCTTGTTGCCTCTCCTGCAGACTGAGGACACAGACACTTGTTAGTTTGAGCTACTGCTCCGAACTGTCAAGTTTCTCTCTGGCCGAGCAGTGGGCAAACAAAGCACCTCCTGAAAGTGCTGCTTTTTCTGAACCCAGACAGAATGTTTTGGCTGATTTAGGACATTGATTATGCAGGGTTGGGGGCACCTTGTAGCTTCATTTTATATCACTGCTGTCTTATCTTCTCTGCTCGACTTGTCCTCTCTTTCTTCTCCTGAAATTCTTTGCCTGCCCAGGGAACATCAGGTGGAGAAAGCTTTCTTGAAGAGAGCTGGGGGAAGAGCAAAAATAGGTTTGAGAACAAGTTTTGGTGCTATTTCACACTCCTCTTTATGCCAAATCCTTAAAGTGCAAAGTCAGTGCTTCCCCAGTCCTGTGAAAGTGCTTCCCCAGTCCTGTGATAATCTGGGATCAGATCAGTCTTCTAGAGACTTTTTATTTTAGGTATGAGAAAGTTGCCTGAGACCCTGTTTGGAAAGAACACAGTTATTACCTTTGTGGAGAGAGCAGCTGGAGCATAATTGATGCTCAGCAATATGATAAAACTGGTATGGTATTAAGCTCTTTGGGGAAGGGTTTGTCCTTTAGCAGCATGTTGATATAGTGTCTGGATGCTACTGCAGTCTGAATGCAATGAATTAATATAATAGCAACGTGATGCAATACACTTTTTTTTTGTTTGTTTGTTTTTTTTTTTTTTGTTTTTTTTTCCATGCAGAGTATACGGGAAGAACATTTCTAGATTCCAGTTTGCTCCTGGAATTACTAATCATAGCTGTTCTGGCATGGAAACACACACCTGCTGTACCAAAGTGCAGCTTTATAAAGGTACCAAATGAGCCTGGGATGGGCTGCCCAGGAAAGTGTGATTTCCATAGCAGGAAAATTGGTTGCAGCCGTGCAATAGAGAAAAATAAACAATGCAGAGTGTCCTCTCGAGGGGAAAATCATACCTCAATAATCAACAAGGATCTATTGCAAAAGGCTGTGAGATGAAGTCCTGGTGGATTTATTTGGATCTGCAAAAAAGCCTTGAGATAGTGTCGTACATGAGGCTATTCAGAAAATGCGTGGCCGTGGGCGAAGTGCTGCAGTGCTGTCGTGGGCTCAGAGATGCTGAAGAGATCCAAGCTGGATGAGCGTGCCCAGTTGTGACCGCTCCGTTAACGAGGGGTAGGTTTCAAGAACACGGATGTTTGTGGTCTGGAAAAAAAGTAGGTAGCAGCAGTATGACAAAATATGCACCTAATGCACCGTTATTCAAGTTAGTCATGATGAGAAAACGGTGAGGAACAGCAGCGGTTTAAACACTTTGCTGAATAAATGTGTATTCAGTAAAAAGGCTTTTCTATTTTTTTTTTTCTTTTTTGTAAACAAACAGGCAAATGAGCTTTCACACTTAAAACCACTGAACAGTTCTGCATTCTGCTTTATGAAAGATGATTGTAGCTGGCAAATATCAACAGATAAAAGTTTGGAAGATCACATATGCGATTGTCTGGAGCAATAATTCCTATTAAACTTGCAGTTAATTTGAAAATTTAGCAGCAACAAATGACATTTAAAAAACTATTTTCTCTCACAGACACTTTCACAGGATGGATGTAATTTAGAAAAAAAATGTATTGGATATTTTTAGTGGGAAACTATATTAAAAAAAAGTTAAATCATTTTTAGCAGATAATCATGATATCAGGATATTCAACTACTGGTATTCAAGGAAACACATAGACTGGAGGAGATATATCTCCTAGGGAACTCACTAAAAATACCTTTAGGATTATTAACGTTATAGATAAAGAAAATTAAAAGAACAGTGACAGAATGAGAGCAGGTGGTGAAGAAAGAGGTCCATTCCCTGGTGTCTTCTCTAAAAGATTTAGGAAATGTCCAATTTGCTTTGGCGGATCAGATGATGTGGGTCTCTCAGGCCCTCAAACATTCCCCTCCCTTTGATTGCCAGCTCGAATCTCTGCATTGCCTGGGCTCCCATCCCCAGACAGAGCACTGATTGTGCAAAGCAGCCAGTATGAGTGTAACGCTGTCTTTCACTTGTTTTTAAGATCCACAGATACCCCCACTCTCTTCTTCTTCTCTTTCACTTCATTTTCCACCCCCTAGAGCAAGGAGGTGTGGCAAATTTAAGGTTTTCCCTGGTTCATCTCAAAAATGTTTGTCCTATGTCAGAGGAATGTCATTGTTTTTCCTGGAAAGCTTCTACCTAATTAGTTGGGCTCTTTACTTGTAATTTGTTTTTTTTTGCCCTGGGGGAGAATGTGTACTGGTTAAATATTCAGTTAAATATGAGACTATAGGACTGCAGGACGTATTTGCTTTTTTAGTCTCTCTTAGGCTTAATCTGGCCTGTCTTTTTTTCCGTGCAGAACCAAACCTGAGGAGCAGAATTTCTGAGATCCCAGGATCTCCCTCACCTCCTTGGTTCTAAAAACATTTCTTTAGAGTCTTTCCTTGGTTATGTCCTGTGAGCCACAGATGAAGAACCACCTTCGAAGGGCTCAAAAATGTGTCGAGATTAAACTCTTTTTGACATAAGACTTTTCTAAGTCTTAGCTAAGGCTAAGCTCTTCATGGACGGTATGGGAACACTGGTGTTTTCACACCAAGCTAACACTGTTAGAAGGCCAAACATCGCATAGCCAAGACACCTTGAAGCCAGCTTTCTGGCATGTCACTCTTCTCCCTGCTCTCCCCTAATCACTTTTTGCCAAGACTCCACATTTTTTGAAGAGCGATGCTTAGAACCACGGGTGGGTGAGAGATCTTGCTGGGGCTCAAAAAAGTGGATAGGTGGCCTTGGGCAAAGGTGAGTGTGTGTCTTGTAGGCTATGCTCCTGCGTGTATATCTGAGCAGGCTCCTGCAGGTTCCTGTTAGATGCATGCGTTCATTTTGACAGTGTGACACCCATTATCACTCCATGAGTACCCACTTTTCCACGTTCAGCTGCACCATGCTTCCTTATCTTGCTTAGCAAACGTCATACGAAACACTGACTTTCTGATGCCAAGGTGTAACCTCTGCTGCTTCATTCCTGCTCACAAGAACCATTACCCTGTCTTGGGTAAACAACTGTAATTAGATAAACTGAAGATTTGGAGGTAGCGCAGAAACCAAGATAATAACACAAGTCTGGGAACTAAGCAGGGACGAGAGGAAACAGCAAGGGGTTTCAAGTAGCAAGCGCAGGTTGAAATAGTGGGAACTCTTGGTCACTTGGAAGGTAACTACACTTGCTATCTTAGTTATAGAGACCACCACCACATTGCATGGGGCAACCTAGTGCAGGTACGTTGGTCTAGCTGGCATGAAATGCTTTTCTTGTGCTTGTTAGAAAGCCTCAACTGGGGAAAGCTTGAAAAGAAATCAAGATAAAGCAGGAAGGATGTTGAAAGGAGACTCTAAAATGATTTCTATGACTGATCAACCTTACCAGTCCTTCCTCCCTCCTCAGCTGTTGCTGGGGTCAACAATGATTTTGCCATAGGGCTACAATTTCATATGAGATGCCCCAAAATTATTTCCCTTCCAGCTATGCCATACCTTTAGTTAAAGATGGGAGTCCTGAGTCAGATAATGCTTCACCTTGCCAACTACTCCATCACTCAAAATAGCAACAATCGGACACTCCCAGCAGTCAATTCTACTGCTTCCCTCCCCCTCCACCAACCGATCTTTTGCCAAGAGCAAGAAGAGCTTCCTTGTTCCCAACATTCTGCCATTCTAATTTAACAGGTTTCTCAAAAAGTCTAGACATTTCCTGAATTGCATGTAAAAAGCTTCTGCTCCACTTCAGCTCCATTAATCCTGCAACTCCAGACCCAACAAGGCTGATGCTCCTTCCATCGGCTCTGGGTGAATTACAGTTTAAATGACAACCGTGCAACTCTTTGGCAGTGACTCTATGCCCTTTGTTCTTGTGTTTTTCTGTGTGGAAGGAAAGAAATGATAAATTCCTTTGAGGCTGCTCTCTGTCCCATTGCAGCAGAAATTAAGTTCGGTGCAAATTGGATAGCCTGTACTATAGCTAGTTGATAGCATCAACCTGCAAGCCAGTAAAAATCCTTTCTCACAGACTCTCAGGGTGCCTGTGTTGATTGTATCATAGATGGAAAAGATGAAAGAAGGCTAATGGGGCAATTATAAAGGCTTTTGGTGCCTCATTTACTCTCTGCAGAGCCTTGCTCAGCATTAAGTTCAGTATTGCTTCCAGAGTCCTAAGTAGAGCTATTTGCAATATTTTCTTTTAAAGTTTTCTTTCAGCTAAAAATTACTTTTTTCCTCAAACAAGTAAAAAAAATTCCATTGTCCATAATTTTAAAATTTTCTTGGCTTTAGTGATATCTGACAAAGCCTTTAGAAAAATCCATATGCTTTCAGTTTGCAAATTTCTGTTGTTTTGCATTCCTCTTCCCCTGCTGAGAAAAAAACAACAACAAAAAACCCAACCCAAAATTTAAAAAAAAAAAAAAAAAAGAGGACCAAGAGAGGAACAGGCAACATCATTAAAAGTTTTATTCATATTCACCACTCTGTAAAACTGAGGCCTTTTTGCCACAGCATTGCATTGGGAACTCATAGTCATTGGCTCATCCAGCGATGAAGGTAGCTCTCTCCAAGGCTGGGCATGCCCTTCTTGATTTATGAGTTCACTGAATCACGTCACACATTTTTATCAGTGCTGTTGGTGGTGTTGCACGTGCTGTGTAGATCGGGTATAGAAATCACCCCTCTGTATCCCACTAGAAACACCTCTTTTTCCCAACTGATGACTAGTTGTTAATAATATAGCTATTTAATCTATTTACTCTGTGCTTTATCAATATCTTCAACTGCTAATTTTGTCATCACTACTAAAACAAAACTCTCTGGGAAGCTTTGCTGCTCTGTAGTAAAGGCAGAAGAATGCAGTTTTGCCACATCAGACAAGTTTAACTCCAGTTCACCAAACAAGAGGCATCCATGGTCCCACACATTCTGCATCTTCTCTCACATTTAAAGATTTCTCAGAAGCTGACCCCAAAGGGTAACGCAGTCATTTCAGGGTGTAAGTCACTCTACCTAAATATTCAATGCATTTCTATCAGTAGGTATGCATTACAATGCTCTTGGTTTGTGAATGACTGCAAAAGGCTTTGACACCCAAAGGTAATATTAATTTTTCCCTGTTATTGTAATTCCAAAGGTATAAACAGAAATAGTCACTTTACCCTTTTTCTTAGACATTATAAGCAGACCATCTCCATCTCGCACTGGACTCCATATCAGTGCCGTTTTTTTCTTTCTATCCCAAAGCGCATGGCCTTTTAATTGATGTCTTCAGTTTTTCCTGTATGGTTTCTCAACACTTCAGATACCATTATTCAGCTCAGTTGTTATCACTTTCCTTTTTCATCATGAGTTATTACACTGCTTTTGAGTTTCTAATCAGCATTTTCAGGTTGCTCACAATGCGAGGTGTATTGTGTATTACCAAACATCTAGCCCAATAACACTGACTTTTACAATCCTGTCTGACTGAGGGGAAAAAAGAAATAGACTGTTACCTAACTTCTCCTGCATTTAGGATTGATTCTGACTCTCAACTCTGCAGTCTTTCCTGGACTGCTGTCTCTGTTTCCTCCAAAGGCAGGTTCTGGTGATGCTCTGCAGAGACCCTTCTGGGCCCTTCACCACAGGTGAAGCTTCACATGAGCTCAACACCTCACCTGTAATGCTTGCGCAAAGCACCAGGGACTGTTTCTTCTCATACGTCTCCCCTACTAGCAGGCTTCCTGATAAGACATTAGCCCCTGAGAAGATAAACTCATGTTGTTGTTTCCTCCCTTGTGCGCAATGTCATTACTGTTTTCTGCACCGGTCCCCAATCCACAGTGGTCATTAGGATTCTCCAACCACTTTGTCCCATACTGCTAATAAGGCTGTTAAGCAGATTGATCTGACATTGATCCACACTGTGATCCAAGTGATACCTCCTTGCGACTCGCACGTACCATATATCCTGAAGTAGGACACACTGCTATTAAGGCATCGGATTTGGATTCTGGAGATCTGGGGTTTGTCCATCTATCTCTCATTTATCTTCTGGATGTGTTTGCACAGGGGACTTATTTTCTTTGAACTATTTCTCCCTTGGCACAGGAAGGTAAACAACACTGCCCTTCTGCAGGGAAGAGGTTTTAGGACATATTTATTAAAGTTCATGTGAGTACTGTGTGACCACATGAATATATCTATACTGAAAAGTGCAGTATATGGTTGGCTGACCTGCTGGTCAGTCTGTAGTTGACTCTGCAGAAAAATAGAGGTTTCGGTATCCTGTGATTTCTCAGGAAACAGAAAATGAGAAATTTTGCTCACCTCAGCCACTTGTGTGTGGCATCTCATTCAGTCACTAAAGCTAATGGGACCGGAGTTGGGGGTCTCCATCAGTCTTCTGCTGTAATTCTTCCCTCAGTCAGGAGAGGCTAAATGTTGCAAACACTGTGTACAGTGAATTACTTTAGATTCCCAAGAGCTTGATTCTTTTGTGTTCTGGTTTAAAAAAAAAAAAAAAGGCAAAACAAAACCCTGTTCTTTAGTACTTAATCAAAGACATTATTAATGCTTTTTACCACAGCTAAAATTTATTGACAGCATTCTGTGGGTATACACTAGCTTGGATAAAGGTTATTCTTTGTTTTCTGTGCATCCACCAATTTTAAACTCAGCAGTTCTCTCAGAGACTGTATCAATTAATATTGTGAGCAGTACTTTGTGAGAGACTGTTTCAAATGCCACATCATTAACTGGCAAATTAAATCTGCAAATTTCCTTTCACCCAATAATTTTATAATTCTATCGAAGAAAGCCATTTTCCATGCTAGAATTCCTCTCACCCATTTCCATCCACCCCCTGCTGCGTGCCACTCATAATGTGGTGCATTTTCTGGTGTCTTTATTTCCTCCACCCCACACTTCTGTGCAGGAGGGTCTCATCAGAAAGGCTGGACTGGTTCTGGCCAGAGAAGAATCATAATGTGGTCTACTGATGAGTGAACCTGCCCCCTTCTTCCTTCCCAGTCCCACATCCCAAGGAGTCTTCAGCTCTGAGCTGGGTCCCAGCAGCTCCTGGACTCCCCTTGCTCTTTGGCTGTTTGGCCAGGGAGTGTGTGTCATGGGAAGGAGGAAGACATGTGAAGGATGAAGACATGAGGAGTTCTGACCATTAGAAAAGACACTAAGATCTTTCTAATCAAAGTAAACCTTCAGGGTGATCTGAAGTGGGGATTCCCACATGGGAGTCTTCTATACGGTGGAAGATCCCATGTCCCTGCTGCCAACAGCTGGGACTTTTAGACTCAGATTCTCTAAAGACAGTAGGTAGCCAACTCCCAGAGAATTTATCCTAATTACAGTAAAGCCTTCCAGTGTAGATGGCCTTGCTATGCTCATGTTGGGAAAAGCAAGTAGAGATCACAGAATCACAGAATGGCAGGGGTCAGAAGGGACCTCTGGAGATCATCTAGTCCAACCCCCCTCATAGAGCAGAATCACCTAAAGCAGTTTCCACAGGATGCCATTCCAGTTGTGTTTTGAATCTCTCCAGAGAAAGAGACTCCACAACCTCTTTGGGCAGCCTGTTCCAGTGCTCGGTCACCCTCAGAGTGAAGAAGTTTTTCCTCATATTGAGATGGAACTTCTGTGTTCTAGATTAGCGAATGTGTGATCACCATATGGGAAATCTACAGCTATTGTTGGAAATGTCTTTGATAAGCTGTTGCAAGTCTGGTTTTTGTTTTGTTTTGCATTAATAAAGGGCAATCGTGGAAATGGAAACTGGGATACTTTGCTTCTGTACAAAGCTGGCATTGTCTCTCCTCCAGTCATACCCCATTGGCATAATGTCAGATTCCTAGCTTCTGTGTGTGGAGAACTTGGTGAAGAAGCATCATTTAAAGAGGCCTGTAAGACCAGCTCCAGTGGATCAGCATGTCCATCAGCCCTACCCTGTCTGTGACAGCGGGTGCTCATGAACACTTAGGGTAAGACCATAAAATGGGAGGTATAAAGAGGTAAATTCTTACATTTCCTGGGCTGGAATACATCTGATTAAACATCTTTGTCAAAACAAATGGGAATAAAGTGAGTCAGTAAATGGAGAGCTAGTCAACACCAACAGCGGAGTTCAGGACATGATTAATCTGATCCTGAAGCAGATTTATAAAAAAGGTCAGGTGACTCATTCCTTAAAAATGCCTATATCTCTCCATTAATTATAAAGACAACTTGCTTTGACATGTTTAGCCTCGATTCTGTAGACATCTACAGCTACGTGGCCTGACCCAAACTCAAGCTGGTTGGTTACTTCTTGAAGGTGGAGAAGTGCCGAGGGATTGTTCCCCTCTTAGATATGCAATTGGTAGATCATGCTTGGGATAGCACAGCTTCATATATTTGACCATCCCACAGGCACTTTTTTACCTATTATTTTCTTTCTGAAGGAGCTGAAAACATTTGCAACAAACATCTCTGATGTTCTCTGACCACTAGCCAGAACATTTTATCCCTCTTGAATGTGTTCTGGACCTTGGATAATCTTTGAGTCTAGTTCTTCTGAATTTTGCAGTTGACATCCCTATGCACAAACTCCCATGTGTGACTGACACTCTGTCCCAGGCATAGGAAGTTGAATATTCTCTCTCTTGTTTATTTTTGGGGGGTTTGGGGTATCTGGGAGTTGGGTTTTGGTTTTTGGGGGGGGTGTTTTGTTGTTCTAGGTGGATGAAATTTTGCAACCATGGCATTTTTAGGATGCAGAGGTATGAGAAACTGAAAATCTCAAAGATATGATAAGATTACCACTATTCTGGAATTAAATATTAGAAGAACATTTTGTATACTTGACTTCAAGCTCTTCTTTGAGCTTTCAATGCTGAGCTTACCCAGCTGAGCTTTGAAATCTTCAAAACTGTAGATTCCACAACATTGCTGTGAATTCATTCCAGTATTTGTCAACCCTGATGGTGACATGATAAAAATTTCCTTGTTTCAACATATTCTTTTGTTGTGAACCTTGGAGAAGACTGTGGCCCTATCTAAGTTATAATCTTCTGTTAGGTAGTTGAAGACAGCAATATTATCTTTACTTTCTCTTTTTCAGGTTGAACAAAACCAGCTCTCCCAGCCTCTCCATGTCTGTCATGTTCTCCATTCCCTTGGACATCTTGATGATCTCCACTGGACAAGTCTGTACATGTCTTGCACTGGGAAGTCCAACACTTGGCATGGTAATCCATGTGTGATGTACTGAATTAGAGGAGAAGAATCCAACTGTCCAGCATGTGGATTTCATACAGCTGGCCTTTTGAGCCCATTGGTCCTGTCATTTTTCTACCTGCCTCTTAGTCCACTTACCTAGTCCATATCTCTCCAAGACAAGAATACTATGGAAGACTGTTGAAACCCTTGTTAAACTCAAGGTAAATGACACCTACTTCTCTCTGTTTCCTTGGAGCTAGTGGTATGTCCATAGAAAGCAATCATGTTGGTTACTTGCCCTTGATAAATTCATTCTGGCTGTTCTTAGACACTTTTGTCTTTCATATTTCTGTAGTTTCCGGAAGGATTTGCTCTGTAGCCTTTCCAGAGTCTGAGGGTAAGCCAACTGGCCTGTAGCTACCTGGATCCTCCTTTTTGCTTCTTGGTTGTCACATTTGCCTTTTTCCAGATGTCAGAAAATCCTTTGATCACCTTGAACTCTTACATATGCTAGAGAATGACCTCACATGACATTGGTGAACTTGCTCAGCACCTTCAGTTGCACAGTGCCATGCATTTGTGTATATCTTATTTGCTTAAGTGGCCTCTAATTCTGTCTTCCTCTACCATGTGTACAGGAACCTGAGTGGTTTGATGGTAAACCTTTGAGTAAATTAAAAGCCAAAGAGAGCACCGGTTAGAGAGGTTTTATCACCTAGTATATAGGATAGAAGATGGGAGATACAGTTGCCCTAGTTGGTAGCTGCTTCTCTCTTATTCCTAACAAAGTTCCTCCTGTCCTTGCTGCCATGGCTAAAACCACGCCCCTGCACAAAAAAACCCAACAACAAAACCAACAAAAAACAAACCACTACCACACACCCCCCAAAACAAAATAAACAAAACAAACCCCACACCCAAAAACCTCTTCCATTGTATGAAATAAATAAATAAAGGTAGTAAAATGAAAGAGGTAAGATTCCCACCATGAAAAATATATTGCCTGTAAGTGAGGAACGAGCTGCTCCATGAGTAAGCTGAACCACTCCGGCTATATTTCACTCTTCCCTGTGAACATTGCAGAGAACAGAGCCGGGGCAGGACATCAGGATCAGCATGTAAATGAAAAGCTTGGCAGCCATGTGAGACCTAAGAAGCAGAACTGCATAAAGAAGACAAAACCAATAAGAAAACCCTAGACTGGATCTGTTTCTGTGGGTGACGGTTGTAGGATCACCTGGTAGGTCCAGTTCCTGTGTCCCAGTGTGGCAAGTTGATTGGGAGGAGGGGTATCTGAAAGGCAATAGCTTCTCCTTGCTGCATGCATGGAGCTGGATTTCAACTGCTGACAGGGAGCCAAAATGTTCTTTGGGCTACTGTCTTCTAGCAGAAATGGACATGGCTTCACTGACCTCATGGGAAAGGTGCTTTATGGCAAATGTGATTTTGGCACCTCCTGTTCTGATTTTTATACAAATATGAGGGAATCCTTTGGATCGTAGGTGTGTAAGCAGAGCTACAGGTGTGGAAACAAAGGCTATAGCCATCCCTGTAAGTGATTCTTATAAGACTTCAGGTTATTTGGCCATAGGAGATTCCTTTTGAGGACAGTAGAAGATTGTGAACAACAGTTAGGGCTGGAAGTGTACTGAAATGCTGTGGAGAGATTCAGGATGCTAAGCTAACACTTTGGATCCAGGCTCTAGTCCCTTTTGAGCCAGGTTTTATAACTTCTCTCTGACTTCTGAGTCTCCTCTGTGAAACTTAGCATTCAGCCCCACCATGAGAGTGCATGGATAAAGATCGTCAGGAGCACTCATACTCATGAAGTCACAGATTTATCAAGTCAAACAGAGATGTTCAGTGGAAATCATGTAAGGAATAATCGAAGACATAATGCACTTAACTGACACAAGAGGTGGTTTGGGCACCAGGACACCTAGACCTTCCTCCAACCAAGGCTTTATGTATGTATAGCATGGTGTACATATATAGCCCCTGTAGAATTTAGGGATTATATTGCATCCCACAGTTCATTGGCAAATCAAGCCTTTACAGTCCATAGGCACTCAGGAGCCTCTGTGACCTACTCACAAAATAACTCTTCTGCAAACATAACTTTCTCTGAGAGAAGACCATGCGATTCTGAATTGTGAACACCATCCCTAGCACCTCCATCTATTTCCCTTCTAAGCATCTAACCCCTGCTCAGTGTTGGCTGTTTGATAAAATCCTATCCTGGTGAGCATATCCCCAAGGGGAATTTTTTTTTCTTCCCCTGGAGTCTATAAAACTCTGTGCTTGCTCACCTCTCCCCACTCATTTCAGAAGCTGAGAACTTCAGGTTATCTTTCTAGAGACTTTCAAAATGAACAGCACAAAAGTGTCGTTTAATTAACAACTTGCCACCATCAGCAAGAGTTAGTTTTAGCACAGCCCAATTCATTTTGGAATTGGATATTTCTGTTACAAATAAGGCAGCAGTGAGTGTGATCTACAACGCTTGTAAATTTTACTGGTAATAATTTTTATTATTCCTTGAAAATCAATTCTAAGTTCTATTAGTTTATTCCCCTCATCCCCCTCCCTCACCATTCAGATTTAGATCATGGTACTGGTAATAGTTTTAATCCATTACCTGAATAATTCCAATTATCATTCCACATTTCTTTTATGACCTTTAATTTTACTGGGGTTTTTTTGTTTGTTTGTTTGTTTTTTTAACCCCCATGGTTAAAAGATAGAGCCATTGCCATGGCAAGTTAAGTAACAAAGTGCACGTAAGGAAGATTTCAAGTCTTCCTAAGCGTCAGCAACCCCACCTTCTCCAGCTGCCTCTGTTCAGCTACTTCCATCTATCTTTCTCACCCGTCCTTCTGTCTGGTCTTGACAATGCCTCTCTCATGCAGGTGCACGGGGAGTTTGCAGGTGGAAGCAATTGTCGGGGGGAAGGATATCGGACAAGCCGTGCTCCACCTGCTCTGCTTTCTCACAACAGGAGACCAGCCATGCGTGAAGAATGATAATTACCTGTTGTAAATCAAGAAAAGTCAGTTTGATGTACTGAATTTTTATTACCCCTCTCTCCATCTTTCTTTTTTTTTCCCTCTTCTTTTGGCAGGATTAATATTCATACATATGTATATGGAGACAGGCAGAAGGAGAAAAAAACTTTTTAGTAAGACTGCAGGAAATTGGTTACGGTTGTTATTTATAACATGGTGCTTCCTCGACCCCAGATGAGATCGGGATTGTGCTGCTCTACATACTGAAATAACACAGAGCATTTCTAGTCTGAACAAGCAGGACAAAGGACATAAGTTTACACCTGTTTAGCAACTGGAAACTGAGGCAGAGAGATTTTTAATACGTTAAGCTGATACTATAGAGGGAATTAGTGCCACATCTTTTTACTCCTGATCAGGGCCTTCAATGACAAAGACATCGTTAAGGACTGCTCCCAAAACTACTACATTCACATTAGGGACCATTTGAACAAAAGGATGCTGATAAAATTTGAAGAATCCAGCTTATATTTGTGGGGAAATTTCTACCTTGTCCTTTGCCCATGTGCAGCCATTATTCCAGAGTCTGGCACACTTCTGTGGTATCGGTGATTTGAAAAAGGCGAGCTACTGAATAGGAAGATGATGCCCGTACTTGACCACAATGTTATTTATTTACATACTTACTTTAGATATGAATGTATGATAACAGATTGGAAGGCTTTATTTTATTTGTTTTTCCAAAAGGAAAAGGTGCTTAATTTGTTTCCATTCATCTCCAACCTCCCTAAAGATTTGTTTTCAAGGTGTGGAGCTTCCCTCTGCCAATTCCACCCAAGAGGTTCTGCAATTCAGTGCCTGCCGCGAGCGCTGAAATGGCTTTTTCAGAAGTCTCCAATGTCCTTTCCCAAGCCAAAGCTAAGACTCAGCACTGCTCTTTTCACTCACCATGAACTCTTCTTGTCCTCTTTTCATTTCCATGACTGTTGTCTTCTACCCGTCTCATGGCTCTTGTGAAGGATTCTCCTTATCCTCCAGCTGGTTGGGGATTTCCAACAGCTTGTGTCCCTGCCACTCTCACCTGCCATATTGATTGCCATTCCTTTGCAGCTCCTTCAAGAATTTCTCTTTCATCAGATGGTCTCCTAAGGTGGGATTACTCTTGCCTGATTTTATACAGATACAAGAGATACATCTGAGCTATTAAAGAGAATGCTTTTTTGTAATCAATGGGAATAAACAGGTATTTTTGGGACACAGTTCTGCAGACGTACTTCAGAGATCTCTCTGAGGAGGCGATGAAAAGCACCCAGAAGTACCTGTGTTTCTCCATCAACTGTAAGGATTCTCATTGCTTAACTGAGAGGAGGGTAATCTGTAGTAAAGATATCTTAAATTAAATGAGATGAATGTTAAAGCTTCTGTCCAAACCAGTAACACATGCTGCCTCACTGACATCTCCTTGTGGCTAACCTCAAACCAAGTCTAATATGACCAAAACAAACCTCAGCCACAGCCCTCCTCACTGACTGTTTTTTTGATGCCAGGTATGAACATATCCTCCTGATCTGAAAGTAAGTAAGTATCGTCAACTTGGGCCTTTCAAGTCCTTACATCACAGGATCTAAGTTCCTCTATGGCACCTCTCTTTTTGATATACACAGAGACTGCACTGCACATCCCTACAAGTCTCACCACGTAGCATGAAACATGACATGACTTTTGGATCACTCCTCTTGCTCGACATAAAGATTGGCTGTCCCTGCTTTTAATAATAACAAGATGCTTTAACATGGAGAAGAGATGTTGAGGAGGCCAGAACAGCCTGAGAAGAGTCAGGAGTTGTCAGCTGAGATTCACACTGATGACTTGAGATAGACCATCTCTGGATCTGAGCTGGACATCTCTACAGTGGCTTCCACTTATTGTTGTTTCTTTACAGTACTCTTACATGGCACTAGACAAGTGGCAATTTAATCGCAGAGAACACCCATAAATTGTCTTGAGCGCTGATTCAGCTACTACTGTTGTTCATGGAGTATCTCTGTACCTTCTGTTGCTCATGAAGCAAAATGATTGACGGTACCTTTTGCCTGCCTTGCATCTGTAAACACATCAGTTTGCTGCAGTATTGCTTCCCTTTCCTTTCTGGACACCCTATGTAAGCTAAAATAAGTAAGTAAGTAAGTAAGTAAGTAAGTAAATAAATAAATAAAGTAAAGAAAATCAGTCAACATCACGTCAAGTTTTGAAGAGAGGAAATTTGATATCAAAATAGGAGGCTGCAGTGCAGACCCATGGTTAGACCAGAAGAAAACACTATGACCCAGCTGCTTGACCACATCATTGTGCTGAATTTTAAGCCTCACTTGGTTTCTTGTGCGGCTTTCCGTTGATACAGAGTGGCATGGACGATCCTCTACCTGTTGGCATGAGGGGAGGGCAGAAAACCATCTAAGCTCACAGGATTTTGTTGCACAGAGTGTAATTCCCTCATCATGAAGTATTTGACCCAGAAAGATATCCAGATATCCAAATTAATACATATCAGCACAAACCAGAGAAAGCCAGACCCTAGGAGATGCAGACCTGCAGCTGCATTCTTGGTTCATGATGCCTCCCTGTCTCACAGATGTCTCCATGCCTTGTTCCATTTCCCTGCACAGAAAAGTAAATGTTTCCCCTTCCCTCCCTCCCTCCCTCACCTCTGCTGGCCATGTGAAATTGCTTTTAGAGCTTGCTGTAGGGTGAAAGTGCTTTGCAGCTTTGTAAAACAGGCATGCAGCAAAGCACAGAGTTTAAAGGAACAAAGAACGAGAAAAAACAAACCCATTTTCATATTTGCTGCTAAATGTCTTCCAGCCTCCAGCCTTGTTATTCTTCCCCTAGAATTAGAAAGCCCTGTTAGCAGAAAGCGTGCTTGCTCTTTGACAGTTAACAGCATATTATTTAGATCGATACGGCAATTCTCTTCTCCCCTTAATAATACCACTTTGCATTTATATAGTAGTTACATATATTTATATATATATTTCTGCAGCAGATAGCTGAATTGCATTTTGCAGGAAGCTCTGAAAGAAAGTGAAAGCTGTGTTCAACTGTTCACTGATCAAGTAGATCTTTGATCTCAGATCTACAGTTAACAAGTCTGCAAAGAGCTCATCTACTAAGAGAAATAGAAGGACTTAAACGCCCCTTCATCTATGACACAGCTAGAGATAATAGAATCTACTTCCCAAGTCACTGATCCACAGCATTAAAAAACAAAACAAAACAAAAAACCCCCCCAAACACTGGTATGCCAATAAGTATAGAAGGACTATAACGGGTTTCTGTAGGAGTATTTGCAAAATCGGTATTACATATTTGGATGGGTGAGAAAAATGGAAAGGGAAAACCCAGGGAAGCAGCAAGAATGAATGTCCCAGGAAGGAAATGGGCACACAGGTCCTTGAGGACACAACTTTGGCTATCATCAGCAGTGAAGAAACTACCTCTTCATTGCTTCTGCCATGTTTGGGAAATAGGAAGCCCTTTGAAGTACTCAGGACTTTACCAAAGAAGACACGGGCATCTGTTCATTGATTTATCACCCTCACAGAAACAGGTCTGCAAGGCTCATATACTGCTTAGTTGATCTCCTCCATTCCAGTTTGAACTTTGGAAAAACTGGTAAGTGGCAGGTTGTGCAGTTTGTGAGCGATATGGCACTAGAAGCCAGGCGTCCTGAGGTTTCTGTTTTCCTAACTGAAAATTAAAAAGAGAAAGTTGAGTACATTGGACAACGTGACTTTAGGATCTAGCAGCTGCAATGGGACTTGCGGAAGGTGAAAATATCTGCTTGTCAGGTGAGTGAAATAGAAATCTGTATGGAAGACCCATATACTCCTCTAATCCAGCTCAAGCCTTAGAGATCTATAAGTCTCCCCCAATGACAGCCCAGGCCTCTGCATGGTAATTATTTTTCCCTTTGAAAAACTAATCCCAAAGAGATTTGATTTGGTTGTGACCAAAATACAACTATGCTGAATTGTTCAAGAAGAGATGCAAGCCATATATTTAAAGCATGCATTGAAATTGCACAACCACACATTAAAATAGCAGTGATAAGGAGGCAGATTTGAGTTTAAAGTCACCTTCATGGGCAACAAAGTGCAGAGACTCTTCCCTTCTCTCTGTGGTCCAGTTGAGCTAGGCTGACTGATCCAGGCTCCCCACCATGCCTTATCCCACCCATTACAGGGACTTGCACCCCATAGTGTCTAAAACCTGCTTCACAGCGGTAAAACTTGTGTATTTGAGAGCTCTTTGTGCAGCAAAGGTATGTTTTTAAGGGAATATGTCAAGCTATGTGTGTATGGCTGCATTCTTGCAAGAGCATCCTGGCATTTTCTTCCTTGTAGAAAATCAAGGGAGACATTTTCAGAAAGTTTGCTTTTTATTCGGGAATAGTTCACACGTCTGGGGACAGATTCTTCAAGGTGCTGAGCATCTGTAGTCTCCAGCAAGCTGCCCACTGCCAGCTTTGTCTTTTCCAGCTTGGGAAAGGCAAACACTCCCAAATGCCATATAGAAAAGTCAATGGGTCATTATTGTTCCCTGGAAAAGCTGCATCCTTCCTGGGAGTATTTTCTTGCAGAGGTGTTTTGCTGTGGTAGGGGTCTGTGATCTGTGCAGGGGAGGGAGAGTGATGTACTCTTCATTTTACTTTTGAGTTTGTTGGGAATTTTCTGTGTTCCAAAAATGGCAATCTTTGGCCAAGCACACTGGTGCTGGTCTGAAAGCTGCTGGTTTTCTTCTCCCATTGGCTTGCTTCCAACCGCAGCAACCACCTTCACTCCTGCTTTTTTCATTTGCTTATGGTTACATCCTGAGCATTGTCCAAGGAAAGAGCTTTCAGGTCTGATCTATCCTGTTTCACACCCAAGAGCTTCATCACACCTGGCAGGTGCTGGGAATCCAGCCAGGCCAGGAGGTACCAGGGTTGGACCATGGCTCTCCCAGAAGTGTAATTCATAGAATCATAAGAATCACAGAATTGTTTGGGTTGGAAGAGACCTCGAAGATCATCTAGTTCCAACCTCATTGCCATGGGCAGGGACACCCTCTGCTAGACCAGGTTGCCCAAAGCCCCATCCAACCTGGCCTGGAACACTGGCAGGGAGGGGGCATCCACAACAATAATTCTGCAGTCGAAAGAGCTGTGCGAGGCCCCGAGCATCACGCCATTCATGTGTTACCATTACCACTCTATCCTGTCCGTTTGAGACTGTTTCCCCTTGATTACCTCCTTAAATCAATACTAATGGATTTTCTCAGAGTTTTTTTTTTTTTCTTTCTTTCTTCTTTATCTCCTTTCTCACCACCCCTCCCCAACACTTTCCATCTCTGGTGACTGGAGTCCTTGCCACCTCCCCTTCCTTGCATCAAAGCACCATTTCATCATAGGACTGTAATTTATACAATTTCTCCTGCTCACTTTGCTTAATTGTCTCATTTGTAATATTCCATCCTCTTTCCTTTTCAGTTCATTCAGAATACCCAAGCTGGTTAAAATAAATATGTATTTTTAATTTTAAGCAGCCTAATTTAATTTCGTAAATGTGGGATGAGTATTAATCAGGACTGCTTCTGAATCCAAGGCACATCAGGTCTCAGCCAGCAAAATAGCATGTGTTGCTCAGTTTCACACCCCTCCTGTCGCCTTTTCTTTTTTATTTTTTTTATGTGTGCAGTTCTGAAATTCTCTTCCTGAGGTTCAGGTATTCAGAAGACTTCCTGAACTCTCCAGGGGTGGTTAATAAACAAGGAGAAGTGAAGGCACAGTGGAAGATGAGGGGCTCTGACAGGTGTTTTTCTCAAGGTCAAAGAAAAGTCTGCTTTTAGGGGAGGCTGTAGTAGTGCCACTTAGTAGAAGATGTGCTTCCCAAGTGTCTCCCATGGCCCATTTGCCTCTGATACTGCTGTACCCACCAGTCCTCGTGCCTTATCTCCATCACTGGCTTTATCCCACCAACTTGAAATAAGCCCCCAAACAACTATTTTTCTCACCGTGCCACTACCCGTGAATCACCACCAAAAACCTTCTGGCTGTGAGTAGTTTCAAGAGACTCTTTCAGGTTACAACAGGCTCAAAGGTTTTACCAGCTTGGTATCAGGTATCTCCCTATCTTTCATCTCCCAGCTGAGACTTCAGAGTATCTGATGCACATCCCAAGGGCGGCCACGGGCTGCTGCCTACATCACCCCAGGGGAAAGTGTGAGTCTCCAGGAGAGCGATAATTTATGGCCCTCTAAAAATATTTCCAGCAGAGTGCAGAACTTCGGAAAGTTTATAGGTAGGTATTACTGACAAAGACAAGTTTTTCTGAGTCATTTAGAGACTCCTCTGTGCTAGTCTACGGGTGCCAGTGATCCACAAGCCTGCTGTGCCTGAGGACTGCTTACCAGCCTGGTGCTCCGTGGTCATTTCTGTATTCAAATAAATTAATGCATTTTCTTCTGTGCACTAAGGCAAGACATTCATCCCTTCTCTACACTCCTGCTCCTCCCACTTCTGTCATGCTTAAACTCTTCTGGCTCTTCTCCTGGTGATTGACACTTCACCCCATTGCATGAAGACCCTCCAAACCTTCAAATCACATCAGTCCCAGGCCACTAACGATCCAAAAGTTTCTATCTGGATGGTCTTTGGTGGTGAGATGCATTCCTGAAAACTCCCCTTTAAATGATAGTAATAGCAAACAGAGTGAGGGCCAGAAAGACTCACTTGGTGGGTGAAGCACTTACATCCCTTTGCAGAAGTCTGGGTGTAAAAAGTCAGAATGAACTTATGAGGGAAATTAAGGGGACTGCAGCTCTGTCCTCAAAACTTCCATTTCTGTGTTCATCTACCCTAAAGATTGCTTCAGTCCTTCCCTTATTTCTGCTCATGCGAGAAGAGGGGGAGATGCTAAAGCTGGGGCACAGGCTCAGGTCTCAGGTACCCGAATGGTGATCATTTGATGCTGTTCCTTCCTTACCAGGATATACTCTGCTTTCCCCTCTCCCCACTCCACACTTCTTTTGCCTTTCTGGTAGTAAATACCAGAGCTGAGCTTTCAGACATAACGTGCTAAAAATACACACCTGAGATGTTTCCAGCAGCATTCTCGAAGTCTCCCTGAATCTGTCACTTCGCGGTGGCAGTGCACCCTGCCGTGTCTGAGAACACAAGGTCTGAAACGGGGTGGGAGGTGTCAGGTTCACGGCAGGAGCTGGAATGATGCTCATACAACTCGCCTGCATCCAGCGCCTGACCCCTTTAGCAACTTTGGGTGGGCTTTGTAGCACTTGGGTGGGGGTCTGCTTCAAAAGACCTTTCCTGGACACTTGCGTGCATGTCACCCGGGGATTAGCACACAGCTGCTGAACTGTAATATCTTGTCTGTGTTTACCCAGCTTTGTGCTAAACCTGTAAACTTTGATGTCAGTGCACAATTCACTGAGACAGGAAGAAATTTATTCCAGAAACTAAAAGGTTTCTGTTTGCCAGACAGTGCCAGAAGGGTCCAGTACATCCCTGTGTCTGGTGTACGCAGGAGAAATTCCTCTTTTCTTTCCACCTGCTGCTCCCCTGGACTGCCTCCCAAGCTGTTTTATGGTGGCATTGTGGACTGTGCATCATTACCAGGAGACAGATAAGAGTAGCCACTGTTAAACGAAACAGACGTAAAACTGAACTCAGGGAACCACTTCAGTTCACAATAGAGTTGACTGTAGTTTTTAGAACTGCATAAAGTATGCTGCACATTTTTGGAACATTAGTTCTTGTCCAGAGAAGCTGTGGATGCCCCCTCCCTGGAAGGCCAGGTTGGATGGGGCTTTGGGCAACCTGGTCTAGTGGAGGGTGTCTCTGCCATGGCAGGGGGTTGGAACTAGATGGGCTTTGAGGTCCCTTCCAACTGAAACCACTCTATGATTCTATGATTCTATGATCTGGGACTAAGACTGGACCTAGCTGCACCTAGGCTCCTCTCTGAGAAGGAGTTTAGAAAGCAATGGGGTCCTTTCTGAACCTCCTGACTCAATAGGAGGGCCTCCCTCAGCCACACATCAGGCTTGTACCCTTTTACATGACACATGTTAAGATATGCCTTGACAAAGTTGTAACCATTACGTGGCTGGAGTTAAAAACCTGAGGGAGACCTACAGTGAGGCAAAGGCTGGCCATTTCTTCTCAGGTTGAGAGATCTTCTTCCATAGAGCTATGTGGTACCTCTGTTGGTGGGCTGGCAGACTGCAGGGGAAGTGATGGGTTGATGGACCACTAGACCTCCTCATCCACTACCTCAGAAAGTGCTAACAGCCACCATGTCCTCTTTCCATCACAAATGTGCTGAGAATGAGATGGGCACAACCTTTTCGGGCCAATGCTGAGGACTGGGGCAAAGTTTCTGGGTGGGGCAGTTTCTGGGTGACCTACCTCAATGAAATGTCAACATGAGCGGGCTTTGGGGAGGATGCCTGACAAGACAAGAAGAGTCAGAGGCATGGGCTACCCAGTAGGTCAGAAGGAACAGAAATGGGCAACAGGTCAGACTGTGTCCCAGGCTTCACACTAGCACCTCTAGCCTCATTCTCTTTCTCTACCAGATGTTCTTGGTTTAGAGATGTTCTTGGTTTAGAGACACAGAAATTTCACTTGAAATGGCCTTGACCGTCACTTATTGCCTGTTTGTGGGGATGAGTCAAAGGGCAGCAAGGCATGACAGAGCTCTGGCCAGCTTTCTCTGAAGAATCACTACAGCCCAAGAGCTAGACCTGACATGACCATCATCATATCCATCCACAGTGCACCCATGGCAAAACAAAACTCGCCCTAATGCATACATGACAAACTCCTGGCCATGCTGAAACACCTGCAAGATCAACTAAAGGAGCAGGAGGGCCGTTGTCATTGAGAGTCTTTGATGGCACTGGCTTGGTAGTAGCCAAGCTTGAAGGCTACTCCATGGCTCCCAACTGTGTCAGTACTCTACTATGAAGACAGTGGCCACTGAGTCTCCTGCAAATATCTAGAAGATGCTCCTAAAAGGTTTTCTGTTAGCTGGATCCCCAGATTTGTGGGCCATGGCACTGGGACACACAAAAGGATCACATCTTGATATGGGCCTATAATATCCCAGAAAAACTTTTTCAACAGTTCAACCATTTCTGAGTTGCAGTGGCCAATGTGATGGCTGGGGACAAGGGATGGAGGGTCTAGGCTGGCATGGGTGACATGAAACAGCAGTCAGATAGAAAGAAAAACAAAACAAAACAAAACACACACACACAATAAGACCCTTTTTACTTCCTCTGAGTATTTTCTGTAGGGCAGTATGACCTTAGTGCTCTATTTTACAGACTGTAATAATGGACACATTTTATTGAGTGTATGGGCAACCAGCCATCAGTCTGGTCTGGAGGTCTGAAATCAAAGGGCAGAGAGGGCAAGTATCCCTTATTTTTGTTTACTTCTAGAGATACATCTAGGCGCTACAGGGGCACTATTTATTTCCTCGTGCTCAGTGGGAGCTGAACTAGAACTTGGCTTTTTTAATGGCTTTCTCTAAATAAACTTTCTAAAGCCTTAGCCCAGAAAAGGTTGTTACGTGCATGTATTTTGACTAGAGTCTTACTAATTCCATACAGCCCTAAGAAGAGAAACCTATTTAAAAACATTCATTAAGAGAGCTGTGACTAATCTGAGCTGACCTAATTAACCCAAAATGTCCTGTGTGGAAATTGTTGTGGACGCTGAATAAAAGGCCCAGGCTGAATGCACATAAATTTTCTGTCTGCACTTTCATTCCCAAGGAAGCAGTCAGTTCTTCAAGTGTTATTTCTGGATTGGTATTCAGCGCTTACACCTTGCCAGTGGCTTCTTCCTGCAAGGAAGCTAAATGCTTTCACCTCACGGTGGAAAAAAAAAATAAATGTTGTGCCCCTGACAGCAACAAATTCTTTTTACACTTGATAATATAAGCAGGTTCCATCTACATGTGGTGTCTTCACAGGAAACAGCTGCCCTCAGCTCCACACTAATTGGGGGAGATACAGTCAATATAGTCAACGGAGCATTGTAGAGTTGGGTTCAATTCCTCTTGTCGTTAAGAATAAACCTCTCAAAATAAAGTGGGTCAGTTAGACCATGGAGTATCTATGGTTTTTTTCACCACTGACTATACAGGGAACCTCTAAGCAATGAGCTCTGGTATAGATGGTTATATGAGTGTGAGTCCAGAGGAGGCCACAAAGTTGATCAGAGGGCTGGAGGACAGGCTGAGAGAGTTGGGATTGTTCAGCCTGGAGAAGAGAAGGCTCTGGGGAGACCTTATTGTGGCCTTCCAGTACCTGAAGGAGCCTACAAGAAAGCTGGAGAGGGATGTTTATCAGAGTGTAGTGACAGGGCAAGGGGTAATAGCTTTAAGCTAAAAGAGGGTAGATTTAGATTAGATGTTAGAAAGAAATTCTTTACTGTGAGGGTGCTGAGGCCCTGGCACAGGTTGCCCAGAGAAGCTGTGGCTGCCCCATCCCTGGCAGTGTTCAAGGCCTGGTTGGATGGGGCTTTGGGCAACCTGGTCTAGTGGAGGGTGTCCCTGCCCATGGCAGGGGGGTTGGAACTAGATGATCTTTAAGGTCCCTTCCAACCCAAACCAGTCTGTGATTCTGTGATTCTATGATAGAACTCACAAGATGGGTGAGATGAATGCTGTCCTCCATATCAGGTCCCAGTAACTCCTGGGGTCTCAAGATGATGCTGACACCAGAGGGGCACAGGGCTACTGGGTAGGGAAGAATCTTAGCCATGAGGAAGCAGATTTCCACTTTGCCAAAGAGATGATAGCAGAAGATCAGGGAAGCGAGGAGCAGGACCCTGGCCCACTGGTTTAGCAGTAGAGGCCTGAAAAATGAGATTGTACAGGTATTATTTAAGGCGAATCTGTAAGACCAAGGAACACCTTGGATGGGTGGATCAGACACAGATCTAGTCTGAAGCTGATAGACATTCAGGATCTATATAACAGTTGAGAAAATCATGTTTGCCACAGATATTAAGGCAGGAGACAATTGAAAATATTGTGTTGGTTTGCTGGTGTTTAAGTTTTCAGCTGAAGTGTACAGGAGAGGGAGGAAATCTTGGAATACAAATTTAAAATTAGCTTAATTCGATCTGACAGTGGGACATTAATGGGCTGATGTCAAAGAGAAATGATGAGATATCCATTTCGAATGCAGCTATCAAAGAGGAGTATTTTTATGGTGCCCTTGCATAAAGATGGTTGTTGAATGTGTGTCTGAAGATGAAGTTTTCTGGAGGAAAGTGATGAGACTGGGTCTGGAGACCTTACACACACACACACACACACACACACACAATCAGAGACTAGACACCAAGAAGAAACAAAATCTTAAAACCAGAAAAGATCTTAACTCTGAAATAGTGAATAGTGGAGAAAGGAGACAGATGAGATAAAGAACAACAAATAGGCAGTCCCAGATCTATCCATTTCCTAAAGATACAGGACGCACCAAGTTTAGAGTATGAACATGAGCTTGGAACACTTTCTTTTTTCGGGAGAAATGATTGTCCAGGATAAATTGACACAACTCTGCTATTTGGGTTCTCTGGCAGAAAATGAAGGCTGAAATTACTTTCTCTGAGAATAATATCCCTGTTATTGTAATCGCTGACTAGAGGCATTTGTGGTGCTGAATTGTCCCTCCCTAGTGCAGGACAACATGATGAATGATGCTTGTTTGAGCAGGAAGCAGTGGAGGAGACACGCTCTGCCAGTATCGATGCATCGCTGGTGTAGCCCTGTAGTTACAGTTCCTGAATATTTTTGGACAGATGCTCTGGAATGATAAAGTTATCTTTCTCCTCCAGGGAGATGCCTTACTGGGGCATCACCTACAGACAAGAGGATTTCCTTCCACAGCTAAACTATCCTATTTTAAAGATGAGACATGATCCCAGCTTGCAGATACCGCTTCACTTATATGTGAGCTGACTGCGTGTGAGTCAGGCTCCCTTCAGATAATTTGCACCTTCAGGGACAGAATTGCAAAGGATTCCTGAAGAGAAATCCCATCCCTTGTTATGGAGCAATGAGGATGAGAAAGAATATTGTGAGTAAACTCTGCTAATTTGAATTTAGGTGAGCTTTTAATTTTCCCCCCCCCCAAAGATGACTAGGTAAAAGTACCTGTCAAGGAAGGCAGGAGGATGGGACTCTGGGTAAAACAGTATCACACACCACTCAGTATAGCACGAATAGGTGTCATGTACGAGGCTGGATGAGTTAAGAGATATAGCTCAGTGCAATGTTAGGATGAGAAATAAAGCAATGTCTCTAAGAGATGCCAGCCACTCCATCCTTCCCTTGTTTTGCTGTGGAAAGAGCATCTGGCTGGGCTGGAGGGATGCCAGGGAGATCAGCGCAGCCCTGTGTCATGGACCAAACAGAGCAGGGGACAAAGACAGCCTTCCTCTTTTTTATAACTCGATGCTTTTTGTTTGACAATGCCCTATGTAAACTCTGCTTGGGAAACAAGAATAATAATGCTTAATGTAATTATATTAATAATAGTAATTCATAGTAATTCATCGTAAAAGTAATAGTAATAGTAATAGTAATGTAGTAATAGTAATTTAGTAATACTAATTTAGTAATAGCAATAGTAGTAGTAATAATAAGAAGCTGCTTCAGTGCTAATGAGAAAATGTGAACTCCTAAGCCATATTTTCCACTTAGAAGTGAATAAACAATTTTATTTTGTTTTATTTTTTTTTGTCCCTTTTTTGCTATTCCTAGACAGCCAGCAGTTGGAAAGTGCAGTTCATCGTTCTATTTTGAGAAGGCGAAGTGGTTCTGATTGTCTCACACTTGTCCAGTGCTCATCTCTCCTTCTGCCTGGAATTAGCTTTACGTAAACTGTTTTATTTGCAAAGAGACTACAATGTAATTGATGACGTTTGTGTGGATCAGTGGGCTTGTGTATTGAAAACATATTGGTCTTCATTAATAAATGCAGAGAAATGAGATTGCACATAGCCTGTGTTTCAGCTCTGCGTTCCTTGTTGGCCAGGGACTTCCGCCTGTCAAAAAGCTTAAACACATCCAGGCACGGGTTGCTGAATAATGTAAATGCAGCTCCTGACAACATTGTCAGGAAGCCTATAAATGCCTCTTTCCGGGATCCTTCTTTGCGAAAAACATCTCATCATCCAGTTTTACCAGATGACATGAGGTGAGGTTGATGAAAAGAATAAGTATCTGGTGTTTATCAAAGGTAGGATAAACTGGCAAAGTTTCTATGTGACAAGATTATCTTCTCCCCTCCACTCATCACCATTTTTCTATTCTATTCTAGTCTAGTCTAGTCTAGTCTATTCTACTCTACTCTACTCTACTCTACTCTACTCTACTCTACTCTACTCTATTCCATTCCATTCCATTCCATTTTCCATGGCTGGTGTGGGTAAAGGTTGGCACTAAGGGCAGTTATCCACTGGTGAGGACCCAAAGAACAAAGACTTGCACTGCAAGCTCTTTGGGCCAGGATCTGTTTATTCATTGTATCCCATACAGTATGTCACATAGTGAGGCCCTGACCTGGTTGAGACTGTCACAAGTAATAAATAAATCAGTATTAATCATCGGGAGCAGCAGCCACCTTGGGATGAGAAAATGATTCATTACTCCAATCTGCTGAATTATTCACTCTTCTGGTGCAAAAATGGCATGAAATATGAGCTCTGAGGATGTGGGGGTTTTTAGCATGATAGTGATTTTATTCTGGTATTGGAGGTAAACTACAGCTGGCGTAAAAAATTTCTATCTGAAATTTGTGATGAAAAATGTGGGAGTATTTTAATCGAATAACGTATTTTATTAAAAATATGCCTTCTTTTGTCTACGCCTTTTTATTACACTCTAATACAGAAATAGGTTGTTTAAGTCTTCCCCATTCAAAATTATATTCAGCACCATGTAACATGAAAAAGATGAAAAAGCTGAAATTTCAATTTTTATTCAGTTTTTTTTATTTATTTCAAAAACTGAAATAAATATTTACTGAAAAGAAGAATTTCCTTGTAAAATCAGGAACTTTCCAATTGCCTGTAGTATGAGCTTCTAGGAGCAAGGGTTATTTTAAAGATATTGAGAAATGATGTCAACAGGAAAATTGGGAAGAAATTCAGTAAGGCGAATATCAGGGAGCATGTGGGTGAAAGCTACTATCTTCTGCACTAGTCTCCCAATGAAAATTCTGCAGAAGCTTCTCATTTGCCCAGAAAATTAAGTTGCACTCAATGTTATGATCTGATTACCTTCACCGAAGAGGTCAGTGAGAACATGAAGCACAGAAACATATTTTGAGTTATTTCTTTTTGAAAATAAGTTTGAACTTAAATTTTCCCTTCACTGTGAATCTTCTGGAGCATCATGGCTCATGGTAGCACCTTCACTTCTTGGACAATTCTTTGCCCTGATACTGTTATTCCTATTTATAATGTCATGTGATGATTCATACCTTCATGTGTCCTGTGAGGCAAAAAAGAAAAGAGGGTTTCACACAGGGAGATATGTAATTTAATGAAAATAAAAAAGAGGATCTCATTCAGAGAGATCAAAACAAACAGTGTGAATATCTTCTTTCTGCCAGTTGCCTTTTCAATAGCATGGACTGGAGTATTGACTGAGATGACAGCTACCGGTGCTATCAGTGCTGCTTATCTGATAGGTTACTTGTGCTCTGGTAGACGGCGGATTTATTTTGAGAGAATTATTGCATTTCCATCATCTGATTCTTGGATAATAATAATAATAATAATTCTGGCCATTTTGATATCTATTTCTAACTCTAATATCATCTTTCTTGAGGGCACTTTCGACTAAACAATATTGGTCTTACTACCTGTGTAGGAAATAAAACCACAGTACATAAAGAGCAATGTAAATTAAATAAACCGAACCAATAAAATGCTTTAAAACCTTTACCTTATTGGAAGTATTTAGAGATGTGAATGAATTAGGATATTGGTTTTCCTGTCCACCCCAGTCTTTCCAAAGACTGCCAGCAGGGGATACACCTTCAAGAATGTAAATGAATGCCAACCTAATGAGATCCCATTAATATTATTAAATTACCCAGAAAACACTATTCATCACTGTAACTCATTTAGCAGAGAAGAAACTCAACCGAATTACTGTAGGGTCCTTGGCAGTTATCCAATAACCATGATGAATAAGGCAAGTTCTTGACAGCTTATTGACATTGATGCTGCTCTCAGAAGCTCCCCAGCAACCCATCCTCAAACTGGACTTCAGGAGGATTGTTGTGTCTTGAGGAAAAGTTGAATGGAGAGAGGAGATCCACTTCCAAGATGGTGCAGAGAAATGGGCATCCCTTTGCCCTTTCTATTCTGCCAAGTAGTGCCTCCTCACCTTTGCCCAGCAGGTCTAGCCCTACCCACCACCCTCTTCCTTCAGACTGCTGGAGGTTGTGGGGTACAGAGCGAGGAGCACAGCCATCCAGCTTCATCCATCCACTGAAGCCCAGATGATGAATTAGCACAGACGCAGCAGACTGATTAGCATAACTCATAAAATCCAGTGAACTCACAGAGCAGGGCAGGGAGAAGAACCCACACGGGAGAAAGAGAAACTTTAAATTAAAATCAGGCTATGTAAGCATGAAGACAGAGTTCACCTTCCAGCCTGGGTGAACACCCTAGCATCAATCAAACAGAAAGTATAGCATGAGAGAGAGTGAATGCTGGGGGTTTTTTATATTCTTGTGTTCTATATTGTTGTCTTTGCAGGGATTGAGTTCCCCAGTGCTCCCCCCATTGCACTGCCAAGGCAGTACATGATACACCTGGGACTGGTGGACCCCCACCCTTGCTGGTTGCATGGTCCTTTCAAAGAACTCCGTGCATCTCTGTCCAAGTAAGGACCAGAAGCGTTTGTTGTTGAGATACTGACTGAAATGCTGGGTTTAGATTGGATATTAGGAAAAGTTTCTTCACCAAAAGGGTTGTCAAGCACTGGAACAGGCTGCCCGGGGAAGTGGTTGATTCACCGTCTCTGGAGATATTTAAAACACACATAGATGTGGTGCTCAGGGACATGGTTTAATGGTTGGACTTGACAGTGCCAGGTTGGACTCAATGATCTTAAAGGTCTTTCCCAATATAAATGATTCTATGATTCTATGACTCTATGAACTCTTGTTTTGTCACAGATATAAAATAATATGAAGAAGCTGACAGGAGATTACAGCTTATGTGATGACTGTCCGTCCATATTCTTAAATTGGAAGTCACTTCACTGAATTTAAGACTGAAGGGCTAAAATTTGGTCTGAAGTGAACTATAGGGCATGAAGCTAGTAGAAATTTTCCAAAACTTACTGTGATAATGTAAAACTAGTATCTACAAGATAACAAGAGTAAGGATATTCTCTGAGCATGGCAAGGGGTCATATGAATCCAGATCTGTATTTAGCACAGTGGCAACCTTTTGCCTTTATTTTCCTCGTCTGACTTGCCATCAATGGCATTATGGTGGCTGGCGATTACTAGAGCAATTGCAATAGTCACTGTTATGCTCGCTCACAATAATTACTCTTCCCAATGAATCTTTGTTGCAACACTGAGAAACATCAGTGAAAAATACAGGTGCTCATTATCAGCACTGGTGTTTATTAGGCACAGTTTGATATCTGGGCATAATTTGATTTAGCTTGGCAAGGGTTGCAAAACCAGTTAGCTGAAAATGCCTGCCCAAGCTCTCCTCATATCCAGCTTGCTAACTAATCATTACGGACTGGTGCTTTTACACTGAAACTCATCTGGTGACATATAGAAATGGTGTATATAATTCATAACAAACCATTTGGTCCGTTTATCTACTTAAAAGTGGCCCACAAAGAGATCGCAGTTTTCTGAATAGCAACATATTTGCCATACGCTGCCTGCCAATAACTCTTGGTTTGTAGACAGTTCATGAGCAGTTGGCTGTGAGCACTGAATGTTTTGGCCTTTGCCCATTTTGGAACGACTGTGCTGCTTTCATCTGTTCTTGGAAATGAACCCATTCAAGGCCTGGCTAGTATTTAGGTGGGAGACTGCTTAGGAGTCCTGGATACTCTACTAACAAGACAAAGAAATTGAGGTAAACAGCAGAAACCAAATCAGAAAGCTAGCACCTAAGCTGAGTTGATGAATGGGAATAGAATAAATCAGAATCCATTTGCTCTTAATTAATGCTCCAGTCTCCAGAATCATTCTGTTCCCAATCTGCCAGCCTCAGCATTATATATTGTTACACAGCAATGTTCTAGGTGGAGATTAGCTAGTTAAGGAAAGAAAGAGGCTTAAAATGCTAATTTTGGCATTATTTAATAATGTCATAATAATAATAACGATGCAATAATTTTTGGCTTTATATAATTTTCTCTGAGATGATGTTAACATAAACCAACTCGTGCACAGATATTATATGACAGCCCTTAATATCTGTGCTGCTATCAAAAATATGACTCTCTTCATGTAGTCAACTGAACACATTCACTACCTTTGGGTGACCATCTGGGACATCTTCAAAGTGGTGTTTCTAAGCAATGTTGCGCACTCAGACTGAAAAATAAGTAAGGCATTGCATTCAACTTATGTAATAAACAGCAAGCTGAGAATATCTTACTTACATTTGAGTGAATATCAATTTTTTAAAAGGTTTGCAAGCAAAATGACAGGTGTGGAAACACATGTTGTCTCAGATCAAAGATGTCCAGGTCAGAAAAAACTCCCCAAGACAAAATGGTAATAAAAATCAATGGGAGATAGAAAACAATCCCCCCCCACCCCCGCCATTGTCAATTAATACCCAATTTTTGTCTGAAAGACTTTTGTGTTTGTTTAGAAGTGTCTTATGCAAATGTGTCTTGATTCTGATGTAACAAGGGTGTTCTCATTATCTCTGTAATTACTGAATATAGCTAATTAGGTGAAGATTCATAGACTTATACAAGCCTTAGAAGAAAAGATAAGAGAATAGGGGTCAGCAGGTCACTTTTTTTTGAACTCTTTCTTAAATTTTACCGGTTCCTCCTGTAGCAAGACCAATAGCATATGTTTACTGAAAGCATCCTGTCTGAGAAAGCAAATACATTTGCTCTGAAAACATCAGGAGATGAGACTCTGCTTCTTCCCTGGATAGTTTGTTTCAGTGATTAATCACCATTAATAATGTGTGCCTTTCCTCTAATTTGGATGTCTCTGCCTTCGGCTTTCTGCTTTTGGTATTTGTTTTGCCTTTTTCTCCTAGATTAAAGAAACTTGAGCACCCACAATTTCCTCTGATGCAGGTACATTCATGCCACAACCTAGGCACTGTATTTTTTTTTTTATTTTTTTTTTTTTTGATAAACAGCATGACCTGTTTATGTCTCATTTAATAAGGAATCTTTCCCTACAACTTAACTTATACTGCAGTATTTTCCAGAATCTCCAGTGACCTTTTGAAAAGGATGGACAACAAAGTGACGCAAATTCAGCAGTACCAGCTTGACCAACTCTATCTGTAAATATAGCATTGCTTTTCTCTCCCACTCACTTCTCCCTTGGTCATCCAGCCAAAGGCTACTCTTGCCACAACACTGTGTTAGGACATCATGACTCAATGCCATTCAGCTCCCAAAACCCCGTTCACAGCCCCCATGAGCTGGAAAACCACATTGTGTTTGAGCACATCCCGTGCTCTTTGTTCCTGGCACTTGGTGGGATGCAGCTGCATTTTACTGGAATGGGTGAAGCTGACTGCCTGGTCGAGGATGCTCTCCAGGACTGCTCCAGCCCTATCACCCATCACTGTTTCCCAACTTACTGTTGTCTGTAGATTTGATAATGATTAATTTTATATTTGTTTTGAGACTGCTGATGAAAATACAGGATCAATAGAGATCAAAGGCTGATTCCTGCAGAATCCTGTTGGAAACAGGTCTGTCAAACAATGATTTCCCACTGTCTGTCAGTCAGCTATCTTACAATTCATTTCATGTGGTAATCATACTGTTTGGGACTGTTTCATAATGTCAATGTCATCCATCACTTGAGTCTTCATCTACACAGATATTCAAAATCTGATGGGACATGGTGCAGGGCAACCTGCTCTAGTTGACCCTGCCTGAGTGGATGGTTGGACTAGATGATCTCAAGATATCCTTTCCAGCTTCAATGACTCTAATTCTGTGATCATTAAGCCAAATTCCTTAAAGATGTCTGTACTACCTCCCAAATAACTTCTAGCAAACACCCTGAAAAAAATGAAATCAGACTGGATTTTTTGAAGTGCTTCTTTCCCACACAACCATGTTGACTGACACTAGTTATATGCCTGTCCTTCTGTTCTTTGCCAACCAACAGCTGTATTTCAATGCTGTGTTTGGGACTGATGTTAGGTTAAGCAGTCTATAATTTCAGGTTTGCCCTTTTAGGGTGTGAGAGTTGCCATAATTCTTACTGAGCCTTCTGAAATGCCTCTGAGATTCCAAGGTGTATGAAAACTTAACATTACCAAGGCTGAAAATCTCAGCAAGAGTTGAGATCTCCTAACATAGAACAGAAATGCTTATTCAATGCTTATTCTTCTTCCATACCACTATAAGTTGAGACGGCTAGATTGTTGGCCTTTGCTATTCTTGTCTTTGTTCTTGTTATTGTATATTTAAAAACCTTCCTTCACAACCTTATTTATTCTTTCTGAAAACTTTAATTGTCCTTTTCTGTGTGGCCTCTGTGATCTGAGCTTTATAAGTAAATAAAGGCCAAGTAAAGTACATAAAAAAATAGACGAATAGGCCAAGTGCAAGGTCCTGCACCTGGGTCAGAGCAATCCCCGATATCAATACAGACTAGGTTATGAAAGGATTGAGAGCAGCCCTGTGGAGAAAGACTCGGGGATACAGGCGGATGAAAGTTTGGATATGAGCCGGCAATGTGCACTTGCAGCCCAGAAATCCAACCGTCTTCTGGGCTGCATCCAAACCAGCGTGGCCCAGAGGAGGCCACAAAAATGGTCAGAGGGCTGGAGCACCTCTCCTATGAACACAGGCTGAGAGAGTTGGGGTTGTTCAACGTGGAGAAGAGAAGGTACCTGGGAGAATTTATTGCGTCCTATCAATACTTAAAGGAAGCTTATAAGAAAGACAGAGGCACTTTTTACCAAGTCCTGTAGTGACAGGAAAAGGGGCAATGGTTTTATACTGAAAGACGATAGGTTTAGACTGGACATAAGGAAGACGTCTTTTATGATGAGGGTGGTGAGACACTGGACCAGGTTACCCAGAGAAGTTGTGCATGCCCTGTCAGGGGAAGTGTTCATAGTCAGGTTGGATGGGGCTTTGACCAACCTGATCTGGTGAAAGATGTCCCTGCCCATGTCATGGGGGTTGGAACTAGATGATCTTTAAAGGTCCCTTCCAACACAAGCCATTCTATGATTCTATGAAAAATACATGAATGCATATCTATTCATCTGCAAGAAAAAAAAATGCATGTGTACACAGAAGAAGTAAGGAAGCAATTAGATATAATAAATGCACACAGACACAAAGATAACATGCCTATATATAGATATTTCTACTTGATATTTTCACTTTGTCAGAAAATTATAGTGGCTTTTTTTAGTCAAAGTTATCCTCTGTCTTGATTGCGGATGCTTGGCTTTTAGCCATCTAATAAATTATTCCTAAATGACTCTCAATTTTCATTCACAATTTCCTGTCTACACTTATGTCAATTTCTCTCAAAATTTTTCTCAGCTTTGAGAAATTAGTCCTTTTAGCATACAAAGCACATATTTGATGTTTGAGACTGTCCTTTCTATGCCCATAATAAATGTAATCACCACAGAGAAAGTTATATCAAGAAGGGAGAAAAAATTATAAATCTACAGCATGGATTTTTTTCAATTTTGGATGGAATTTTCTAAAGTTTCTAAATCAACTGAAAGAAATTATCATAGATCTATTGCAGGGAGAGGTACAGCACAGTTAAAATACATAAAATTATATGGGCAAGCTGGTTTGGTTTTTTGCTCTGTTATGTGTAACTGATTGCTAAAAATTAAGTTCAGATTTTAGTGGGTTTTAAGGAATGCACAACTGGAATGTATTTGTCATGTTCAGATTCTAAAATTCAGGAAACCTGCTTTTTCTGATGTTTAGTAAATGCTACAGCATGCAAGAAATCAGCGGGAGAGGAAAGGTGAAACTAGAGTAACATTAAGCTCTGAACACCGAGTTACATTTTTACAGTGCCCAAGTCCCATTGCCTCTCATTGCGATCTGGCATTCAAACGATCTTTCAAAAAAGTCAAGCTTGTTGCCAATGTTTTCAGATATCTTCTGGGATTTTCAGTGTAAGAGTTATTCACACTGTTGTTCTGCTTCTCTGTTTGCTGACAAAGAGCTCTGGACAAGCTCTCTTGTTTGAACTAACATACTCAGCAGTATATGCAAATGATTCATTATCATATTATTAATATTTTCCTCAAGGTCATTTGGATGGAAATTACTCATGAATCAGTATCTGCCAATTACAGTGAACATGAATCTCTAAAGCCTTCTGTATCTCCCCTCATTCCCCAAAACTTGATAGTCACGTAGCACATGCCAATGACCACTGGAAAAACAAGCAACCCATTGGCTCTCACTGTCAGAAAGTTGATGGACTTTTCTTTCCTGTAGCTCTGAATAGCTTGGCAATATCCAGAGATCTGAGCTATAAGATGGAGTTGGATAAAGTAATGTTCTTCCAGTGGGGATGGGGCTCACTTTGGATTGAAAGATGCTCCTGCCATCTGGGACAGTGTTATGATGAGGTAATCCCCATCTCATGAGCCCAGAAAACTCATGCCTCAGATGGAGAAAAGCCACCACGGCACCCAAGTCATCATCTAGGCTGGATTTATACTTTAAGCCAACTAAGAGTTATACCATTTGTTAAGGCAGTCAAGTAGGTTCCCTCAGTATTTATTAGAAGTTGAATGATATCTCTTGTCGTAGGGTGATTCATCCCACCATAAGCTGGGAGGGAATCAGATGTGGGAAGACAGGAAGATGAATCACCTCTATAGGTGCTGATCTTTTCCATTGATTGAGGAAGGAGCCAAGACCAACTAGCTTAGTGGGTGCCCACTTCATAGGTAGGTGTGATGAAGCCAAGCCTAATCACAGGTTGTCTGCAGGTAGCTGACACCTCTGTTATTAAATTGGTCATGGCACGCCTAGCTCCTGGGCATAATTGGTTGTGGACAACATGAACGATTCAGTGTGTTATTGTTAGAGCCGACCACCAGTCGGCTTAAAATGGAAAAAAAAAGGTAATTTTAACACCCACAAAAATTCCCGTGTCTCTCTTGTCCTGATGATACATCTTCTTCTTTGGTGTTTTGTTGGGTTGTGGTTGCTTTTTTTTTTTTTAATAGTTGTGCTGTGCATCCTGAAAAAGTACCAAATTACATCCATCCCAGAAATTAACTTCTGCTCCCTCATGATTTCTGGGTACTCATCCTCCCTCCACTCCCCCACACACAGAGTGAATCTCATTGCAGACACTTGCATGACAGCGAAAGGGAGACAAGGTCCCTTGCCCAACATCTGCAAAAAAGTCACAGAGCTGCCTAACACAGGCTTTACTGTTATGAACCATCTTCTCTACCCCTTCCTCTTTCTAAAAATCAATGTGGCCATTTTCCTCCTCACTGATCACCTCCTTTCATCCCTCTTGGAAAGCCTTTATTCTCTCTCTTTGGTTCCCAACCCTTTTCATGGGAAATTGCTGTCCTCCACAGTCCAGACTTAATCCATGCTCCAGAAACCTCCTGTTTGGTTTACTGCAATAGCTTGTGTTACTAGCTACTCTATTTTCCTAGACTTCCTCCTCTTTTTGTGGCTGTAAGAGTTTTTAGTTCTCCAGACAATCAGTCTCTTCAAAATCTAATCTCTGGCTTCCTCCTTATAGAATCGCAGACTTGCAGAATGTTTGAAGTTGGAAGGGACCACTCGAGGTCATCTGCTCCAAGCCCCCTGCTCAAGCAGGGCCACCTGGAGCTGGTTGCCCATGACCACGTCCAGATGGCTTTTGAATGTTTCTAAGAATGGAGACTCCACAGCCTCTCAGGGCAACCTGTGCCAGTGCTCAGTCATCCTCACAGTAAAAAAGTGTTTTGCGACATTCAGAGGCAACCGCTGTGTTCCAGTTTGTGCCAATTGCCTCTGGTCCTGTCACTGAGCACCACTGGAAAGAGCCTGGCTCCATCCTCCTTGCACCCTCCCTTCAGATACTTATAGACATTAATACGATCCTGACTGGGCCTTCTCTTCTCTAGGCTGAACAGACCCAGCTGTCTCAGCTTTTCCTCATAGGAGAGATGCTCCAGTCCCTTCATCATCTTTGTGGGCCTTTGCTGGACTCTCTCCTGTATGTCTCTCTGGCACTGAGGAGCCGAGAGCTGGACACAGTGTTCCAGGTGTGGATTCACTAGTGCTGAGTAGAGGAGAAGAACCACCTTCCTCAACCTCCTGGCAATGCTTTTTCTTCTGATGGAGCTGAGATACCACTTGTCACCTTTGCTGCAAAGGCACATTGCTGGTTCATGTTCAACTTGGTGTCCACCAGCACTCCTAGGTCCTTTTCTGCCAAGCTGCTTTCCAGCTGTGTGGTCCCCCAGCATGTATTGGTGCATGACGTTCCTCCCCAGGTGCAGGACTTTACACTTCTCTTTCTTCAATGTCATGAGGTTCCTGATTTCTTCAGCGTGTCAAGATTTCCCCGGATGGCACCACGACCCCTGTGGCATATCCTCCCAGTTTTGTGTCTTCTGCAAACTTATCTCCTTTTAATACCTTTCCCTGTACCTCAGCCTAGTTATACAGATACCCCTGTTTTGATTTTTCTCTCCCAAATATGAGCTGTGTCTCAGTGCTTCCTTCTTGTCCTGGCAGGCTCTGCAGCTCTGGCTATCATAACTCACCACTGATGGGTTCTGCTCAGCTAGACTTAGTCAGCTGAGCCTGCATACTTAAGCCTGCCAGTTGTTCCTATCTCATGACTTTTGAGTCCATTTGCCAATTTAAGTGAAATCTGACAGAATGAAAATATTAGATTCTCATAGGCTTGGGTGGAAATGGATGGACTTCCAGGTAGAGAAGAGTGGCATAATTAGTGGTTCCAGTGGGAGAATGGTCCTAGCTATTGCAGACACCAAAGTATGGTTTCTCTCCTGTTCCCCTCTGATGTCTCTGATGTCTGTGTGAAATCTAGTATATGCAGTTTTTAAGCACTTTGTGATCAAGCAATATATTATAATGCCTTTGGAGAAGGGGGAGGGAAATCAAAGACGACATTCCACGTAGAGAAGGAAAGAAGAACTAACCATTTCGAGGGACAAAAGGCACCTTGACTTTATGGAATTGCTTAATATCCAGGCCATAAGTCTCAGAAATCAAGGAATATTTTGAAAAAGGCACGGATTCTGGATTAGTTATAGGGTTTAGATGGACAGTCATTCAACGTTTTCAGTTCCTGTGGCTGGGGGAGCGTTTAACCCACAAAGGGTTAAAGGATTAAAGCTAACATGAGACAAGAACTTTCTAAATTTCCTAAATAATCAGCATAGTTTGGAAATTGATCTGTGGAGCTCATGAGTTGAGTTCAATGGTACATTCTGCTCCTGGCTGCTTATAGTTCATTAAGCTGCCTTTACAGAAAAATCAAAATAAAAATAAAATGAAGCACTCCATTTCTTTTGGAGCCAAAACTTGTGCATGTTGTCCCTTGAAGAATCCAAATCTTTTACATTTTCTCCAGTCTTGCAAAAAAAACATTGGTTGTTTACAGGGAGTGAGGGTAGCATTTGTCTGCCCTCTGAACCCAGTGCAGAGGCACTGCTAGGTGTGAACCTTCTCATCCTAGAGGATATATTTATAATAGGTCATCTAATACCTTCAAAATAGTTTCTCTACATTGGTATAGAGTGGTCTGATCTCTTGCAGGCTAGGCCAGCTTGTGAGCTATGGGCTCACAGCTCCATGCTAACTAGTAAGATGTCTGGATGTCCAGAAAGGCTTTGTCATAATATTGCCAATGAAACATTCACCAGTTTGTATTTTTCCACCTTCTTCATCCAACAGTCTTTTGTTGTTGGGGGGAGGGGACTTCCCAAGGAAAACTCCCTTCCTTCTGCTTAGCATTACAGAAAGGCTAGAATAATTAGATTTTTTCAATATCTGTTTATGTTTCCTCACAGGTAAGGACCTCTGTTTAAGGTAAAGCTTCCTGTGGTCTTATGTTCCAAGCTTTGCTGCTTGAGCCTTCTGCTGGTGACATCTCTGATCTGAATGCATTAAGATCACTTCTCCCCAGATGCTTACTGGCTTCTGTTTTATTTAGTGCGCCTGGATGGTTTTCTAGGACTACATCCAAGGTAGTCTCTGACCTTGCTGGTCCTTTAGTTAGCTGCGTTGTACACAGAGCTCTCCAGAAAGATGTGGTCGGTTCCACAAGCCTTCCTGCAGAATGTGTCAGGTGCGCTAAATTTCTCCACGCTCACACTTTTTGACAGCATACACATACAGGGATGCAACAGTGACACATTTTTTCACAGATACCTGTGTAAGGCCAAGAATAGGTTCTCACATTCATAAAATCATCACAGCCTACCCTCAGGGAGGCACGGAACTAATTTATTTTGCCTTTCCTTATCATTATTTCATCTGATCTCTTCTCTTGGTCCCAGAGACAGTAATGTGCATTTCAGCCATGTCTTCCATCCTGGGAATCTTGAAGTACCATGGCAACATGAGTGACTTCAGCCTCATACCACTTCACCAAGGGTTGTTATTTTCAAGTTTCTCTTGTCCATATTGCTGGGCTTGCTTGCAAAGCAATACTCTTCTCCACATTAAGGAATAAGCCATATATTTTTAAGGAGAAAGAGATATGGGCTTGAAAAATAGCCACAGTGGAGGGAAGAGATACCTCAGCTAAGATTAAAAGTACCAATCCAGTTACTGACAGCAGTGCAGCAGCACAAACTCTGCCTGAGCTCATTATCCCTGTGTCTAAAGCCTTACAAATTCAACATGGGGCAATTTGGTCTGTATTTTTGCTGGGTGAGTCATTGCACAAGAACTAAGAACAGTCCTTGGGAAGAAGAACCAGAGGCTTCCCTGGCAGGTGGATACCTTCCAGTAGTCTCAGAGCTTTGGAGGGCTTTTTATGTGAAACCTGCAAAAAGACTGTTCCTCTGCCAGTATATTTTGTGGTGAGAGTGGATACCACCTGGATGCATTGTCTGTGCTAGATACTGATTATCACTGAGAAGCTGTAATACATGACATTACGGGATCTACCTCCCTTTCTGGATACTACAGGAGAATTCCGCAGAAAATCCCAGAAGAAAATGAATAATATTATAAATACTGCAGAGTTTTAATTGTCCAATATATCACTCTACACATTGCTTGATGGGAATAAAGAGAAGCATTTCAGAGTTTCTCTTCTGAAATTGCCAGACAATGTCTGCACTGGAAGTGTAAGGGGTCGAGTGGAAAAAAAAAATTAATAACAAAAAGAGAAAGAAGGCAATCTAGAGATTCCTCTTGGGCCAGAATTAGGTATATTTCTTGAACATAGCTGAATAGAGGTTAATAATGTGTTAATGATTCTGTATGTGTAATGAGCGAATATGGCACTGAGAAACTCCATCAGGAGTCATCTGCATAAACGGGTTCACTCCTGAAGTATGACACCTCCAGTCTTCTCTTGATGATTTTCACTTGTGGCCTTTCATCATCTTGACTGTATCTGGCATGACACAATACAAGCTATACCTGCTGTTTCTTTCCCTTTAGATAAAGTATAGGTTATGTGATGGCAGCAAAAGCAATGAGGACTGAAATGAGATCACTGCGGTGGCTGAAGGGCGTTTGCTGCTGGAGACCCAGCAAAATCTTTTTCCACTGCCAGGAGAGGAGGTTCCCTTCATGCAAGGCATTTCTCTGCTTGTGTCACTTTCCTGCCTGTAAGTTACTGTGTAATTACATCATCGCGGGAAGTATTCATTAAAAAGCTGGAACCATTAGCAGAAGCACGGCGGCCTCCTTTGTTTTGCACAAAATTAGATACCAGCGCGAAACCCAGTTCTAGCTGCATTCATGTTCGTAAATCAAAGTCAAGTATTTCATTAGAGTGTCTGCAGTGTATGTATATAACTCAGCAGCAGAGTGTCTGCTAAACCTAATGTGTTGCATTTAATTAACATTTAATTAGAGGGTTTTTGTGGGAGGTGCATAAGTATTTGCCAGGCGGCTCATAAGCATGAATCCACATGTCGCTCACTGGACATTAGTCTGCAGTTGTTGTAAATAAAGCCTGCAAGTTGAAATTACCCTTTCAAGCCGGGGAGCTCTAGTCCCAGGATACCCTGAGGTTCATATGTGACTTCAAATTTCACAGAGTATAATTTTGCATTGGATCTCTCCTCTGGTTTTCTTTTACTACTCTTACATATGTTATCTTTTAATGGTTACTCTTACTCCTGTCTTACTCAGTTGGGTGGTGAGTAGTTGGGTCATACTGGCATGAATTGTATGTCTTGTAAAAAAATAAACACAAACCAAAAAACCCCTTTATTTCCGGATGAAAACCCTTCCACCCTTCCTTGTCAGATCTGTGGGTCTGGAAGCTTTTAAGGAGCTGCAGCAGACACCTAACAGTTCAGGTAAAACAGTCATTTCCATGTGCACGGAGGGAACTGCAATAATTTTTCCCAGTAAAATCCTTACTGAGTGGTATTTTGTGGCCTGTGTTAGATTAGAGGTCAGAGGGATGAGGTCTGATTGTAAAATGATGTCTTCATGCACAGTTCTGAGTTCAAAATAGGAAGCGTGTATCAGCCAACTGGTCACTCAAGGTCTCCTTTGGAGTCACTGTCATGAACTAACACTTCTTCAGAAAGATAGAGCACACCCAGGCCAGTCACATTCTCCAAATAATCTTCCATAGGTGAAAACCATCTGACCTAGGGTGAATATCTGCAATATGCATGTCTCCATCTGAGCAAGTCACCCCACATTCTCCTTACTAAGCCAAGTTCAGGGCATGATTTATCTGACGAGATGTAGGCATCTATCCTAGCATGGACAGACTTGTGCATTACCTGTATTGAACCTGTTGACTAGTTCTCCACTATTATAGGAGGCCAGAAAACCAGTGCAGATGCAGACACCTGAAGGCATGTAAGATGAATCCCACCTATAGTTTCTCACCATCAACTGTAGAGGGAAACCACAGACATTTGTTGACTCAGGTCAACCAAGGGTGGTGAGGCACTGGCACAGGTTGCCCAGAGTAGTTGTGGATGCCCCATTCCTGGCAGTGTTCAAGGCCAGGTTGGATGGGGCTTTGGGCAACCTGGTCTAGTGGAGGGTGTCCCTGCACATGGCAGGGTGGGTGGAACTAAATGATCTTTAAGGTTCTTTCCAACCCAAACGAGTATATGATTCTATAATCTAGGTAAATATCTAAAGTTGGGGGATATGAATACCCTTCCCTAAGCCATCATGTCACAACTAAAACAATCTCCAGTGCAGTGACTATTGCATGGATATTCTTCTCTCTGTAGACTCGCAATTTAGGTGATGTGTTTCTGTCTGAACTCCCTGCCACCCTCACAGACTGACTGAACATAACTGTGAGCCTGCATCTGGGCTACCTTAGATCATAGCTGTGACCAGTGTTGCAAATAGAATAGAAACATAAAACAGAGTTGTGAACTCATGGGCTTGTTGCTGCAATCATGATTGCATGCTCATGGAAAATTACAACTAACCCTTTTCATTTTTCCCACAGCTTCATTTCTGAGCAAGGTTTCGCCTCATCGTTGTGCTATATGGTTTTTACCCCATGCTGTTAATCAGCCACTGCTGTGCTCACCCTGTGGTTGATGGGAGGAGTGACCCATTTGGAGTACCTGTCGCTTTCAGAGTGTTGCTGTAGTAAGGAGAATCTACCCAACATGACAGATTTCCTCATCGTGGACTAAACACATTTTCTAGCTGAAAATAAAAGGAAAGTAGAAAAAAGGAAGGTTCCTTGGCTCATTTGTTGGGTTTTTTTTCTCCACCTGACCAGCTGCCCAATGCTTTGTATTATGAAAAGCTGTTGAGGAAGGCTCAGCTCATTACTTCTCATTTCTGTGGACACTTGTGTGAGAAATGATGTCTCTGATCCTCTGCAGGTTAGTTGGCTTTTCCTTGTGTATCCCATTCCTTAGCTGGTTTTGGTTAATCCCCAATTCAGAACTCCAGGATAGTGTTGGGCCTTCAAGGGAAAGTAAAGTAAGAGAGAAAACAAATCCTAGTTTTCAAATAGAGAGATGGATTTTTTTTCTTTGTCACAATAGTGTAAGTCCAGCACAACTCCAATGTGATGGTCTGGATGTTGTATGAAAGAAGGGTAGAGGAGAAGGAGTATAGTGAAGGTGGGTCTGATGTACAAAGCAGTTTCCTACCTGGGTTAGTGGGTCTAATGGACCATTGAAGGACAGATCTCAGCTGGCACAATTTGCGTAGCTCCTCTGAAGTTAATGGAAGTCAATGCTAAATTACACCCCATATGGACTAAAAGACCACTGAGTCGAAGGGTTTTTAAATGATGCAGTTCAGTGAGGTGAAGAGATAGATGTGTCTGGCAGGAGTATACAGAAAGCTGCAAGTTGTTAATAACCTCTCCATACCCTTTGTCAAGGCTTCTCCCTCCTCTCAGGGAGTAACTTGCATCAGCTCAGACTGCCTGAGCCTTCTCCTCTGCGTGTAGTTTGTGCAACTCAATCTCATGATGACAACTCAGGTCATCTCCCCCCAGACCCATGGGGTGAACTGAGTTACACCAGCAGCAGGTTGGGCTCTCTCCCTTGTTAGCTACTGGTGGGCTTCTCATGGGAACCAGAAAGGCGGGGAGGAAGAGGAGGTAAAAATCAAGAAAACAGCAGGAGATTTATTCAGTTTGGACATCTCTAAGTTACCACTGATCAAATCCAAGTGCTTTCCTTGTGTTAAAAAAGATTGCATCCATCAATCTTCAGGAAGGCTTCAAGTTGAGCCTCCCTGTCATAGGTGTCTTCACCCTTTCTGATCTGGGAGACACTTATTTTTTACAGATAGTTTATTTTATGCATCTTCCTCCTCCTTTCAGCATCCTCCTTTGCCACCACCTGTAGGAGAAGGTCCAGATTCAGATAGTTGCTGAGTTAGCTTTCAAAGGCACCACAGCAGTCTTTTTTTTCTTTTTTTTCCAATCAGAATGTTCCAACTTTTTTGTTCTCTCCATTTATGGCTCCCAGTTTATTTTCCAGATCAATAGAAAGTTATCTTTCTCTTTATTTTTTTTTTATATTAATACTTGACCTACAGATAAGAAGGGAAATGTGACAAGAATACAAGAAAAGGAAATGTGAAGCCACAGGTGGCATTTGAGGAATATTCAGCTTCTACAGCAGCTGCTTTCTCTGAGTTTGGATGTCATCACTTCCACAAGTAAAACATAAAATCTTTCAAGGCAGGACATTTTATGGTTGTTGTGGGATCAAGAAGGGGGAAAGACAGACTGTCACTGTTTGTTGCATGATCACTTTTCAGACCAGCAGATCTCTGCCACATGCTAATACTGCTCTAGCAGCACGACTTGGTTTACCATCAGAGTTTAGATTCACACACTATACACTTCACTGTTCACTGTGTTCCCACAGATGTCCTGCAGACTTCTTACTACAAGCTTGTGGATCACACAGGATCAAGATCACAAAATGGGAATCATTATATCAGAGTATTTTATACAGGTGTGTAAAAATCACACAGCAGGCACCATCAGTGATGGGACTGTGAATGTACAGCCACACTGATGCCCACGTTCAGATGTGACTCCTGCATCCCCTAACTCTAAATCTAATCTCAGCCAGTCTTGTGGTCACCTCTGTCCATAGGAGGAATCAATCTGTGTAGTCACTGGATGAGGGAAAACCTTGGCTGGAATGACTTTCTAAGGGAAAAAAAAAGGGGGTTTTTCAACATAAAAATCTTCATGTGATTATTTCTCACACCTATTTTTGCAACAAATGCATGGTTTGTCTGTCACGAAAAAACAAAGTGGTGGTCCTTGCTTGCCAGCCTCCATTACCTTTGTCATTTATATTTTTGCCTTTGGGCAGGTAGCTGGGCAGCAGGAGCCAACCCAAGATGGGAGGAGGAGCAGGTAAGCAGGTGTTCAGCCATGTGGGCAGGCAGCCGATGAACCCTCTCCCAATATGAAATAACTTAACTCTTAAAAACATCAAAACAAAACAGGAAAAGGAAAGAAGAGAAAAAAAGGAAAGAAATGAAAGGAAAGGAAAAAAATGAAATGAAATGAAATGAAATGAAATGAAAGGAAAGGAAAGGAAAGGAAAGGAAAGGAAAGGAAAGGAAAGGAAAGGAAAGGATAAAGTTAAGAAAATAAAAGTTTCATCTGCATTGTTTGACAATCACTTCTGCCCTGTGCAACATTCCTTGTGTCCTCTCCATCCTACATGGGTTATTCACCACTCCACTTGCACTTCAACCTGGCTCTCAAACCTCTTGATTGATTCCTGGCATTGGTCCTGTCTCCACAACTCTTGGATGCTGCTTTGGGGCAGACAGAAGTGGTTTTTCAGACTGACTCAGAAAAGCATATTTTTCAACCTATATGAATATTTCACCTTGGTCTTTCAGTTTCATTTTCCTTTTAAGTGTGATCATCCATTCAAAGAAAGTGATTTTGGTCCAGTTCTTCTGGACAACACGAAGCAGAAACACTACAGAATGGTTCAGACTCACCCCAGGGAAAGGAGTTGTGAACAGGGTTTATTTTTCCCAGTTTGGCATGTGATTTGCTTGCAAAAGGCCCGACTTCAATTTCTTTGCATCATGCTGAGAAATAGCAAGGTGAAATCTACCCCAGGCTTGTGCTTTGCTTCAGCCCCTAATCAATCTTAACAGCCATTTATTGCTCCATATTTTACCAAGCAAAAGAGATTATGCCTTAATTATTTCCTCGCTTTCCTTTGAGGGTTGCAGGAATAAGGCAAATAGTTCCAGTAAAAATAATTAGTAAAATAAAAATTAAAACATCAATTTTCTTCTGTGATCTTGTAATTGAAATACTCTGTCCTTTTCAAGCTTCACGATGCTCACACATCTTTGTTTCCCTGTGTGATCTGTGGAAGGAACAAGGCACCTCCAGAGATGGGTCACCCCACTTCAGAGAAGTGGTGTCTGGAGGTGACTGTCTCTGCTGACGGTTGTAGAAGCCTGCCTTACAGAAGATGCCTAAGTTTTAGAATTAGCTACAAGAAATCTGCTCTTGAAACTGAATTTCACATTGTTTGCATGTAAATCATTGCTGAGAAGATGCTTTTAATCTCCCACCTTTATGATTGTTTACAGGGCAACAGGGGAGGCACAGCCCCAAAACTCTTCTAGAAGCATCCTGAATTATTACTGTGAATTTATCACAGTGTTCAGCTATTCCAGATTTACTGCCATATGTTGGCCTTTAGTGTAACTCCCCTCGTCCCCCACATTGTTAGCAGCCTCAGGTGTGCAGAATGGCTCCATGAATCTGTGAATGTGATAAATGCTATCCATTACTGGCAAGATTGTTTCACGTCTCTTTGCAGTTGGTTTCACTACAGAAATGCTTCCGGTAAAACAGGGCTTTTTATTTATTTATTCCAGTGATTTCTATATCTTCACAATTGCCCTGGCCAGTGCACCTTTCATTAGTTATTGGTTATTAAAAAATTGTACAATGTTGTTTTCAAACTAAATCCATTGTCTGCTGTCCTCAGGCATCTGACCTGGAAGATGACTTTTGATGTGTACTTGAATTCCTACAGCTTGGCCAAGTGGATGCAGACCAGGAGAGCAGAGGAAGCTCCTGACTCTTCAAGTCCTGCTGCCACATGGTCTCCCAGAAGAAGCATCATGTGCAAATAATGACCTTCAAAGGGTGGTAGTAGTTGCTAGAGGGCAAAAGCCATGCCAGGGACCATTGCAGTGATGGAATACTGTAGATGAATAATTCTGAGTGTCCTTCAGCATTTCCTGCATTGGTTAACAGGTTATCAGTGCATAGTCAACTGTGCTGTCCTTGTGTGAGTACTCTGGAGTTGCAATGTGTGTTGTGGAGTTGTTTCAAAATCCACCAACCACTGTTTTGCTTTGAAAGTCACTGTACTATGAAGGTAGGAGTGTCTTTCTGATTTCAAAAGCTGCACTGAAGCTCTCAAAGCCCCTTAGACTGAAAGTAATCATGCTTTTTAAATACTGGTAAGTACCAACTCTGGATGAAATTCCAATGAACTCACACACTGGGGGGCTAGAAAGAGGAGAGAAGAGGGAAACCACATTGGTAATTTCGATGCATCCAAGACTTCAGGTTTCTCCACATTTGGCTGGAGAGATTCCTCTAACTGGGCAGTAATGCATCCAGAATAGGTTTTAATTTTTACCTTGACAAAACTTTGAAGAGGCAGGGAAAAACCATGTCTGGGGAAAACCAAGTGTATGTTAGTCCCCAATTACTGTGCAATTACATCATTGATGGAAGTGTTCTTTAAGGAACTGGAACCATGATCAGCAGCACGTCAGTTGTCTTTGGTCTGCACAAAATTTGAAACCAGTGAGAAACTCAGTTTTAAGTGCATTTGTGTTTGTAAATCACACCAAAGTATTTTATTAGTGTCTGCAGTGCGTCCTTTTAACTAAGAAGAAGGACAAATATGTTGCAGCTAATTAATGCTTAACTGGAGGTGACTTGTGGGAGGGGTCTCAATATGCCAAATGTATATGCCAAGCATATGTATATACTAAAAATATGTATATGCGGTTTAACTAGGTTTAAATGTCACTCTTGGGGTAAGGCGGTGCAGTCTACATTGGAAAGGTACCCATCAAAACCATACCTCTGTGCTCTGCGGATCTCCTCCACCCTTGGCCTCACTTTTAAGCAATTTTAGTGATAGAGTAACTCTTCAGAAGACTTTTAATGATCTCCCTGTGACTTGTCTTTGCCTTAATCATACTTACTCTGGATTTATGCCTACCTGAAATAACAAGGAGGCCAAAAGACGCTGTGGGAGATGTGCGTAGACATTGGTGTCCTGTAAAGGAGAAGACCTAAGAAATTTTGGTAAGAAAACTGCTGATGAACCCATGAGGATCTTCATGACTGTTCTAGGCTTGATGATGGGACATGTTGCCATTTCTCTGTGGATTTTCTTGGATTATGTTCATTTAATTTTATCTTCAAAACTGAAAGAGCCATAAAGTCTCTGCTATTGGTTGGAAGAATTTATCTCACATAAGAGCTCATTGACTAGCATATTGTAGGAGTTCATCCAAACCATGCACGATGAAATCTGCGGAGATAAACCCAAAAATTTGGTGGGATTGCTCTAGGACCTGTCTGGGGGTGCATTGGCTTAATTTTATTTTTACTCCAGACTGCCTGGTAGGCACCATGATGCTGGTGGTGCTCAGCAAAGCAGGTGGTGCTTTTTATTGGATTAATGGTGTTCCTGCAGGTGCTGTGATTGCACACTGCTGAGAAATTACATCCTACCTGCTTCAGTTTTCCCAGCCATTTCATTTCCGTGCAGAATTTCTCTTTGCTGCCTGGCACTGGGTTTTTTGGTGTTGCTTTGTGTTGCTAAACAGCTGGTCTGTTCCACCTCTAAGTGAGCCACCCTTCATCCTAGGAAAAAAGCCTGAATCAGAAGAAGGTACTGTGTTCACCTAGTGTGAAGCGTCGCTGCCCTCATTTGAGTTTGCAGGGGTCTCTTGCAGAGGTGTCTCTGAAAATTTCTGAACGTATATTGCTCCTTTTTCTCTTCTGTTCCTCTAACAGCAAGGATTCACACCCATTCCTGTCACATTTTCTGCCATTCAGTGTGCACTGTGGTTCTGCCTGCATGAGTTCTTCTGCAGAGCGATGGAGAGGAGGGGAGAAAAGCTGCTGTGTTTTCTGTCAGATGGAGTTTAGTAAATAAGTGTAAATAAGGCTTACAGAACCATCCACAAGTTTAAAAGGATCCAGCCAGAAATAGCAAGCTGGCAGGGCGGGCCCTGCTCAACAGCATCACCCTGGCCATCAAGTTTTGTTTGTACATTTTTTTTTCCTGTGACTGAAGCAAAAGCTGATGGAAGAAAATGTGCGTAAAGGTCCAGGAAGTGACCTGGAAGTGAAAACGCAGGAAAAAAGGCTCTGTGAAATTGTTGTATCTCAGCCATGGGCTGGGCAGCTTTCTTTACACCTACATTTCCTTTTATCTGTTTGTAAGGTGCTATTATTTTTGTTTGCAGAAGAGCATGGAAGCTCATCTGACACTCAGGTCCATTATACAATGTGTTGTTCATAAATGAATGACAGTGGAAATTTTCTGTTTCAGAAAGGGCTCACAGAAATGGCTTGATATAAGATCCTCCCTCCAAAACCTTTCCATGGAGATTTTTGGAAGGATGTGAGATCACTCTGGCCATGCACTGACCCAGTGGGACTTTGGTCCATGCTCCCAGCTGATCCAAACCCTGGATCAGTGACTGCAGTTGAAGGGCATGCTGAGCCCAGCTCTGAGGGGTGGAAAGGAGTCATGTGGGTCTTGGAGTGCAATTCCTGCTGTGTTGTAGGTCACATCTAATTTGACTTGAACCATTGAAAATTAACTATATATATATTTGAACTGGTTATAGAATAGAATAGAATACAATACAATACAATATTTCATTTGGAAGGCACCTACAATGATCATCTAGTCCAACTGACTGACCAATTCAGGGCTGACCAAAAGTTTAAGTGTGCTATTAAGGGCATTGTCCAAATGCCTCTGAAACACTGACAGGCTTGGGGCATCGCCCTCCTCTCTAGGAAGCTTGTTCCAGTGTTTGACCACTCTCTCAATAAAGAAATGCTTCCTAATGTCCAGTCTAAACCTCCCCTGGTGCAGCTTTGAACCATTCCCATGAATCCTATCACTGGATCCAAGGGAGAAGAAATCACAGAATCACAGAATGGTAGGGGTTGGAAGGGACCTCTGGAGATCATCTAGTCCAACCTCTTGCTAGAGCAGGATCACCTAGCATGTTGCACAGGATGGTGTCCAGGTGGGTTTTGAATCTCTCCAGAGAAGGAGACTCCACAACCTCTCTGGGCAGCCTGTTCCAGTGCTCAGTCACCCTCAGAGGGAAGAAGTTTTTCCTCATATGCAGGTGGAATTTCCTGTGTTCCAGTTTGTGCCCTTTGCCCCTTGTCCTGTCATTGGACACCACTGAAAAGAGTCTGGCCCCTTCCTCTTGGCATTGCCCTTTTAGGTATTTATAAGTATCAACACCTCCCTTCTCACTTCCTTTCTTCAGGAAGCTGTAGAGAGCCATGAGGTTGTCCCTCAGCCTCCTTTTCTCCAAACCAGACAAACCCAAAGTTCTTAGCCGCTGCTCATAGGACACACGTTCCAGCCTTTTCACCAACTTTGTTGCCCTTCTCTGGATGCAAAGCTAGATTTCCTCCATAGCAAATGGATACAGATGAACACCTCCAAAGTCTCATTCAGCTCATGGGCAACTGAGATACATGGTACTCCCAGGAAGAGATCTGTAGTTTCAAGTTTGAACTAGACACAAATCTTTCAAATTAACTGAGGTGAGAGAAAGGTCACCTACTCTACAAAGCTCAGAGCATCCCCAGAGGACCAGTGTCATCCAGCAAGCAGCATACAAGGACACATTTATATGAAGCTGGAAGAACAATGCAGAAGGTATTACAGTCCTCTTGGACCTCTCTATAGGCAGCAGTCTCTGGGGAGACCAGATAGTTGTCAGAGAGAGTTTGTATGGGATTACAGTGTGTCTGATACAGCTGGGACTGTAGAGGTTAACAGATACTCTCATTAAAATTCAGTCCTCTAAAATGAAATATCCTGAAATCTGCTGCACTTCACACCACATGAAAGTGGGTGGAACAGCAATGGAATAAGTTGGAGTTCATCTCTGCTTAAAGCGTCAGGCAATTTGCAATGCAACATGCAATATTTTGGTGTGAAGACATCAACTGGCATTTCCCAATGCAAACTCGGCACAGATTCTAATTTACACTAGCAAAAGACCTGGTCCCAGGAGTTCAACTAAATTATGAACAATGCCCAAGAAACACAGTGCTCATAAGAGTGACAGAAACTGTCAGTCACTTAGGGTAAAAACAAGCTTCGAGCATCCTTTTGTAGAACAGTTTTTTAGTTCCTGCCAGCCCCATGTATGTCTATTTATAATTGCAACTTTCCTCAGTTAATCATGTCAAAAATGGCATTTCTACCCCTGGGAACTGTATCTGACGTAACATTTTTTGCAAAATTTTTAATCCCAGAAGAGAATCCCCAAGTAAACTGATTACGACGCTGACAGCACGAAATAAGCTCAGACCTTCCATTAATCCCCGCACAAACCACAGCAAATTCTGAGGTGAATTTAGACATATAGAAACATTCCTGGTGCTTAAGGGAATAATATACAGACAGCTTCAGACATCATGTGAGTGGGCAGTTGCTGAACACAGAAGCTATCCCCTAGTTGGTGGTAATGCGTGAACCAGAAGATCCTGTTCATTTTCTCCTTTGTTCATATGGAAGTAGTTCATGCAGAAGTAGTGGGGCTGGAAAATTGGAATCTGTTAAAAGAAATGACACTGAAGGAATATTTTGATAATGGTTATCTTGCCTTTCCCATCAAAGGCTGCCCAGACAGGTCCTTCTCCCATCTCACTGCTGATCAGCCCCCATAGATACAGGGCTGAGAGTACCCACTGCTTTTTTTTTCAAGAAATAAAAATGATTGGAGACACCAACTGAAATGACAACCTGACTGCAGAAACCCCAGTAATGCGAAGGACCATATGGAGGAGCTGAAATGACTGTTAGATACCTGGTGATTTCCATTTGATCAAGCCTTGGCCTTCTCCAGTCCACCTTAGCAGGGAACAAGAAAGTATTTTGTGAGAAAAAATAATATGAGCAGTTTCATTTTACATCTCACAGAAAAAAAAAAAAAGAAAGAAAGAAAGAAAAAGTTTGATTTTTACAGTGTTCTTATTCTTGAGGCAAAACCTTTCTCCTGTGAGGATGGAGGAACCCCTCAGGTTCAGACATGCACCCTTTGTCCAGCTACCTGCAGATCCTCTTCCTGAGCAAATACTACCCCTGACTCAGTCTGTGCTTACGCTGGCTGAATGGGTAAATCACTTGGGATCATAGGAGGCTTTCTGCCCTATCAAATAACTGAGCTCCCCTTTTTACTCCCAAGTCCTGATATCCCCAAATCTTGCTGTACTCCTGGACCTTCTTCTCAGGAGACAACCCAGCAGTTACCTCCCAAAACAAGACCTGTGGTAGTTGGGGCAATAATACCTCCCTCCAAGAACTGCTCCCAGGTGACGGTACGGATGAGGCTGCAGTTTGGGTCTTTCCCTGGGACAGGTGATTTTGGAAGTGGAGATGTAACTAATGAAGTAGCACAAAGGCATCTGGGTGGAGCCATCAGCAACGTACAGGTTTGCTTTCCATCAGGTTATTTTGCAGGAAATCACACTGCTTCCTTGAATATCTGTCCCTGCTGGTCCTCATTACATGCTGCTCAATTGCTTTGGAAACAAAATAGCAGTTTCTTAATGGTCCATCTCCCCTTCTCCTGCATGTGTCTGAAATTAAATTCAGATTTTAAATCACAGAATGATTTATTACCATTTTTGAATGGTCAGCCTCCCACTAGTTAAATAGATGATTTACCAGTAGCTTCACCCCTCAGGGAATGAAAGTCTCATGCACTGAACAGGTGATACAAGGGTCTTTGTTAGAAGGTCGTGGGCAGTGGAAAAGTCCCCAACTCATAGGATTTAAAACTCAACATGCATGCCATTTAAGTGAATTCTCACTTTCTTCTGAAAGTGTTGTGGACTGTCCCCATGGGTAGCTATTCAGTTAGTGCTGGATTAGGACTTCAGTGTGGTCATTGTGACCCAGGGAAGTAGTTGAGTCACCATCCCTGGAGGCACTGAAAAGATGTGTAGATGTGGTGCTTGGGGTCATGGTTTAGTGGTGGACTTGGCAGCACTAGGTTAACGATTGGACTCGATGATTGTAAGGTCTTTTCCCACCTAAATGATTCTATGATTTCGCCTTACTTCTCCCCTTTGGAGAAGACTGTACCCAAATTGCACCTCAGGAACCGGGACTGGAAAATAAACCGAGACCTCGGTTACTTGACAGTGTGGCTGCATCCTGAGAGATTGGGTTTCTCAATGATCCAAGTACTCTGAAAGATGAGAGATACCAAGGTGAAGGAGGAGGTAGGAGACAGCAAAAGGGTACATATATACTCAGTGCAATGGAAACACTTATGAGTGGCCTCCACCTACCAAATCCAAGTAAATGGGAAATTAGCACTGTGGTAAATTTAAAAGCATGCTCAGTATTCCTGTGAAAAATAATTCAGTATGATTCAGAGCACATGAGACATTCCCACGTGCTGAGGTGAATACAAATATGCAGCTCTGCTAGGTGAGGTAGGATGTAAATCAGTGTTAATAGTTCTGGTCTTTCACAGTTCAGGGCACCAAGCCTGCACCAGCTTGGGACCGAAGCGAACAGTCCCCACAAATTAACGCACAGTTGAGTGCCTTTTGTGAGGGACTCTTGCTGGGCTACTGCGGGCAGGTGATTCCGGCTTGTTCTGGGGAAATATTTCCAATGGATCAGATGAAGTGAAGGGCAGCTGGCGTGAAAAGCTTAGCTTTGAGAAATGGAAACGGAAACGTGTCAAACACATTTGGGAGTTCACTCCCCGGGCTGGAAAATGAGATTGAAAGAGGACACACAAATAACCTTTGCGTTAAGCTGTCCTTGCTGCTGCTGGAAGCCCCTGCTGCTTCCATTAGTCAGTCTTTGCTGAGCCTCTGAGCTGTGCAAAGTTGTTTCTGCAGCGGGCACGGATGCTTCTGTGCAATATCTCCCCTGCCTTGAGGGTTTGGTGCTTGTTTTTGTGATTTTTGCTGTCTTTCCCCATTTCCTCTTTGTCTAATATAAAGAGGCGCACCTTTCCAAATGACTCTGAGGAAAGATGTAGCAGAACATGGACGTTTTTGCAGTAGGATTTACTGAGCACCATGCTGCTTCATTCGCAGCCAGCTTTGCATTACTAGTTAAACCTTAATGTGGAGGTCTGGGCTTTGCTAGGGAAGTAGAAAAAACACCTCTAGATATATCATTAGAGATAATAAAGATGCGTCAGATCATAGACTCATAGACTCATAGACTCATAGACTCATAGACTCATAGAGTAGTTTGAGTTAGAAGGGACCTTAAAGCCCATCAAGTTCCAAACCCCCTGCCATGGGAAGAGACACCCTCCACTAGACCAGGTTGCCCAAAGCACCATCCAACCTGGCCTTGAACACTTCAAGGGATGGGGCCTCCACAATGTCTCTGGGAAATCTGTTCCAGTGTCTCACTACCCTCACAGTAAAGAGGTTTTTTCCAATATCTAATGTAAATCTACCCTCNCGGTTGTGCTTGCGATTGCCCTGACCCACGTGCAGGACCTTGCACTTGACCTTGTTGAACTTCATGAGGTTTGCACAGGCCCATCTCTCAAGCCTGTCAAGGTCCCTCTGGATGGCATCCCTTCCCTCCAGCGTGTTGACCCACCACACAGCTTGGTGTCATTGGCAAACCTGCTGAGGGTGCACTCGATCCCACTGTCCATGTCGCCGACAAAGATGTTAAACAGTGCCGGTCCCAGGACAGACCCCTGAGGAACGCCACTCATCACTGATCTCCACTATCTCATTACTCAGCAGCTTTTGGGAAACTGGGCATTTCCAGGGACATTTGAAGGGGGAAAAAAAAAAAAAAAAGGATTCTTTAGTGCATATGAAAAATAGTGAGACCAGGAAAGGCCTTGCAATAGCCTGTCAGCTGGAAGTGGCTTTCTTTGACATTTCTGCATCGATTATTCTCAGCATTCAACTTTATTGGCTTTTCAATATCTGCATAAAGTTTAGTGTTTCATGAAACAATGTTCCATACCCAGAAAAGGAAAGCAAAAGCAAACCAAAATGCACATCAGCATTGACTAAGGTAATGAAATAAGACAGTTTTGTTCTCTTGTCTCACAGAATATTTTGAATATACGCTTACATAAATACCACCAAACTTTCCAAATCTATAACGGAAGGCAAACTGATATCAATTATGTGTTTAGTAATCCTCTCAAAATATAATAACAACAGGCTTAATGACGTCAGGTCTATCTGCTGTAGTGAAAAGACATTAAAAAGCAATCATAAACAAAAGCAGATCTCTACCTAATGCTCTGTTCATTGGGATATAGGAAGGCAGATTACTGTACTTTAAGGGTTTTGAATGAGACAGCAGCATAAGGAAGGGTAAACTGGAGGTAGGTTTACTACATACATTTTTGTTAAAACACTGGTGATGCATGAATCCTGACTCTCACCAAATGCATTTGTCAACTAAATACTTGCGGAATAGTTACAGGCAAAGGAAAGATCTCACACAATTGCCGGTGCGTGGTTGTTCTCAGAGTTTTATTTCTTCTTCTGAATTTGCAGTGTATAGCTAATTAGCAAAATTTGCATTGTTCTGCTTCCTCTCCCTTTTTGAGGAAATCGATGTTTTCAGCCTAAGGATAAGGAATAGCAAATGCTACATATGCTTCTGCAGTATCTGTGTGCTCTTTAGTTCTTGTAATGAGAAGTAGGATATAGCCAGAATCAGGTTGAAAAGGATTCACAGCCAGCGAGTGTAAACATTCAACATCAAATATGCAGGCATAATAATGATATAATTCAAAAAAATCACAGCAAAATGGAGTGTTTATTCACAAAAGCAAAACTATTTGTAAATCAATTTTTAATGACATAACCAATGTCAGTATTAGAAAAAAAGAGACTTTTATATTTGGGTGATTAAATAAATATATCAGCATGTATAGTGAGCTGGTAGAGCTATCAAGTCTCAGCTTCATGTGAAATTCAGTAGTTCTGATTATTTTTTTTTTCTATTGCATTCTGAAATATAATGCCACGTTTTGATTTTTGCCTCTCAAGTGCATTTAAAAAAGCATCACGTTTTTGGTCAATGAGAATATATCACTAAAACTATTTCAACATTTATTTTTGTTTGACTCCTAGTATTTCATTTTTACTAGATAAAACTGTAGAATATGGACTTAAAATAAGAAAGTGAATATAAAATTAAACATGAACATAAATGCACAATAAAATAAAACATAATAAATAAGCTTATAACATAAAATAAATCAGAATAAACAACGTAACCTAAAATATATTTCAAATGGAATAACTCTCAGAACTAAATGCTAAAATATTTTTAAAGCAACATTGAATTGAAATCAGTGCATTCTTCAAGAAGGTTGAGATTTTGATGACTTTGCAAATCATGATGGAAAAATGTTTTGCCAAAGCCCTGTAAACCACAGCTAATATATTTTGAAAAGCGTATGTTAAGAAGCGGTTTCAGATGACATGCTTGGGCCAAATGGATAACAAGACTATTTCCAGCTAATTTCAGATGGGAAAGCAGATGGGACTGTTTCTTGCTGTTAGACTTCTGTGGTTACAGTCTCTCAAGGGCTGAACTTGAACATGTGAGTTTTTGTAATTATTATTATTATCATGACTAAAATTAATGTGATCAGATATGCGACCATAACTTTTAGCCTCCTGTAATTTGCACTGTGCAAAGGACAGGAAGATTTTATCACTGCTTGAAAAATCTTTAGCCCACTAGAACTCTAGGTGTCATGCATGTGGTGCATCTCACCTACGTTTAGAGGTGGGGTTCACTTGCAAATACGTGGAAGTTTTGTACTATTTGGGAGTTTCCAAAGTGTCCAAGGCATCTGCACAGGGCCGGCAGAGATGATGTAGGACCTACAGAAGACTCACACTGTTCTAGACTGTCATGAGGTGCCATCAGTGTTTGAAGCAGCACTATATGCTCTTTTTATGAATAAAATGGCAAGACGGATGCCATCAGATCCCAATGGATGTGAGCAACAAAATAGCAGCCATGTCTCCACCAGCTAGTGAAAAGGAAAGACAAGCTTTCTTAGGCATTGTGGGTTTCTGGAGCATGCATATCCCAAATTACAGTCTGATTGTAAGCCCTTTTTATCAAGTGACCTGGAAGAAGAACGATTTCAAATGGGGCCCTGAGCAATGACCAGCCTTTGAACAAATCAGATAAGGAATAGTCCATGCAGTAGCCCTTGGGCCAGTTCGAGCAGGAGCAGATGTAAAGAACGTGTTCTACACTGTAGTTGGGGAGAACGGCCCTACCTGGAGTCACTGGCAGAAAGCACCAGGGGATACTCGAGGTCAACCCCTGGGGTTTTGGAGTCGGTGGTACAGAGGATCCGAGGCTACACTCCAACTGAAAAAGAGATATTGGCAGCATATGAAGGGGTTCGAGCTGCTTCAGAAGCTATTGGTGCTGAAGCACAGCTCCTCCTGGTACCCTGATTGCCAGTGCTGGGCTGGACGTTCAAAGGGAGGGTCCCTTCTACACACCACGCAACTGGTGCTACATGGAGCAAGTGGGTTGCACCGATCATGCAGTGGGCCCAAATAGGAAACCCAAATCGTCCAGGAATTCTGGAAGTGATCACAGAGTGGCCAGAAGGCAAAGATTTCAGAATGTCACCAGAGGAGGAGGTGACACGTACTGAAGAGGCCCCACCATATAATAAACTAACAGAAGATGAGAATCCATATGCCCTGTTCATTGATGGGCCCTGTTGCATCATGGGAAAACATCGGAGGTGGAAGGCCGCTGTGTGGAGTCCTACACGATGAGTTGCAGACGCTGCTGAAGAGGAAGGTGAATTGAGTCAGTTTGCCGAGGTGAAAGCCATCCAGCTGGCTTTAGACATTGCTGAATGAAAAAAGTGGCTGGTGCTCTACCTTGATACTGACTCATGGATGGTGGCCAATGCCCTGTGGGGGTGGTTACAGCAATGGAAGTGGAGCAACTGGCAGCGCAGAGGCAAATCCACCTGGGCTGCTCCATTGTGGCAAGATATTGCTGCCCGGCTAGAGAAGCTTGTTGTAGAAGTATGTCACACAGATGCCCACATACCCAAGAGCTGGGCTACTGAAGAGCATCAAAAGAAACGACAGTGGATCAGGCTGCTAAGATTGAAGTGGATCCAGTGGATCTGGACTGGCAAAATAAGGGTGAATTATTTATAGCTCGTTGGGCCCATGACACCTCAGGCCATCAAGGAAGAGATGCAACATACTAATGGGCTTGTGATCGAGGGGTGGACTTGACCATGGATGCTATTGCACAGGTTATCCATGAATGTGAAACACACATTGCAATCAAGCCATCCAAGTGGTTAAAGCTTCTCTGGTATGGAGGACAATGGGTGAAATATAAATATGGCAGATTGATTATATCATACTCCCACAAACCCACCAAGGCAAGCAACATGTGCTTTCAATGGTGGAAGCAACCACTGGATGGCTGGAAACATATCCCGTGTCCCATGCCACCACCCAGAACACTATCCTGGGCCTTGAAAAGCAAGTCCTGTGGAGACATGGCACCCCAGAAAGAATTGAGTCAGACAGTGGGACTCATTTCTGAAACAACCTCATAGACACTTGGGACAAAGACAATGGCATTGAGTGGGTTGTATCATGTCCCCTGTCATGCACCAGCCTCTGGGACAATTGAACAATACAATGGACTGCTAATGACTACACTGAGAGCAATGGGTGGTGGGACCTTCACACATTGCGATACACATTTAGAAAAGGCCACTTGGTTAGTCAGCACTAGGGGATCTGCCAATCGAACTAGCCTGGCCCAATCGAAACTTCCATGTACTGTAGAAGGAGATAAAGTTCCTATGGTGCACATAAAGACTATGTTGGGGAAGACAGTCTGGGTTATTCCTGCCTCAGGCAAAGGCAAACCCATACCTGGGATTGCTCTCACTCAAGGACCTGGGTGCACCTGGTAGGTGATGCAGAAGGACGGGGAAGTCTGATGTGTACCTCAAGGGGATTTGATTTTGGGTGAGAACAGCCAATGATTTTGAATGTATGATGTTGATTCCTACATAATATTGCATGTCATTGCTACTATGATTGCTATATGCCATAAAAGTATTACAGTAAGAATCACCTAGACTAATGAAGAATGAAATTTGATGAAACCAAGGAAGGTGCAGAGGTGATGAAACCAGAACTGGCTTCAGCAACGGGTGCCCAGCAACTTACTTGAAATTAACATCTTCAACCCTCAGACTGTGAGCATGGGCTGTACCAGATACACCAGCCACAAGCTCCGGATGCAGCATGCAACAATCCAGCAGCACACACCATCTCCCGTGCCCTGAGAGACTGTTATGACAGGGATTCCAAAGTCATGGACTAAATGAACTCAACGGACTTTTTAGAGGGATGGCCCATAGGCTAAGGGAATGATATCTGTGAGTATATATCAAAAGACAGGAAAAGTGGTGGTGATTAATTGGAAAGTCTTGGGAAGTACAGGACCTGGGCATGATGTAGATGGTATGGAATAAGGGGTGTCCAGGTTTCAGCTGAGATAGAGTTAATTTTCTTTCTGGCAGCTGGTGTAGTGCTGTGGTTTGAATTTAGTATGAGAATAATGTTGATAATACACTGACATTTTTAGTTGTTGCCAAGCAGTCATGGACTTTTCATCTTCTCCCACCACCCTGCCAACGATGAGGCTGGGGGTGCCCAAGAAGCTGAGAGGGGACACAGCTGACCGAAACTGGCCAAAGGGGTATTCCATACCATATGACATCATGCTCTGTATATAACTGGGGGGGTGGGCTGGCAGACAGTTTGGCTCGAGAACTGGCTCAGTATCGGCTTCAACTGGTGAGCAATTGTGCTGTGCATCACTTTTTTTGTATATTCTTTTCTATTATTATTATCATTACCATCATCATCATTATCATCTTCCTTTTCTGTCGTATTAAACTTCATCTCAACTCTCAAGTTTTACCTTTTTTTTTTTTTTCAGCTTACTTCCCTGCCTTACCCCTGAGATCTTCAGAGAAGCATCCTTCAGCTGGGAGCAGACTGGAGGGGGCTGCACAAGGCACTGCTGCTTTTCATTGCCTACAGTTGCAGGTATCACATCATACAATCCCGCTGGAAGTTACACAGATCCAAAACCATTTAACTGCACTTAAACATGGACTGACAGGTAGCTAAAGCTTTGGATACATTTTGGCAATAGTTCTTTACCTTGATTCACATTTTTAGTGTGATCACACTGTAACTGTCCATCTGTCTTAGCTGACTGTCAGTCCTGCTTCTCCCTCCTAATACTGTTTCCATCCGCTTGCCAGTTTCAATGAGACTGAAAGAATGACTCAGTCACACGAATTTGTTCTTAGAAATGTACAGAAGACTACGATTGTGGTCCTGTGGAGGACAGTGTGTCGGCATGAAAACCAGAATTAGCTGTTCCTCCTGGCCTGGTGGCACATCAGTCAACTTGCATGCGCCCTTGAAGGTATTGCTGCCTCTTCTGCTTCTTTGTAAATTGGTAATGAGTGGTCATGAGAGGGGCTGGAGGAAGTATGGATGGGAGTTCAGGGGTTTTCAGGAAGAACTGGAGGGATTTGGGGAGTTTCAGGGTTGTGGAGGACCGGAAGTGCTGAGATCTGAGAAGTGGATTCATTGCCAGGCTTGGGACCTGGGGAGGTCCCGAGTGTATCTCAGTAGGTGGAGATTGTTCTGTACATGGGAGGAAAGCTGAGACTGTTGTGGTAGGATTGTTTACAAAATATTGTGCACACAATTCTGTAGAAAATCTGTCTTCATTTAATTCTACTGCTTGTGAATAATATCTGGGTGGCTTATAATGAAGAATATTCATTTTTCGCTTCTCAGAATTGAACACTATGGTGACTGTTACATCCTGGTCCACAGTACTGTCCATTTTGATTTTCATTTTATGTTCATTTGTGCAGCTAATGTGAGTATTTTTCTAATCAATGCTGGTAGATTCCTCTTTAATTAATATTGATGAGTTGGAGAAAGAATAGCATGGACCACTAGTAACATTTCCCCATGGCTGAGTGTTTGAGGGGAAAAAGGCAGGCTTGTAAAACAGAAATCAGGGACATACCGCAATGAAGATCCTCAGCTGGCCCCTTGTTTCCATTCAGGAAAGGAAAGAAAAGAAAGACTCCAAAGTCATCTTGTGAAGATGGAGAAAATACACTGAGAAACCAGGGATGCTGAGAAAAACGGGAATCATGAGGCTGGGTGAATCTCTACAGCTCAAATCATTTTTCACTTTACCCCTGCTCAGCTCCCGACAAGCACTGGCACCAGTAAAAGCTCTGCTGGGAATTTGGTGCTGTAAGTGGTATATCCCTGCCCTTCCGACATCCCAGCATGGACCCCCTTGGACAGCAAGATGCAAGTGACTTCAGCAGGCACCAGTGGGCTGCCCACATAAAAAAGCTTTTACATGCAGCAATAAATACTGCCCAGAGTGCTCTGGTTGGAAAACTTCATGTCAATATGTCCCAATCTCACCATCCCACAGGCATGGTAAAATAACACTGATTTTCCCTGTTGGCTTCACAAAGAGGGGATCTGGTAATGTGTCATGGACAAAACAGATCTGTTCAAAGGAAACCACCCTGAAAAATAGCATCCTTCTTAAATTTTAAGTTAACTGTTTTTTCCCCACTAATAATACCAGTCACAGAGCCAAATTCTGAGCTGTGCTTTCCCTTTGTTTCTTTTGTTTATTTAATCTAATTTAATTTAATCAGCCATTTGTTTTTGGAGCTGTCTTTATGAATCTGTTTAAATGTACTGAGTGCTACTTTAGAAATAAAGAGATTCACTGTCCTTTTTTTGTCTCCTTTTCCTCCTGGTTTGCACTCCTAATGAGGTCCAGAGTTTAGAAGATTCTTTTTCACATCTCTTTTAAGCAGACAATCCAGTCTACTTGCATAAAGGCTGGTCAAAAATTAATGGAGGGCTTCAGGATTTGCCTTGACACAAAGTTCAGCTAGTCCAGTGACCTAAGGCAATGCATTCCCCAGAAAAAAAAAAAAAAGCTTGTTGGAAGGAAGGGTTCATGTCCTATGCTCAGGAGTTGAGCTATCTTCCCTGGTGGCCAGACTTTCTCTCTAGATTATCATGACTACAACATCAAGATAGAGACAGTTCTATCTCATCACTGTAAAATCAAAGGTGGTTATTCTGAATGATGATTAATGAAGGCTAGGAAGGGATCAACAGGGGCTGCCAGGGGAAGAAACAGGGTTGAAAGAAAGACAGCCAGGGAAAAAAGGCTGAAGGGACAGCGCTGAATGGTCAGGCTTGTCGCTGCTGTTTGAGGATAGGACATGAGAGTATAGGAAACACGGCTGCATGGAGGAGCAAAAAGGGAGGATCTTTGGCCAACCTGTTGGATGCTTGCTCAGCAGTGGTCACTGTGGCTGTTCGTAGTTCTGGCACAGGGGAAAAAAAGTACATACGTTGATGGCCTCACAGCATCTGATCCTTCCTGTTGTCCATCTCAGTCTCCTCCTTTGGGCAAGATAGACGGCTCGGTGTGTGCAGAGAGGGAGGCTTGATCTCAGCAGCGGCAGGGAAGGGGAGATCATTTAGCAGGGCTCTTCAGAGCACCATGTCCTGCCAGGTGGCATTGCACCAGCTGCAGCACCCAGCGCTGTCTCCTGCTCTGCACCATCCGTTGAGGGCTCAGGACGGCCGCAGTGCAGAGGAAGGGCAGTGCTGGAAGTGAGTTATACACCAGGCAGGCTGTTGGGTAACACAAGGTGAGAGTCAGCAGTATGACTCTCTTCTTCAATATATGACTTGACAGGTCTGAGAACCTGTAGTGCTCCCCAGCCACAGACTAAACGGGACCTGCCAGCTGGTCCAAAGTGAAAAATTAGGCAAGTTTGCCTGGATATCAATGAAGCGAACGGATATCAGAAGCTCAAAGGTCAGAGCTTGTCACTTACCAAAAAGAATATCAGATGGGAGTAACTTGTGAGTATCACAACAGAAGCCGTGTGATGAGATGCAAAAGAAATACTTTGAAGTATTGCCTACGGTGTTTGTCCTTGTCTGTGCATGGGACAATCTCCCTATCACCTTTTTAAAGTTGGGGGGGGGGGGGGGGGGCT
>VXBL01005558.1:718541-731346 GCA_013400195.1 Aramus guarauna
TGGGGGGGGGGGGGGGATCTAAACAGAATAACCTAAGGCATTGGTATAAGTGATGACTTTATTAAAGCTATTTATTAGCATTTTCAGCTCTTTTTAACACATCATTTCTAGAATACAACTGATTCAAACCAGCTACAGACTTCCTTTTCTTAGTGTTATTTATTACAATTTAATCATCCCAAGGTTTTCAGACCTGTCATTCGGTTTCTGCCAAGTATGCTGAATGACACAGCAAAATCTCAACAGAAATTCCCTCTGTGTGCATTATTCTTTACCTTACTACAGATATTATCAAGCTATGGAGCTGGACGTGGTCTACTTACAGTGACACCATTCCCCTTCCCCATTATGCCTTGTAAGCAAGGAGTAGAGGAGCCTTGGGAAAAGGAGGGAAAAGATGTAAGAGATAAAGAGTCTTTGTGCCACAGAGTTCTTTTTGCTCTCTAATTTCCCCACTCCCTACCTGCCTCCCATGAAAGGCAACATCAAAGCAAACAAGATGTCCCTGCTCCATCTTCAAAGCTTTCTGCTTCAAGGTCTAAGGGTGCTCTAAGAAGAGGCAGCAGCTCTTGGGCATCCCCAGACCTTTTAGTCAGGACAAGGACACAGAGACTAGCATGTGAAGAGAGATGGAGTTTACAAGTACCAGCTGGGGAACTTTGGAGAAGAACAAATTAGAGGGGGGATGTGACCTGGAAGGACAGACCAGGCATGGATTTTTAAAGCAAAGCAGACAGAAAGCAGGCAGAGGAATTAGTTAGATGGGATAGAGGTCGAAGGGTGATACAGTCTAAGGACCAGACAGTCTAGGCAAAATGGAGGGGAAAGAGGAGAAAATCCATGGGAAAAATAGAGTTAAGGGAGAGGGACTTCTCTTGAACCAATGTACCCCCAGAGGACTTCACCTTCTACCCTCTATCTATACCTGGATTTTTCCCTTGCCAATCCTATGACTGGTTCTGGAACGTTATTCCTTGAGGTAAGGGTCCTGGGCAGCATGAAATGTTCTTGTGCTTTACTGTTTTGCCTGAGATTCATCTACAGGGATGCCATCCCTTGAAAAAAGGCTTGGGGAACAGGAGGTCTCCAACCAAAATACATTTGGGACCACAAATGGAGGGTGGAGTCCACATCACCTCTCGGTACCCAAATGCAGTCTGTCTGTCCAGCCTTGTAGAAATATCTGGAGGATTCCTGCTTCAGAGTCCTGAGTACAGCTCTGGGACCAGCAAAGTCAGAAGTTCACTGGTGCAACATTAGATGTCTGGTGCTAACCTGGGACAAGACTCTCTGGTGGTGACTCGGGGCTATGTTTGCTAGGATGGTGCAGATGCCAAGAATATTGGTAAGCATCTCCCCATCCTTTTGCTAAAACATCTAGCAGGATTGGTCAAATAGAAGGCTTGGGGTTTAATATTTAGATTCCTTTCCAAATTAGATTAGATCCAGCTTCTAGCAGAAAGCAAAATTCATCTTGAAATGTATGGAAGCTGCACCAACAGTTCAATCTTGATGTTATTTAGTAAAGCTGAGATGCGTTCAGGTGGTCATCAGTGACCAGTCAGAAAGGTACTTGACAAAATCACATGCAATATGCAGACATGTTAGCTAATGAGGCCCAGTTCTGATTGAATGTGTAGTTAGAGAAGAAAGCTTTGCTATATATTAATAATGAATGCATTGCTTATCATATGAGAAAAGTAAGAATTTATAACACTCACTTACTATTTTTGGAGGATTTAAAAAAAGTCACAACACTTGAAATTGTCCCAAGTCCTGTTTCAGGAATGTGAATGAAGTATTTCATTTTCCTAAAGCAGGAACATGCAGTACTTAGCATTTCCAATCGGAGTTTATTTTAGTCTAATTTATTTTCAACAGCTTTCCCCTCATCTTGAGTGCTCTGAAAAGAGATAAAGATAATACATTCCCACTAGAGACAAGGGATAAAACAACATCAGCAAAAAAAAAAAAAAAAATCCCCAAAAAAAAAAAGAAAAAAAAAAAAAAAAAAAAAAAAAAAAAAAAAAAAAAAAAAAGATGTGTACATTGGATCAATCCTCTTAGTGGGCTGAGATTTCAGCCCCAGGAATAGGAGCAGGAGGGTTGGAGATTCCAGGTGTGCAAGGTGTGTGTTTTCCTTGGCAGGGGGATGTGGCTGGTATGTGGTAGAAAGTAAATTTATATTTTGGTGTCACCATGCAGCATGGCTTTGAGATACAAAATTTAAAGGTCCTCTCACATGTTAAGAGTCCAATGGCTCCAGCCAAATCTTTGATATTTCGGGCAGCATCTTTTTATTTCTCTTTGATTAAAAGGAAAACAGTTTTTGAAAAGAGAGAGGGAGGGGAAAAAGAAATAAGTTTTCTTTGGTTTTTTTTTTGTTTGTTTGTTTCTTTTAATCAAATAGAAATTCATAAGAATTTTTCACAAAATACTAACCTGTAAGGAAGAGGTTAATCCCACATCCAGATATACTTTGTCTAAAAGAGATGTTGGTGGATGTTAGTCAACTAGACATAGCTGACACTTTCTGATAACTGGTAGCCTCCCTGTTTTTTAAAAAAAACAACCTTTTTTTGATAAGAGAAGTGGAGATGCTATTTCGATCCCATCTTAATGCTTCTTGTGTTTTCTTCTGTCTTTGCCTGTCCAGGTGTATTATTTTTTTCTTAGCAGGTGGTTTTCCGGAAATCCTTAAAAAATTAGACAGCATCCTTCTTTTGATATTTTCTGTTCCTCCTGGAGGACTGCTAACACTCCACAGCTGATTATGATAAATGTTCCTGGTGTAAGTAATCTAACTGTTTTGTCTGCAAATTGTCAGCCCCTATCAGCTTGAAATCTAACAGTTTGGCCTACTTGTTGTGAAGATTTGATACTCCTGTGTCTTGCTTTCATAACTACTCCGGGATTGTCTGGAGAACCTGGCAGATGCTGGCAGTAAAGTCTCCTTCCTCTAATCTTCTGAGGTTTTGCTTCTCACACAAGCCTTTCCATGTGATACTTTGCCCACTGACAGGTCACTTACATTGTCTGCTATTATTTATTTCTTTATTTTTGGAGATTTTTTTTTTCCTATTTGTGCTAGCTTCTCCTTTCTCATTTGACTGTGCTCAGCAAAGATGATTGTAACAGTTTTGACACAAAACCCCTCTCCATAAATTACGCTTTTAAATACTCACTCCCTGAAAATCCTCTGCAAGGACCAAAGGATGCTTATTCACAGTGCTTGTTGGAGATGTTTGAATAGATGCAGCATCTTCTTATTAAAGGCTCTGCAAGCGAAGCAAAGAACACACAGTCCAGGGTTAATGGTGGGGTGACAACTTCTGGGTTGCCTCGGTATGAGTAATAGTTGCGTACAAGGATTTGTCAAGGCAGCTGGCATACATCGAGGTTAAGGACTGTGGATCGGCTTTTAGAATAAGTTCTTTGAGCAGATTTCTGTTTCTCCTGCCCTGTCCTGGGTGCTTTGTACTGTATTACATGAAGAAGTCAACGATAAAAGTCAATCTGGCCTTGACTCAGTTCATTTGAGGTTGACGGTATACGTGCTAAACACAAACAGAGGTAGCTGGACCTCTTGTATGGACAAGCCAGGACCGCATGCTTCCCACCTACATACTTAACATTGCTGCCTAAACAAGATCAGTTACCTGCATCCCTCTCTTGAGTGAGGTACATCTTCCACAGCCTGCAGAGGGAGATAAGGACATCTGGGCTCCAAACCTAGAATTAAAATTAAGGTACATATGTCACCAGAGTTTTCTTTGCAAAGTGACTCATGATAGAGAATAGAAACTCTTAAGTCACCACTGTATAAAAGATATGGTAAGAAAATGCATTTTGGGAGTCTGAAAGTTCTAGCAAACCTTTATTATCTCTCAGGAATGGTTGATATTCTAGGTAGGAATTTGTGACCTTTGCAAGTGATCTGTTCAAGAGCTTACTTGGAAAGATCTGTTTTTTTCTCTAGATTATCTACAGCCAAAAAATTTCCCTGGAAGAAATATTCAACAAGAAGAAAATCCAAGGTGGACAGGAATGTCCAACCAAATATAATTTTACTTCTGCAATCATGCAGTGCTGTTCCTCATTAGCATGGCAAATTGTGGTGTGCTGGACTGTGAGACAGTATTGAAGTTCTGTACCCAAACATGGAAGAGACATGGATTAGAAAGAAAACTCAGCAGAGAGACCTTTCTCCACACTGCTGGTTTCACTGGGAACAAAATATCTCTCCAAGCTATATCACGCTAACAGGGTACCCTCTGCTAGCACTATTATGCAGGAATCTCCCAGTCTGCCATTTGGGAGTTTCTGGACATCTTGGAAGGTGGTGTTGCTGGACACGCCAAAATCCTGGTCCAGGTCACATACCATGAATCCAAGTCCTGTACTTCAGTCCCACTGCTTTTACATCCACCATTGCTGTTTAAAAGAGGATGAGGTGAACTCCCATTGAGGTGACCCTGATTATAGCAGATCTCCTGAATTTAAGCAATCTCTTGCCCACAAAATCTCTCGGGCTGTGAGTCGGTCTGTGCTCACTTTAACTCCAGGAGAGATCCCAGTGCTCTCTCCAGGCTACTTGGAGGACTACTGCCTTACTGCACAGCAGAGCACGGGTGGTGCTGAGCCATGCCAAGGATTCTTGTCTGGTTTGTCCATCACAAGGACCACCTCACTGCTGTGTTAACAAGGCCTCCCTTTTTCTGCCATGCTGGATCTCCCTCCAAGCCAGGCATATGACATGCATCATTCCCTCCTCACCTCCCTCTCTCCACCACCACCTTGGTAACCACCAAAATGTTGTTTTGGCCACTAATCAGCAACCTTGTTTTGGGGAAGAATAAGCAATCCAACAAGGGGCTTAAATGCTTAAATGCTCCAAACCCCTCTACTTAATGCAAGATATCTGTGTGTCCTTTATTATTCCCTCCTCCATTTTCCCTCTCCCTGGTCCTCCCCCATTGCTTTTCCGCCCTGGCAGCTTGGTCCCTTTTATACACAACATCCTTTCCCTTTCACAAATCCACAAAGACCCGGTGGGGAGGCGGACACAGGAAATGCTGCAAGCAAGAAAAATCCATCCCCTCCCTGTGACACTTGAGCTGCTGGGGAGGGGAGGTACTGGCATTTTGTGTGTCTGTGTGTGGGGTGTGCTTTGTGGGTTTTTTCTTTTTTTTTTTTTAAAGTCCTCTTTTCCAAATTTCCCTTCCTGTTGATTTGAAAGCAACTGAAAACGAAACCTAAAAGCAGAGCATTGTGTCCCCCCACTACCGAAGCTTTCTTTTATTTTCATAAGCTGGACTCCTTGCAAAGCCTGAAGAGGAAGGGGAAAAAATTTCATCATCTTGTTTCTTCCACATGCCCACCTAGCTCTGTGCATTAAGGCATTTAAGCAGTCCTGCTGTGACTGAAATCCTCCATCCTTACCATGCAAGACCTGCATGTGCAAACTTCTGCTGGGGTTTTGTGTACTACTAACTTCCAGCATGGTCATGGTGACTGTGTGATCACAAGGGGAGCTAACAAGGGGTTTTGGACGAGCTAATTTTGCATGTGGGATGTTTTGCTACATCCCATATCCAATGAGAGGGCTATGGAATTCTTTGGCTTACATTACACACCCAGAAAAAGTCAATTAAATGGCATTGGGTAACAGAACATCTCACAGGACTTGAGTTTGCAGCTGGTCTTATTCTTGGTTATGTGGGTTTGCTGGAGCGGCGTTGTTTCAGTCCGATTTCAGTACAGAATACTATTTACATGCATGAGAACGTGTCATAAGATAGCTCAGATTTTGCCTCCGAAAGGCTTTGAGGCTTCACAGAAGGGCTCATTAGCACTGCAGTTGTACTCTTGAGTTATCCTTGTGTGAGCCACGTACTGATGCCTGGGCTCAACTTTTCTAACTTTAAGCCTGACACTAGTGACTGGAGAGAGGAGCTCACACCAGAAACAGATATTAGTGGGCAGTGTGGAGGTGAGAGCCTGCAACCCCTGGGTTTACTTCCAGGTAAGTTTCTGTTTCAGGTGGGTTATGCTATAAAGTCATTGTTGCTCCCTTTGGGGGATAATTTAGAGAGACAGTGTCTGGGGTGAAGACCAGCAAGAGAGGAGACACCTCTGCTATGGGAGATCACACAAAAAAACCTTCAGGGAACATGTCCTTATGGACCTTGCTCAGGTCCAGCTGTGTGAAGGATGAGCCTAGGTCCAAATCTTGGACAGCCGTGGCACCACAGAGGTTATGCCCAGCAGCTTGCCCTTCTGCAAAGGTTAGATCACCAACCTACAAGCTGGCAGCATTTCTCAGGCTGGTAAGAAATCAAAGAGCCAAAGTCTTTCTGTCCATCACCAAAAAAAAAAAAAAAAAAAAAAAAAAAAAGTCTAATACCCAGTCTCCCAGTACCAGCAACTGCCAGTATGACAGCATTTCAGGGCTGATATCTCAGTTTGATCTCTTCTGGTGGCTTCATTTTCTCCTTCCCCAAGCCCGCGTTGTCCTGTACCTCTGCCCCCACTCCCTTTCCAGAGACTTGTGATAACCATTGCCTAGGTAACAGCATCTTGCCTGGTGTGTTTTACTGACTGCAATGCATGTGGGGGCGTGTGCTGTGCCTGCATTCCCAGTGGGATAAGAAGCAGAGAGTCGAATACTGTGTGTGGGAGAGAAACTTCTTACGTTGTTTCTGACACCAGCGGAGGCAAAAAGGTCATCTTCTTGCATCCCTATATGGTGCTTGGTAGCTGCTGCTGTGGTGGCTAACATAGGATTTATTGACTTATTGGGGTCCTGGTGAGAGGGCTAGGAAGGGAGTGACTTGGTAGGCTTTCTGCCGGCATGCTTGCCCGGGACATCCTTCCTAATGTGAGTTAGTTATGCATGGATAAAGCTTTGATTATTCAGAAGCCAGCTGGTGGGGAAGCTGATTGACACTTCATTCATACCTTGGGCTTCCTCTGGAGCAAGCTCTAAATCCGGCAGAAACATAAAACCACAAACAAACACCACAAGATCCATCTGTCAACAAAGATCAAGAGGAGGAGGACCAGCAATCCAGCAAACTAACCTAAGAAACATTTTCCTGCTGCATGAAGGGTTAATCCAGGCCCAGGGAATGTCAAGAAGTGTGTGTCTCATGAAACTTCCTCAAAGCATTAATTTAGGGAAGTTTGAATTTATTTCCCCTGATGTGTGAACTGGAAACCAGTAAAAGACTGCAAGCAGGAGGTTAGGCATAGCACAGAGGATGGAATAGAAACAGGACCCATGGAGGCTTTAATTATCTTTGTTATAAGGTGAGCTTGTAACATATTCATGACTTCTTTTTTAAGGGTGCCTGAAACACTACGGCCTGAACCAACCAGCAAAAGAAGAAAGGTAGATGAGAAGGCTCAGAATTTAGAACTGGTGGCAGAAAAGACTGAAATGATTTTGTATGTGAGGAGATAGAGAGTAATAATTCAGATGTGTCTATGTTATGTAAAAGAGAACTTAAGAAGTAAGTTATGCTGAAAGAGGTCTGTAAGCAAGGAACAACAGCAAATTAGATGGCAATTTGGTCCCACAGCTCAGGACTTGTGTCAGGGAGAAGGGGAAGGAAAAGGTCCTCTTGGTTCACTTCCACCTCCCCATGGTACTGCTGCTTCAGGTTTCCTTGGAAAGTAACAGAATCACAGAATCACAGAATCACAGAATCACAGAATCACAGAATGGTAGGGGTCAGAAGGAACCTCTGGAGATCATCTAGTCCAACCCCCCTGATAGAGCAGAATCACCTAAAGCAGGTTGCACAGGATNGGTTCCCTGTCTGTCTTGAAGTGGAGAGCCCAGACCTGGACACAGAACTCCAGGTGTGGCCTCACCAGGGCAGATTAGAAGGGGAGGAGAACCTCCCTCGACCTACTAGCCACACTCTTCTCAATGCATCCCAGGACACCATTGGCCTTCTTGGTCACGAGGGCACATTGCTGGTCATGGAGAGCTTGTTGTCCACCAGGACTCCCAGGTCCTTCTCTGCAGAGCTGCTTCCCAGCAGGTCAACCGCTAACTTGTACTGGTGCTTGGGATTGTTCCTCCCTAGGTGGAGGACCCTACAGTTGCCCTTGTCAAATTTCATTAGGTTCCTCTCCACCGAACTCTCTAGCCTGTCCAGGATTCAGAAGTCAGTGGGTTCATATTGCCAGACCACTCAACATGTTATTGAAAAAGGGCCCCAGGTCAATGCCAGCATTGGTGAATGAATGCAGAGAGAGACAGGTGCAGAACAGATGACCACAATCCCGTGCTGAATAGCAGATGGCTGCAGAGCCAGGTGGTTATTCTGCTGGGCCAAACATGCAAGCTGTGAGAAGAAATTGTGCAGAGAAACACTTGACCAGGCAGTGGACGTAAATCCATGAGTCTCAGAAACATACTGATTTTCACCTGCATCACAGTTCCTTTCTAACCAGCTTGGTTACACATCAGGAAAATTCCTGACCTGCAACTCCTTGAAGAAAGTACAATTCAAACTTAGCAAATTTGGCTGTTTGGATGAGGAGAAAATCAAAAGGAACTATTTTGCTGCCAGCCAGGGTCTTCCCTCCACTAAAAAAAGCTTTTCAGTGCAGATAAAGGATTTAAAATATTGACATGGGGATACCAGGCTTTGATAACAACTCATATGCAATATAAACCGTGGTGTTAGCACAGGAGAGAATGGGCAGCTCCCATCTCCCTCAACCAGGGAAGATGAAAATGGGGCCTGGAGATGAAAGAGTTCAAGCCATCACCCAGCAAGCCAGAGATCCTAACACTTGTGGAAATTATCAGCTAGATAAACGTAGACCCAACTGAAAACCAGCTGACCTCTGGCCACTAAACCACACTTCCCAGCATGAAGCCATCTCCCTTTTTCTCCCTTTGCGATGTGGTTGCCTTATATTCCCTCGTTCCCTCTTTTTGAAGGGTTGCTCTGTACTTGGACTTTTCTCCAATGCTTTTAAGTCTTTTTCCTCTGTGCAGAGCTTCTTAGCCAAATCCAGTGTCAGAGGTGGAGGGAACGGTACCAGCCACCAGAGAACACCGTTGAAATGATTTTCTAGTAAAAGCTAAAATGAAATAACTTAATGTACTGTGCACGTCAATCCTGTGGATTTATTCCCAGCTCAATATTGATTAGAAATGAAAGGGGCAACCCTTGGAAATGAACATAAAGCTCCCACACTTCTCCAAACTTTTGAACCCATTTGTGGTGTCCCCTTCCTTCCTTCCTTTCTTTTTTTTTTCCTTTTTTTTCTTTCTTTTTTTTCTTTCTTTTTTCTTTTTCTTCCTTTTCCTTTTGCCAGGAGTGAAACAACTGCAAGCTTTCACTGATCATTCCTGTGCTATTCAAGTCAGATGCAGAAGCAAGGAAGCAAACAAGGCCTCAGGGTATAAATCAAACACTGAAGTCCTCTATGTAGGGAGAAAGAAAACAGCTTCAACATGTGCTCACACTATTGCAAGGGGAAATATAATTCCTCGGAATTAGTGGTTTCTTTCACTTCCCTCTCATTGTGTTTTTGTTTGTGTTGGATGGGTGTCCTGTGGTTTGCAGCTTGTATACTATTAGATTTCTTCTTTTAGGATTTAATGTCCTGAATAATAATGTCTTTGGGATTTAGATGTTTTTTGGATTGTGTGAAGTCTGGAAATGAAAGGAAGTTTATTACAATATACAACAATTATCAATTATCATTCATAACTCTTATTAGTCTGAAAGCATTTAGGAGCTGCAAACACACATGAAAACCTCATTGTGTGACCCCAGGCTGCAGTCGAAGGGCTCATTGCAGGAGCAATAGGCACTTTAGCCAGACAGGTGGTGGAATACCAAAAGATGATACTGGTTTTCAACACATTTTTCTGCTAATTAGCTCTTACCTATCACCCCTATGCACCACTGCTGTTCCTTTCTCTGGTCCCTGTACTAGAGGCATTTTACCTCATCCTTCCTTACTGATTTATTGATAATCCTTTATCAAAGCACTCCCTTTCCACTCACTGCTGCATTCACGCACCTTCAGAGCAGAAACTGAGTCCTTTGAGGATGCCATTAATGATGGGGGGGAATTGGCTGGTCTCTGAGCAGTGGGAAAAGGTGTAATGAATAACTTACCCAGTCATGAAATAAAGTGGGGAAGAAAATATAGGAGTAATCACCCTTTTCTCCATTTATTTTCAGATGGTTAGTCTATGCAAAGGGCAGATACTCAGGAATCTATTTTCATATAGGGGACTTGCAAAAGCAGGAGGAAGCTGCAAGGATGGAGGGAAGAATATATGGAAACAGGCTGGGAGAGGAGTGGCCAGACATGAGATGAAGAATAATAGGGGAAAAAGGAAGGAGGAAGAGGATGGCAGGAAGAGGGAGCAGTACCCAAGGTAGGAAGAGGCACTCAATGTCCTGCCAGCTGGTTCCCTGTGGTCCTAAAACACTAGGGAAATTTCCAGAGAGAAAAGGTAGTCGATAATACAGTGAATCCTGATTTTCTCCATTGTATGCTAGAATCACTCGTGAATACTGGAAAGGGATTTTGAAGGTCCTGGGGAAACATCCTCAAAGTTTGTCTTCAGCCTCCATGTTCATGGCGAGGGACTGCAATGACTCACTAGCCATTGACCAGGGATGTTCATGGTCTCTCCTTTGTGAAAGCAAAGTGCTTCAGTCCCAAGGTTGTATCCAGCACCCAGAAAAGCAATGCTATGGGCTCCTGCCCAGGTCCTCTCCTCCCAAAAAGTGATACTTTGGTAAATGAGGCAGCAGGTCAGATAGGGCACTTGTCTTTCTCACTTTGGGCTTCCTTATACTGTGTTACCATGTGCCAAATGTGGATGGGGAGTTGAGAGGGGCTGAGAAGTAAACTGAGTTTTCATCCTGCTTCTGAACGAAGGAGGAGAGTGACACCAGAAAGGCACAACGTGTGCATCGCTGGGGTAGAACTGGGAGGGGAGGGTGTGTGAGGGGAGCAGACACCCTCCCTCCGCCTGTCTGTGGGGTGTGCATCTTCCTCCATCCCCTGCCTCTCCCTCTCCCACTCCTCCCGAGGTGCTTTTCAGAGCTGCTGCTGTGGCAGGTGAGTCAGTGTGACAGCTCAGACACGGGGCAGCCCCCTCAGCTGCCGAAATGCCAGCCAATCTCCCAGCAGACTCAAGAGCCCACTATTATAAATGAATGCAATGCATTATTTTTCAGCTCCCCCCCCACCCCTCCTTCGGCTGGCACGGTGAGTCAGTAATCAAGGTTCCTTTGTCATTTTGTGGGGTGGTGGGAGAGCTGGTGGTGGTGGTGCCGGTGGGCACAAGCTACGTGGGGCAGATTTGCTGCATCCCTGTATGTGTCTTGCACTTCTTCCCTGCCTTGGCTGAAAAAGCCTCACCAGATGCAGTAAAGGGCAGGAGTGGGGACAAGAGGGGGAAAGAGGGGGGGGAAACAGCCCCACTCTGAATTTTAACACTCTTCTTTCTGATTCACAGTGCTTCTAGAGACCAAGATCCCTCCCCATTAATGACAATTGTTCAACAAAATCTGCAGGGGTTAAGAGGGGAATAAAAAAATCACAGCATCTGTAGTACTGAAGTCCTGGGAGCACTTGGAGAGGCTGGCGGGCAACAAGCATAACGTCAGCCCCTTTGTTTGGCGGCTCTTTGCTGAGGTGGGCTGCATGCTGTGGGAAACATGACAGCAGCAACAAAAGGAGTGAGAGACGGAGGGGAGTGAAGGGGAGGACAAGGCAGGGGGGTGAAGGGGGGTTGGAGATTCGCTGCCAGAAAGAGAATGGGAAAGAGAACCCTGGGCAGGGGCGAGAGAGCCGGGGCTGCTGCCAAGGGGGCACAGCCCAAAGCATGTTGGGGGATGGCGTGGAGCAGAAAATCAATCAGTTCCTGTAGTGTGATCCCTCAGACATCTGCGAACAAGCCTTTCCCTGGGATGGCACAACTGCGGTGGTAGGTTGGAGCAAAGGACGGTGCAGCCCTGAGCAGCCAAGGCAGATGTCAAGGGGAGGGCAAGAGCAAAGTGCACCGGAATACGTCCCTGGGGTAACCCAACACCCGCAGGGCTCAGAGACCTTCGGAACAAGAGCTGGTGTGATGGTACCAGGCAGCCTTGTGTGGATTTTTCTCCTGTGAATTCATCCGAACATTTCCTAAACCCATGCAAGCACCAGCAGCATCATTCAGCAAAGAGCTGCCAAAGCTTAGCACAACTTGTGTGAAAAAAGTATCTCCTTCTGTTTGTGGTGGTGTCCTTGTCTTCTTGTATTAGAAGGGAGTGTAAATTATCATCTCCTTATTCAATAATTCTTAGCCCCTTATGATTTTGTAGTGTGCTCATGTTCCTCCTCAGTCATCATTTTTCCAAGCCAACGAGTCCTTTGGCACAGCGTGATTGTCTCCCTCACACTACAGGACACTTCAGGACAATGGAAATGTCAGTAGTGTTGTTTTGGGGTTGCATGGCAAGGTTTTGGTAGCAGAAGGGTTACAGGGGTGGCTTCTGCAACAAGTTTCTGAAAGCTTTTGCTAGGTCCAACAGAGCCAATACCAGCCGGCTCCAAGATGGACCCACTGCTGGCCAAGGCCAAGCCCATCAGTGATGGTGGTAGCACCTCTGGGATAACAGTTAAGAAGGAAAAAAACAAACAAACAAACAAACAAACTAGCAGCATTTTTTTCCAGCCAGAGAGATGGGTGAGAAGATGTGAGAGGAACAACTCTGCAGACACCGAGGTCAGTGCAGAAGGAGGGGCAGGAGGTGGTCCATGCTCC